>CABHOG010000148.1:121449-144179 GCA_902168055.1 Aratinga solstitialis | reverse complement strand
GGGAACAGAAGCCCATATCCGCTGGGGTTGGTGTAGTTCTGTTCTTGGAGCTAGAGTAGCTGCGCTGTCTGTTGTAGTCAGCGTTTGAGTAGCTGCTGTACTTGTCCCTGGGGTTGGTGTTGCTGCTATATTTGGTGTTGGAGTAGCTGCGTTATCTGTTGTTTTGCCATCAGATCCAGAGACATTTTTCTGCCTTTGAAGGTGCTGTATAGTGTTGAACAGGGCTTTGCAAGCATCGGCCAAGCCCCAGCATGCTGTCATGATTTGTCCATCTCTGGTATGACCAGGATGTCAACACACCTCATTTATGTGTTATACTAATTTTTCTGGATTTTGCAGTTGTTCAGCGCTGAAGTTCCAAAGCACAGGAGGGGCCCAGTGGCCTAGATACTTGCCCATACTATCCCACACACCCTGCCAATAATGACTGTCCAGCCTCGGGGAAAATCTATTGGTCCTCCTATATCATCGTCTAACCCTAGACAAGACCAAAACTCGACTCTGCTTAACTTTCGAGATCAGGCAAAATGGTCTTGAGTAAAACACAGTCTGTATGCGTGCCAACATGGTGATCCCCAATACAATCAGCAAGCAGGTCTCAAGGGCACCCAAAGGCCATTCATAACCTTCAGAACTCTCAAATGCTGCTGCAAATACTGTAGTGGTGGGGCTGGGAACATAAGGGAATGCCTCTTCCATAGATTGACCACCCGAGGAGGGGAAAAAAGATGTGTAATTGCTAAACACTTATATTATATGCCTCCTAAAGTATAGAGGTGATGACCACACTGGGAACGCAAGCCAGATCAGTTTCATGATCAATGAGTCTATTATATTACAAGTCATTACCATAAAGTACAGTGAAACAAGAAACTTAGCCCAGGCCCCCCTGCCGATAAACACTAACACAGCAAATACGGGCTGTAAGTAAGGTACAACATGCTGAAACTCCGAGATTAAGAAGAGCATTGTGATGAGTGACTATTAATCCAAAACAATGAATGCTTATCACAAATATGATCAGACACACTCTGGTCAGATCTGTCGCTATCTCAACACTTCAAGTCCCGCGTTGGGTGCCACAAAGAGTTGTCATGGTTTAAGCCCAGCCGGTAACCCAGAACGACGCAGCCGCTTGTTGACTCCCCCACCCCCCTCCCCCTCTACTGGAGGGGTAGGGAGGAGAATCGAAAGAATGTAATTCCCACGTGTTGAGATAAGAACAGTCCAGTAATTAAGGTATAACACAAACCACTACTGCTACCACCAATAATAAAAAAGATAAGGGAAATCGCAAGGGAAGAGAATACAACTGCTCATGGATCACCGACGATAACCAGCCTTTCCGGGTAACTGCCCCCAGTTTATATACAGGGCATGACGTGCTGGGGTATGGAACACCCCTTTGGCTAGTTTGGGTCAGTTGTCCTGTTTCTGCTTCCTCTTGGCTTTCCCCTCCTCCCTGGCAGTGCATGAGACTCAGAAAGTCCTTGGTCATAGTAAACATTACTGAGCAGCAACTAAACACATAGGTGTTATCAGCGCTGTTCCCAGGCTTAACGTCAAAAAACCAGCACTGCACCAGCTACTAAGAAGGTGAAAAATGACTGCTACTGCTGAACCCACAACAGCCCCCTTCACATATTGGAAGGCTGCTATGAGGTCTCCACTCAGCCTGCTCTTCTCCAGGCTGAACAGCCACAACTTTCTCAGCCTGTCTCCATATGGGAGTGGCTCCAGTCCCCTGATCATCCTTGTGGCCCTCTTCTGGACTTGTTCCAACAGTTCCATACCCTTCATATGTTGAGGACACCAGAACTGCACACAATACTCCAAGTGAGGTCTCACAAGAGCAGAGTAGAGGGGCAGGATCACCTCCCTCAACCTGCTGGTCACGCTCCTTTTGATGCAGCCCGGGATACGGTTGGCTTTCTGGGCTGCAAGCGCACACTGCCGGCTCATGTTAAGTTGCTCCGACAACCCAGGTGTAGGACTTTGCACTTGGCATGGTTAAACTTCATCAGGTTGGNGGCTGCAAGCGCACACTGCCGGCTCATGTTAAGTTGCTCCGACAACCCAGGTGTAGGACTTTGCACTTGGCATGGTTAAACTTCATCAGGTTGGCATCAGACCACCTCACAAGCGTGCCAAGGTCCCTCTGGATGGCATCCCTTCCCTACAGCATATCAATCAAACCACACAGCTTGGTGTCATCGACAAACTTGCTGAGGGCGCACTCAATCCCACTGTCCATGTCACCGACAAAGATGTTGAACAATATTGGTCCCAACGCTGACCCCTGAGGGACACCACTCATTACTGGTCTCCAAGCGGACACTAATGTGTTGACCACAACTCTTTGCGTGTGGCCACCCAGTCAGTTCTGTATCTACCGAGTGGTCCACCTGTCAAATTGATGTCTCTCCAATTCAGAGACAAGGATGCTGTGCAGGACAGTGTCAAACGCTTTGCACAAGTCCAGGAAGATGACATCAACTGCTCTATCCCTGTCCATCAGTTTCACAGCCCCATCATAGAAGGCCCCCAAATTGGTCAGGCAGGATTTCCCCTTAGTGAAGCCACACTGGCTGTCACCAACCACCTCATTGCTTTTCATGTGCCTAAGCATGCTTTCCAGGAGAATCTGCTCCAAGATTTTGCCAGGCACAGAGTTGAGACTGACTGGTCTGTAGCTCCCTGGGTCTTCCACTTTCCCCTTCTGGAAAATGGAGGTTATATTACCCTTTTTCGAGTCATTGGGAACTTCACCTGACTGACACGATTTTTCAAATATGATGGACAGTGGCTTAGCAACTTCATTTGCCAGCTCCTTCAGGACCCACGGATGTTCTTTTGCACATGCAGGTTCTTAAGATGGTCTCAAACCAGATCCTCTCTTACAGTGGGCCTGAGATCTTCATTCTCACACTCCCTGCGTCTGGCCTCCTAGGCTTGGGTGGTGTGGTCAGAGCACTTGCCAGTGAAGACTGAGGCAAAGAAGTCATTCAGAACCTCAGCCTTTTCCAAATCCAGGGTAGCCAGTTCTCCTGATAGCTTCCGGTGAGGGCCCACGTTGTCCCTAGTCTGTCTTTTATTCGCAATGTACCAATAGAATCCCTTCCTGCTATCTTTAACATCCCTAGCCAAGTTTAATTCTAAGTGGGCCTTAGGTTGCCTAACCTGGTCCCTAGCTTCCCGGGCAACATCCCTGTATTCTTCTCAGGCTGCCTGTCTTTGCTTCCAGTGAGCCTGCTGCATGCCCTTCTCACTTTCCTGAGGATCTCAAACTCCACCATCTCATGACCTCTACAGCCAAGGCTGCCCTGGAGCATCACATTTCCAACTAGCCCTTCCCTGTTGGTGAGCACAAGGTCAAGCATGGCACCTCTCCTTGTTGTCTCCTCTATTACTTGCAGAAGGACGTTGTCTTCCACACAATCAAGGAATCTCCTGGATTGCTTGTGCCAGGCCTTACCATCCCTCCAGCAGATATCAGGACGGTTGAAGTTTCCCATGCGGGCAAGGGCCTTAGAGTCTGAGGCTGCTCCTGTCTTTGTATGGAGTGCTTCATCCACCAAGTCCTCATGATCAGGCAGTCTGTAGTAGTGATTTGTGTTATACTTTAGTTACTAAACTGTTCTTATCTCAACCTGTGAGAGTTGCATTCTTTTCGATTCTCCTTCCCATCCCTCCGGGAGCAGGGGGAAGAAAGAGGGGGAAGTGAGCGAGAGAATGGGCTGCGTGAGTTAGAGAGGCTTAAACCACGATATCCCCCTCCCCATCTGCCTGGCCTGTTTTTGCTAAAAAGCCTATGACTTTCCATTCCAACACTCCAGTCACAGAAGCCATCCCACCATGTTTCTGTTATGCCAATGGTATACTATTGTCGTGGTTTAAGACAAACTCAGCTACTACGAAGGAGAAAAATGACTGCTACTGCTGAACCCATGACATCATCCACCCCTTATTCCATACCATTCACGTCATGCTCAGATCCCATATTTTCAATATACCATCACATATATAAATATATATAGATACACACACACACACAGAGGGGGAGAGATCATCCCACAGTGCATAGAGCAATCCCCACAAAGCTGCTGAGTCCATTCGGTCCGTGACGTCAAGCTCCATCTCCTGTAACAGTCCTTCAGAGCAGGGGAGGCCGTGTGCAGTGCTGGATCATTGCCTGCTGATGCTGATTGTTCCTTTACTGCAGAATTCATCCGGTTTCATTAAAGTTCATTCTCTGTTGGGATGACGATCACAGGGCCAGTCGCTGATGACTTGAAGGCATCTAGTTGGCGGGCTATGAAAGTATTACATAGCAGACAACAGCATACAATTGAGTTCATTGGCTGTTTTCCCCTAAAATCAAATCTCCTTGAGGTACACATCAGACTTCCCCATCTTCCTGCATTACCCACCGAGTATATCCGCCTCCCTGAGCAAAAGTGATCGCACGAGTGGGTTTGCCTTTACCTGAAGCAGGAATAACCCAGACTGTCTTCCCCAGCAAATTCTTTATATGCACCACAGGAACTTTGTCCCCCTCCACAGTATGTAGAAGTTCTGATGGGGCAGGGCCAGCCCTGATGGCAGATCCTCTGGTGTTGGCCAGCCAAGTGGCCTTTGGTAAATGTGCACCCCAATGTTTGAAAGTCCCACCACCCATTGCTCTCAGTGTAGTTTTTAATAGCCCATTGTACCATTCGATTTTCCCAGAGGCTGGTGCATGGTAGGGGATGTGATATACCCATTCAATGCCATGCTCTTTGGCCCATGCATCTATCAGGCTGTTCCGGAAATGATTCCCATTGTCTGACTCAATTCTCTCTGGGGGGCTGTGTCACCACAAAATCTGTTTTTCAAGGCCCAGAATAGTGTTCCGGGCAGTGGTGTGGGGCACAGCATATGTTTCCACCCATCCGGTGGCTGCTTCCACCATGGTAAGCACATGGCACTTGCCTTGGAAGGTTGGTGGGAGTGTGATATAATCAATCTGCAAGGCCTCCCGATATTTGTATTTCAGCCATCGTCCTCCATACCAAAGAGGCTTTAACTGTTTAGCTTGCTTAATTGCAGCACATGTTTCACAGTCATGAATAACCTGGGCAATAGTGTCCATTGTTAAGTTCACCCCTCGATCACGAACCCATCTGTATGTTGCATCTCTGCCCTGATGGCCTGAAGTGTCATGTGCCCACTGGGCTCAAAATAATTCACCCTTATGTTGCCAATCTAAGTCCATCTGAGCCACTTCAATCTTATCAGCTTTATCCACTTGTTGGTTGTATTATGTCATTCCAGGTTACTTTTGCCAATGAGTGGGCATATGATGGGGGTGCATTCCGTGCAAATTTCTGCCACATGGGTCGTGTACATTCGACTTCATCTGGATCTATGGGTATATCCCTGTTATTTGGCTTGAGATTATTGATCATCTCTACAATGGCTGATTCCCTCAGAGACTGGATGCCCTTTTCCAGAGTAGCCCACTTGGCCGAACGACTCATAACATCGTCCTTGTATGGAAACCTATCTTTCATAGCTGCCAAGAGCCTCCTCCAAAGGCTGAGGGACCATTTCTTTCTTGCAATTGCTTTGTCAATTCCCCCTTCCCTAGCAAGTGATCCCAGCTGTTTGGCTTCACTGCCTTGTAGTTCATGACCGTCGGCCCCATTGTCCCCGCATCGGAGCAGCCTGGTGATGATGTGCTCCCCTGGCTGGCGGGTAAAGTCTTTTTGCATATTCCATAGCTCAGCTGAGGTCCGAGATCAGGAAGTCACCTCTTCTTCTTCTTCGTCATGTGATGATGACTCCTGGTCAGACGCTGTCCCAGGTGGTTAGTAAGTTGTTTCTTCATCTTGTTTTGTCTTTATTGCCTCTTTTTTGCTTTTCCTCCTGCATACAGGGGCAACCGGTATTGGTATGAGTTGGTCCTCCGGTTTAGCCACGGTGATTATCACTGTGGTTTGGGTAGCTGTTGTACTTGTCACTGGGGTTTGAGTAGCTTCTGTACTTGTCCCTGGGGGTGGTGTAGCTGCTGCGCTTGGAGTTGGAGTAGCTGCGCTGTCTCTTGCGGTCGAAGTTTGAGTAGTGGCTATATTTGTCCCTGGGGGTGGTGTAGCTGCTGTGCTTAGAGCTGGAGTAGCTGTGCTGTCCATTACTCCACCCTCAGATCCAGGGACATTTTTTTCCTTTTGAAGGTGCTGGATGGCGTTGAACAGGGCTCTGCAAGCATAGGCCAAGCCCCAGCACGTTGCCATGATTTGTCCATCTCTGGTGTGACCAGAATGACAACACACCTCCTTTAAGTGTTTTACTAATTTTTCTGGATTTTGCATTTGTTCATTGGTGAAGTTCCAAAGCACTGGAGGGGCCCACTGGCCTAGATACTTGCCCATACTGTCCCACACACCCTGCCACTCAGGACTATCCAGCCTCGGGGAAAATCTCTTGGACCTCCTATATCGTCGTTTAACCCTAGACAAGGCCCAAACCCTGCTCTGCATAACTCTCTGGACCAGACGAAATGGTCGTGAGTAAAACACACTCAGCATGCGCACCAACATAGCAATCCCCATCACAATCAGCAGGCAGGTCTCAAGGGTATCTAAAGGCCATTCAAAACCTTCAAAATCCTCAAACGATGCTGTAAACGGTCTGGTGGGGGGGCTGGGAGCATAAAAGAATGTCTCCTTCACAGGTTGACCACCATAGGAGGTGAAAAAAGATGTGTAATTGCTAAGCACTTCTATTATATACCTCCCAAAGTATAGAGTTGGTGACCACATTGGGAGCAAAAACCGGGTCAGTTTCATGATCATTGTGTCTATTGTATTAAAAATCAGTGCAATAAAGTACAATATAACAAGAGCCTTAACCAAAAACCCATGTCTGAAAAATGTTAAGATAAGAAATACCAGCTGCAAGTAAAGTATCATACGCTGAACCTGTGAGAACCAGAGCAACTACTTTGAGAGCCAATAAATCAGCATTGTGACAAGTGGCTATCAATCCTGTTGTTATCTCAACCCTTCGTGCCCCACGTTGGGCACCAAAAAGAACTGTCGTGGTTTAAGACTCACTCACGCAAGTATAGCACAAGACCACTACTGCTACCACCAATAATAATAATGACAAGGCAAATACAAGGAAAGAATACAATTCTCACCACCTAATACCAAGCCCGACCATGCAGTGCCCCCCCCACCCTTCCTGGTCTCTGCTCTCTGCTTTACATCCTGGGCATGAYKTGCTGTGGTATGGAATAACCTCTTTGGTCAGTTTGGGTCAGGTGTCCTGTCTCTGCTTCCTCCCGGCTTCCCCTCCTCCCTGGCAGAGCATGAGGATCAGAAAGTCCTTGGTCAGACCAAAACATCACTAAGCAGTAACCGAAACACTGGTGCTATCAGCGCTGTTCCCAGGCCCAAAGTCAAAAACAGCGCTGCACCAGCTACCAAGAAGGAGAAAAATGACTGCTACTGCTGAACCCATGGCAACTATCCCTGTAGACATGTTATTCCCCAGCTGAAATGATGGAAGGCGTGAGGCTGTCTTCAAATTCCCGTAGTTGACAACTCACTTTATCCACTGCCAGTGCTGTTGCATCCCTCCAGCTCATTTTTGCCAATGAGTTGGCATATGATGTTGGCATACTCCATTTAAATTTTCGCCACATGGGTCATGTACATTCGACTTCCTCTGGATCTATGGGTTTATTGCTAGCATCTGATTTACAATCGATCACCTCTAGAATGGCTAATTCTCTCAGGTACTGGTGGCTTTCTCTCTTGTGGCCCACTTGCCTGGGTAACTATCCTGGGTTCAGCTGTAGCAGTCATTTTTCTCCTTCTTAGTAGCTAGTGCAGTCTGTATTTTTTACTTTCAGCCTGGGAACAATGCTGATAACGCACCCATATTTTTAGTTCTTTCTAAGTAATGTTTAGTTCAATCAAGGACTTTTAGTCTCATGCTCTGCCAGGGAGGTGGGGCACAAGAAGCCAGGAGGAAGCAGAGACAGGACAACTGACCCAAACTAGCCAAAGGGGTATTCCACACCGCAGCACGTCATGCCCAGTATATAAACTGGGGGGACTTACCCAGAAGGCCCGCATCGCTGCTCTGGTTGGGCTGGGTATCAGTTGGCAGGTGGTGAGCACTTGCATTCTCTCCCCTTGTTATTTCCCTTATCATTATTATTATTATTGCTGATAGCAATTGTTGTTTTGCATTATACCTTAGTTACTGGACTGTTATCTCAACCTGTGGGAATTACAGTCTTTCCATTCTCCTTCCCATTCCTCTGGCAGCGGGGGCAGTGAGTGAGCAGCTGCATGGTTCTGAGTTAGCGGCTGGGCTTAAACCATGACTGTTCTTTTTGGCGCCCAGCGTGGGGCTCGAAGGGTTGAGATAACGACAGATCTGAGCAGAGTGTGTCTAATCGTATTTGGAATAAGCATTCATTGTTTCAGATTAACAGTCACTTGTCACAATGTTCATTTATTTGCTCTCAGACTTGTTGCGCTTGATCTCAGAGTATCAGCATGTCATATCTTACTTGCAGTCAGTATTTGCTAGTTTTTTGTTTAGCATCTGGGGGGCCTGGGCTAAGGTTATTGTTTCACTGTACTTAATGGCAGTGACTTGTAATACAATAGATGCACTGATCATGAAACTCATCTGGTATTTGAGGCGTATCAAAGACGGACTCCAGTTCTGGTGAAATCTGGAGACCCTTATTATGCATCTCGCATCCCTTTTATAGTCTACTAAGCCTAAGCAGTAATTTTCCACTCTTCTTATTTCCTTGTCATCCTGATTCAGCAACATCACTAAGGGTTACAAAGACTATAAATATTTACATTGCTTGGTCTGTTTTTGAGTTGCACATCCTGCTTTATCTTGCAAACTGCCTGCTTTGTTTGCTATCCGATCTTGACCCTTCATTGTTCTCTTTACTGTTCCCAAGGCTTAAGCCCGACCAGGGCAATAGCACCTGGATCCATTTCATTAACTATTTCTGTCCTGTTACCTACATCTCCCTCTTTCTGTCTTACTATAAAGACAGCTTTTATAGATTTATCAGTAAGTCTTTGTAAACATTGAAGCAAACAAGGCACACAGATTAGGATGCATAAAAAGATTAACAAAATGATTAATCTAATTTTCAAGATAGACTGAAGCCATCCTGTAATGCCCAAGCCAGAAAACACTTTGCTCAAGCTATTCAATCCCTCATCTTCTTGAAGGTGTGCTGTCCTCATTAATTTTGATGGCTCGTAGTACTTTAATAGCTATTAGTATCAAATGCCCCTTGAATATGTTTTTTAACTGTATCTCATCTGTGTATAGACTGATTCTAAGGTAATGAGGTAACACATATCCTGCTTGTGGAATTCCCAATCACATTGTAGAGATACATGTATACGCAAGGCTTCTTGTTTATCTCCTAACCATAATATTGCAGATTAAGCATCTATAAGCATAATATGCATCTAAGTGAATCATTATCTGTTCATCAATTGTGCTTTTGCAAAGCCTGGCAAAAGTGTGAGCCGTTTGTACTGATTTTGTTAGTGATGCAATAGCAGTAGACGCAGCAGCTAATATTACGATAGCTGATATTATAGCAAATAAAAGCCAACCTATAAAACGCTTAATTATACACTTTCTGTCTCGAATATTTGTTTGCAACAATCGAACAAAGTGATCTAAACCTCCTTCACTTTCCCATTCTTGGGTGAGATTCACTGGTAGCTAAACAGAAGCTCTTTCCTTAAAAGGTATGATACTAGCATTTTCCGTGACATCAATAGGAGAAATACATGTCTTAAAAATATTTTTTTCTGCTTTTATTTCATAGGTTAAGTTCCCTGAATTAAAAGTTAAGACCATTGCAATCCCAGCACATACAGATGTGTAGTACAAATGCGTGATTGATTCCAGGAATGAATCATAGAATAGTTAGGGTTGGAAATATGGTGTGTTATTTTAGTACTAGTGTGTATTCTAAACAAATCAGCTCTTGTAACATTAATAAAAGGTAGAGCCAATCGCCACATATTAGTTTTAATGTTTGAACGATTGTGAGCGGCAAATAATTGTAATGCGGGGCCAGATAGACCTCCATTATGCCAGATTAAATTATGAAGAGTGCCATTAGGACCCTAATCAATGACCTCTCCTGCTGCCCAATTTATCATTCGGGGTTTCTCTCCCAGACAAGATTTCCACTGAATTTGGTGTAATGACTTACATACTTTCAGGGAACAAACAGGCAAGGAGGGCTGTCTTGAATAATTAACAAAACGACACACTACTCCAGGCAGAATTATTTCAGTAAGATCAGTCTGATTTGAAGTCACTTGAACCTCTATAAAACATGGCACACCAGTGAATCCTACACACCATTCGAGAAACGGATTTGTTCTATATTTGTTAACGCAAATCAGAGGAGTATCCATATAAAATGCAGCATTTTTCAATGTTGCATTGTCACTTAAATCACTAGGACTGCGTGTAATCCATTTTCCACCAAGCCATGTTGTTTCTTCATTTAAAATTGGTGTTTCCCCATCCCACCATGTAACAGGTTGGAATAATGGGGTATTTAGTAAATGTGCCCAGTATACTTGTCCATTACCCATGGTCACACATAATAGAACAGATATTACAAAGATTTCTGTCATTGTCGTTTCTTTATGTTGTTGAGTTCTGGGGCTTCATACGTTTCGCTGGCAGCCAGTATGGTCCTGTCGATAGCTGCACACAGCTATATCCTCGACCCCATGTCAGCAAGGGCACTGGTCCTTGCCACTTGTTATCATGTAGGTCTTTATATAAAACCAGTGGTTTGGGCAAGGAATTGTCTGTCAGACGTCACATGCTCTCTACTGCAGAAAGAGAATCAAAACTAGGCAAATTTAAAAAATTTAGTACAAATTGTGCTTTTGCTAATTGTTTGTGTGGAGAAAATCCTTGCATTCCCCTTTTTTTGTTTTATATATCTACTATCAATACCTGCTTTAGATGACCCTACTTGAGCTGGGGATTTGGACTAGATCATATCTCCAACATATGCCAACCACAGGATGCTGGGCTGGCCATTCTCTCCTGGGTGGCTCTCTTATAACAGGGGAGGCCATCCCCCACATCAAGGTCTGGCACGGCATGTGTTCCCAACGCTCAACACCTGCTGAGCTGCAGCCAACAGCAGAGCTAAAGGTTCTTCTTGGTGGCAAACACAGAGGCCAACCCAGTCTTGCCCTTGAATGTGGTAGGAGGTATTTGGCCAACCTCAGTCCTTGCACCTCGTTGTCAATGCACAGTTTCACCTGCTTCATCCGAAAACAAGTCACTATAAAGGCAAAGCACATACAGATTTATATTAGCAGTATAACTATTACAGGGTGCATCAGCATGTTGAAGATGCTGATGGCAGCGGGGGACCAGCCAAGGAAATTTCCTACCAGTGGAGTTCTCCCACCCTCTTAATTTGTTCCACTATCTGCTTTATAACACTACCATTTCATTAGAATCTTTCTAACTTTTGCCTTAGCATTTTCAAGCAGCTGCTGCAAATTTGCATGATCTAACATCTCTTTTGTGCCAAGGACCCTCTGGATGGCATCCCTTCCCTCCAGCGTATCACACGAGCCGCACAGCTTGGTGTCATTGGCAAACTTGCTGAGGGCACACTCAATCCCACTGTCCATGTCACCAACAAAGATGTTGAACAAGACCAGTTCCAACACCAATCCCTGAGGGACACCACTCATTACTGGTCTCCAGCTGGACATTGAGCCATCGACCAAAACTCTTTGCATGCGGCCATCCAGTCAGTATCCACCGAGTGGTCCATCTATCAAATTGATGTCTCTCCAATTTAGAGACAAGGATGTCATGTGGGACAGTGTCAGTCACTGCACATGTCCAGGTAAATGACGTCAACTGCTCTACCCCTGCCCATCAGTTCCATAGCCCCATCATAGAAGGCCACCAAATTGGTCTGGCAGGATTTCCCCTTAGTGAAGCCATGCTGGCTGTCCCCAAACGCCTTGTTGTTTTCCATGTGCCTTAGCATGCCTTCCAGGAGAATCTGCTCCAAGATTTTGCCAGGCACAGAGGTGAGCCTGACTGGTCTGCAGTTCCCTGGGTCATCCACATTCCCCTTACTGAAAATGGGGGTTATATTACCCTTTTTCCAGTCATCGGGAAATTCACCTTACTGCCATGATTTTTCAAATATGATGGACGGTGGCTCAGCAACTCCATTCGCCAGCTCCTTCAGGAGGCTCGGAGAGATTTTATCAGGTCCCATGGACTTGTGCACATTCAGGTTCTCCAGATGGTCTCGAGCCAGATCCTCTCCTACAGTGGGCCTAGGGTCTTCATTCTCACAGTCCCTGCGTCGGCGTTGCAAGACTTAGGTGGTGTGGTGTCGTAGTTTAAGCCTAGCTGAAACTCGCATAGTTTGCTCACTCACTCCCCTCTCTTCCTTCCCCCCAGCTCCCGGGGGGATGGGGAGGAGTATCGAAAGAATGCAATTCCCGCGGGTTGAGATAAGAACAGTCCAAGATCAAAACATTCTAAGCCGTAAATATAAACATCGGTGTTATCAGCGCTATTCCCAGGCCGAAAGTCGAAAACACAGCGCTGCACCAGCTACTACGAAGGAAAAAAATGACCGCTGCTGCTAAACCCATGACAGCTGTGTTTTTGACTTTCGGCCTGGGAACAGTGCTGATAACACCAGTGTTTCGGTTACTGCTTAGTGATGTTTTGGTCTGACCAAGGACTTTCTGAGTCTCATGCTCTGCCAGGGAGGAGGGGAAGCCAGGAGGAAACAGAAACAGGATACCTGAGACAAACTGACCAAAGAGGTATTCCATACCACAGCACGTCATGCCCAGGATGTAAAAAACTGAGGGCAGGGACCCAGAGGAGGGGGTTCACTGCAGGGTCGGGCATGGTATCGGGTGGTGAGCGGTTGTATTCTCTTCCCTTGTTTCCCTTGTCATTATTATTATTGGTGGTAGCAGGAGTGATTTGTGTTTAACCTTAGTTACAGGACTGTTCTTATCTCAACCCGTGGGAGTTACATTCTTTCGTTTCTTCTCCCAATTCCCCCCCCCCGGAGTTGGGGGGAAGAAAGAGGGGGGATTGAGTGAACAGGCTGCGTGATTTACAGCTTAAACCACGACAACAGCGGTGCACCAGCTACTAAGAAGGAGAAAAATGTCTGCTACTGCTGAACCCAGGACATGTGGTCCGAGCATTTGCCAGTGAAGACTGAGGCAAAGAAGTCATTAAGAACTTCTGCCTTCTCCAAATCCAGGGTAGCCAGTTCTCCCAATAGCTTCCAGAGAGGTCTCACGTTGTCCCTAGTCTGTCTTTTATTCGCAATGTACCTACAGAATCCCTTCCTGTTTTCTTTCACATCCCCAGCCAAGTTTAATTCTAAGTGGGCCTTAGCTTTCCTAACGTGGTCCCTAGCTTCCCAGACAACATCCCTGTATTCTTTCCAGGCCGCCTGTCCTTGCTTCCACCTTTTCTAAGCCTCTTTTCTCCTCTGAGTTCCCTCAGCAGCTCCTTATCTATCTATGGAGGCCTCCTGGCCCTCCTGCAGCACTTTCTTCTAGTCATGATGCAACACTCCTGAGCTTGCAGCAGGTGATCCTTGAATATGAACCACCAGTCTTGGGTCCCCTGCCCTCTAGGGCTATATCCCATCAAACCTTACTAAGCAGGTTCCTGAAGAGGCCAAAGTCTGCTCTCTTGAAGTCCAGGGCAGTGAGCTTGCTGCACACTCTTCTTACTGTCCTGAGGATCTCAAACTCGACCATCTCATGATCGCTACAACCAAGGCTGCCCTGGAGCGTCATATTTCCAACCAGCCCTTCCCTGTTGGTGAGCACGAGGTCACACATGGCACCTCTTCTTGTCGGCTCCTCCATTATAATTTTCTCTTTTTCCTCAACTCCTTTTGGCTTATTTTGTGTTTTTTGTATCTTTCTTAGGTACTTGCACTTCATACTTCCCTATTTCCCCATTATGAAGAAGGTAGCTTCTGCGGGAGTGTTAGTGAAAAATTCTGATAAAATGTTTTTCAATGTTTTTGGTAATTCAGGAAAAAACAATGACTTCTCAAGCAGCAATGTCAGTTAGCTGAGGGTGTTTCTCTAATTTGGGAATAAATTTTAGTATATGAACAGTGGGATTTAGTGAGCCCTCAGCGAGTTTGCCAACAACACTGAGCTGTTGTTGCATTAAAGGGGGAAAAATAAACCCCTTGCTTTCTTAGAGGGGGGAGGAACGGCTCCAATATGCAACTACCAGTCCGGCTGCAATCGCTACTGATCCGGATTCACTGATAGTGTACCACACTGCCCAATACAATCAGCGGCAGCTATCAGTCCGGCCGTGTTCACTATTTCGAACTTCACTGAACCAGATTCACTGATAGTACACCACACTGCCAGTCGAATCGTGCTCATGAACCCTCATGGCCACACTAAGAGATGGGGTCGCGTTCAGTGGGAAAATTACGATCGGCTACCGAAACAGTGGTTTATTGACTGCGATTGGCTACCGAAACAATGCAGCATACTGATGCAACAGGTACAGGTTCTTATGGATTGCTGGTGATAAATACTGTCTGCAAAAGCACGTGCAAATAATAGTTACATGGATACAAGCGCTCAATAAGGTTAACACAGCCTGGCTCTAAAGTATAAAGGTAACAGTAAAAGCAACTCTATAGAGATTCTAAGTTTTCCTAGGAAAGCACTGGATGCAGTGCAAGTCTTACCCACAGGCGTCCCTATGGGGGGAAGAGAGGTCCAGCCCGTCGACCGGTCCCAGGAGTCGGTTGATGTTATCTTCCTTGACTCGTCCATGATGGTATCTTCCCTGATATCCCCCTCTCTCTTGGGTCATTTTATATTATTTTCACCTTCAAGGTGGACCTTGAGTGACTCCAGTCATACATACCTATATTACCATTGGTGCAAATTTCTCTCGCCTCGATTTAAAGGTATATGAGACCAAAAATTCAGAGCGCATGCTCAGAGAGGGGTGGTCTCCTTTTGGGGGGGGGGGTCGCATTGGAGATGGGAGTGTATTTTAGCATGTAAATGCATTATAATGACATTATAATGAAGCAAAGTTCACACTGAGGACGGCATTCTGTCAAAAGATGACAGGCTGCTGGCTCAGGGCAGCAAGTATGCAGCTTCTCAGTTTCTTGCACCACCTAGTTCCCATCTTTTTGCTGAAGTTTGGACAAAGCGTAACCGCGAGATCTCCACCTCGCTCTACCCTCCTTCTGTGTTGCCACAGGAACCGCTGTGGAGTGCACATTCCTGGCATACCAGGTGTGGCTGCATCTCGCCCCGAGAGGTTCTGAAAGTCCATTTTTCCCTTATGTGTGGACAATGCTGCATTTCAAATATAAGCTTAATTCCACATTTCCTAATTATTCCACAGCTGTGTGGTTCTATTGATGTGCTGGAGGGAAGGAATGCCATCCAGAGTGACCTTGACATGTTTGTAAGTTGGGCAAATGCCAATCTCGTGAAGTTCAACAAAGTGAAGTGCAAGGTCACACTTGGGTCAGGGCAAGTCCAGGCTCAGCTACAGGTTGGACAGAGAAGAGATTCAGAGCAGCTCTGCAGAGAAGGACTTGGGGATGTTGGCTGATGAGAAACTTAACATGAGCCGTCTTAAGTGTGTGCTCAGAGCCCAGAAAGCCAACAGTATCCTGGGCTACAGCAAAAGTGTGACCAGCAGCTCAAAGGTGGTGATCCTGCCCCTCTGCTCTTGTAAGACCCCACTTGGAGTACTGTGTACAGTTCTGGTGTCCTCAACATATGAAAGACATAGAGCTTTTGGAGCAAGTCCAGAGGAGGGCCATGAGGATGATAAGGGGGCTGGAGCACCTCCCATATGAAGATAGGCTGAGAAAGTTGGGGCTGTTCAGCCTGGAGAAGAGAAGGCTGTGTGGTGACCTCATTGCAGCCTTCCAGTATCTGAAGGGGACCTACAAGGATGCTGGGGAGAGACTCTTCATTAGGAACTGTAGCAACAGGACAACAGGGAATGGGTTTTAACTTAAACAGAGAAAGTTTAGATTGGATATGAGGAAGAAGTTCTTTACTGTAAGCATGATGAGGCACTGGAACAGGTTGCCCAAAGAAGTGGCAAATGCTCCATCCCTGGCGGTGTTCAAGGCCAGGTTGGACAGAGCCTTGGGTGACATGGTTTAGTGTGAGGCATCCCTGTCCATGGCAGGGGTGTTGGAAGTAGATGATCTTAAGGTCCTTTCCAACCCTAACTATTCTATGATTCTATGATTCTTTTTTTTTTTTACCAAATTGAACTTTCTTTTTCTGCTTTTCAAGAGGATGTGATTTTTTCATAGAAACTAAAGAGAACCTTTTGCAGATCTGTATGTAGTACTAAGAAGTAATACTATCTAATATTTCTTACAGTTCTAGCTTTGACAAACCATGTGACTTTTTGTATATACATATGCACTCTATTTCAAAAATAATAAAATCAACATAAGTTACTATGCACTAGAGAAATCTAGATACATGTAAACATTTAGAGAAATCTAGATACATGTAAACATTTAGAGAAATCAGAAAATGTTGACACCTCCAATAAAATGTAGTGGACTTTCAGAAACCAAGATACTAACTCTCTGTGAGTAAAATTCCTTGGCACTTGAACTAGAATACACACTACAGAGAAGAAAGGTCTTAGAAATCCCTGGCAACTGAAGGGACACTGTATAGTGGCTGATTTCATGAAACTGCTCCAAAACTAGTATCTAACTTTTTTTTTTAAGTGCAACTTCTTTAATGGGTTTAGTATTTTAAGCTACTCAGTTTGATAAATAAACTGCTTTATGCTGCTACAAAGCAGACTGAATAGCAACTCTACATCTGGCCTGACCTTAACAGTATAGTGATTTTTAAAGTGATGAAAGTATCCGTGCAGGGCTAAAATAAGTCTGAACTCTTCATCATATGCCCTTGTTTTAAACTGGTTGCCAATATTAGCAACTAGGAAAATAGTATTATATACTTAGGAAAGTTTTGCTTCATAGTCTTTCCTTCATATATTCTCTAGAGAATTGTAGAGCTATCCCAACTATCTAGAGGTCAAGAAAGGATATAGAAAATGGACAGGCTATTTTCAACTGTTTGTCACCTTAACTGTGACTGGAAAAAGGTACATGAAATGACAACAGGATACAAACCCTCCTTCCACTTCACACAGTCTCTCTTCACACACTATCCACCTTACAAATGAGAAGTGTTAGAGGTAATTTTGGGAAAGGCCAGGGCATTTTCAAAAGCATCTTTAGACACTTCCCTACTTTGCACACCTATTAACCAGCCTTATTGCAAAAACCTACTTTATAATTCCCTTTTTTGTATGTGTCATATATCTTGATGAATCTCAACTGCACCCCCAGCTTCCCTTGAAGACAAAGCAAAGGATAAGAAAAAAAAAAAAGAGAAAGAAAGGAAAGAAAACAGTTCCTGAGTTGATAGTCACAGCTGCTGGGACATTAGCTGAAGCAGAGTGAGCAGATAGCACGCTCCTGCTAGTCAGCCTGCTGCTGCAGCTTTGCCTGGTGTCCTTGGGTTGCTGTCCAGCTAAAACAAAATGCTGCCTAAAGAACAGCATATTGCCAGTGCTGGCTGCCAACCTTAGAACTAGTGATAATCCAAACAGCACAAAGTTCCTTCTCTGAACAGCCCATTAAAAACAGCTGTGCAGCTAAAAGAACTGGAGAACTTTGTAGCAGAAATTAAGCAGAGAGAGAATGTGCTGATTGGAGCCAGCCACTGCCATTTAATTTCTGTGAGAGTAAAAAAAAAAAAAGAAAAAGAGAAAAAAGGATAAGACTCCAAGTTCTCCAAGTTATGAATGGGAAAGGAAAGTTGTATGCCTGCTTAAAGCACTGAAAACCATTGTGGAAGAGGATTTCTGAAGACACAAGGTCTTCATTAAGCTTTAGGGGCTAATCCTAGAGAATCTCACTGCTGTGAGCTAGCAACGCTGGTGCCAGCACCTGAATGGCAGCATACAAATACAGATGCTATCATCTCTTCACACATACAAGTTCCCACAGAGGCGTCCACGCACAGTATTCCCCAGAGTAAATGTCACTGCTCTGTTGTGGTGGAGCCACTGGGGAACAACTAAAATCCTTTCCGTAACAGGAAAATGAGTCACGGAAAGTTGTATAAAACTTTGGGCACTCTGTTTATCAAGCTGCATCTCCAAAGCAACATGGGGAAATAGCTAGGTGCCTTGGAGCCCCTGGATTGTTTTATGTCTCAGTCCAGCCATAAACAGTTTGCTCCCTGTGAGCCTCAGCTTCGTAGACAATAGAGCTCTCCCTTCTCCAAAACTGAAAGTGCATTGAAATAATTCCAAAATAATTTACGATTTGCTCTGCTAGAGTATGTCCTCTAGCACAGCCTGCTGGAGACACACAGAGGCATTGCAGCTGGCATCTGATCAACTTGTGCAGCTTCTCATACCTTTTACTCAAAGTCCAAATCACTTTTTCTACAGGATTTTTTGCCTGGACACTGCAAAGAAGAAGGGCAGCTGTCACTGGGGATGACCTACTCAAACAAGTACAGTATGGTAGGGAAGCAGGACTTCTGAAGAAAACTTAATTTTGAAGGTATGCTGCTGGTATAAAGAGAGTCTGGTCTCATTTTAAAGGCAATGGTCAATTTGGACTCTGTACAGGTACTCATCACTGGTATAAGTCATAGAGGCAAATATTTTGTGGTATTATTTCTTCTAAGTTGTGGAAATCATTTTTTCAATCTTATTTTTCTGAAGAAGAGGCAACCCTTTTTAAATTAAAAAAAAAATTTTTTGTCCCTCCCATACAATTGTAAAAAAGATATTTTTTTTTAACAGCTCTGACTGTCCCCTTTTCGAGTATGTGTGGATTTTCTCACAATTCCTTAGGTGTATATGACTAATCTGTTTTACTTCAATTCTATTTGCAATTATATGAAAAAACTTCTGAATCTTGCAAGTATTGTTCCAGTACCATTTAATATTAGTGGTTAGAAAGTTAGAAATAAGTTTACCAGCCAGTTTAGGCAACTGCAGAGATTTTTCATGCTAATATTATATTGAAATTTCCCAAAATTCTTGGAAAGCCTATCCATTTCTTCATGATGTGACTGAACTGAAGGAGAGCTGGCATGAGGTAGCTCACACAAGACCTTACAGTTCTTTTTTTGCAGAAGAGCAAGTTACCACATTACTCACTGTGTTCAGTACTGATTGTAAAGCTCTTCTTTGATTTAGCTTTCCAACAAAACCAAAAAGAATTTAAGAGAATTTAGAGRAGAAAGGAGGAAGTGAATAATAATAAATAATCAAATCCAGCTGTTTCTGAGGGGAGAAGGAATCGAGACAACAGGTCTTCCTACTAACGTAACTTGGTGTGTAAGTATTTTGAGTGTTAAGATGCCCTGGTGATGTGTGGTAATTGTATGCAGACACTGAAGCATTTCTTTCTTCTCACATCAGGCTTCTCCATTTTAACCAGATCTAAAACATGCACCATCAGGAACTATTGCTTTCTCCATTTTTCAAAGAGCTAATAGATACTAATCATTGACCTCAGACTTGTCATGCATCAGTAGAAGGATGTTGTTCTCTATAAACAACATGCTGAATGTTATGTCATGTCCACTTCCACCTCCCTTAATTTCTGCTCATTTGCAGCTTACAGGCCAAATAAATCTCRTTAAACAGCATGTGCACAACTCTCAAACATTCCAAAGAACAARGACAAAAGAAAGAGTAATGGCCATGGTTATATAAAGCTGCAGCAGTAGCAAAAATATCTACAGGTAGGTTGAGTTTCATAAGCACTGAAAACATAATCTATCACCAAGCAGCATGCACACTCCATGTGACTACAGCTGGGGCACAGTCACAGGTGATTTTTGAGTTGATTTGTGGCTCAGTGCTGCAGGATGGTCTCTTCCATACACCTTTCACTCTGCATGTCCCCTTTCCCACTCTCAGCTGCATGCTCCTGCCTCTTGTGCTGGTCTGTCTTAGTGCCCTTCTGAACAGATTCTACTGATAAACTTTCTAAACTAAACTGTATGGGGAAAAAAATAGTTTTATACTCGGGCAGCTCAGCAAAGTTAGCAGAGTCAGTAAAAGGAAAGCAAGGAATTGTAACACTGGGAAAAGGGAGATGGATGGATGTGGAAGCTGGATGACTCTGGCAGCAACCACCTGCACTGTATATGTGTAGCTCTCATTCTTTTACAGAGTACTCACATGAGTTAATTTCTATGCCTGGAAAAAGATAGAGAAGGGTCAGATATACACTTTAGAAGAGACTGAGGTGCACACACCCTCCCCCCGGATCCAGTAAAATCCACGGCAGCCTCAAAATCCACAGTTGTTACACTGATGAGCCTTGGCTTCTAGTAAATTCAAGATTTGAATAAGCAGAGGAAAGAGGCAGTATACCAAGGCATTAGTGAATATGCACTGGCTTATTATAGATGTGCTTGAACCAAAGGGAGGTAAAGAAATAAAACCCCAGTAGCTCTGGTTTACAATATGCAAACCTGATTTGTTTGAAAATTGTAAAACTATTTTGATTAGCTACTTAAATTCCTAGAATTTTTAATATTCTGCTACCAAAGTTTGTATCCTTCTAAAACTGTTCTGCTTTATCTCAATTCAATGGCAATGGAAAATTGCCACATACAATCATATTCCAATGATTAARTAACATTCMTATTGAAAAYGTGCATCCAATTTTTCCTCTGATTTTAACTTCACCTAGCTTTAACTTCTAGCTGATTTGCCTTGCTAGCCCTTCTTTTTATTAAAGGAGMCCTTCTGAATGTGAAATCTTCTCTCTAGGAAGATAATTACACACCCTGATCAAGTCACTAGCTAACCTTTTCTTCAATAAGCAGATCAGACTTAGTTACTTAGGTAACACTGATTTTCCAGATCTTGAATCATTCTTTTGGCTCTTCTCAAGCTTCTCCAATTTTACTATATTCTTCYCAGAAAATTCTGAAGTATCTTTTTGTCAGATTTGAAGCAGCAAAGTTCATCCCATGCTCAGCTGCTGCAGTTGTTCCTTTCTTGCCTTCAGCTTGTATAAAATCACAAGTACTCCCTCTTTTTTTTTTAAGATTTAAAAGCCCTCCTTTATGTTAATTCAGCTACTCCATCACAACCCTTAAGAGATTTAAACTGAAAGCTATGAATCTGTTTCAACACACTTTGATGAATTTCCCAGAACCAATAGACTGTTTACAAAATTAAACTAACCAGTGTAAGTGGCAGGAGTTCCTRCTTTCGTGCTGCTGCATTACAGAACAGTCCTCCTTTGGAATCGCAGCTGGACAAACTTTCYTCCAAGCTTTAATTCTGTCAGTGCTACAAATGGCTAAGGCTGTTTACTTTCAGATGGAAAATTGTTTGAACACATTTTTTTTAATTTCTTTTGCCAGACTTTTGATGACTTACAGAGATATCAGCTAATAAAATGGCATTTAATTAATGTTTAACAGCTCTCTAAACTATATCGCATTAGTGCAAGATACTGTAGGGAATCTGAACTGAATGTAAAAACTATATTTAGAAAAGATTCCATCTGTCAGCAGTTGCATCTCTCCACACTCTTTGTAAAGGACTGGGAATAGTAACATTTATATACCAAGTTATTCAATATCCAGTACTATGTTAATTTCTGAGCAAGAAAATGGATGCAGAACACTATGAAACAGAAAGAAAAGGGAAAAATACTTGTGGATTTTTACTTTTTTTAATAAAAACAATTAAAAACCTTTTGTTTTTTTTCTATGGAAGAATAAACTTGATTTTGCTTGTAAAGTTTCAACCATATGTCAGGCCTTCAGGGCACAGTGTGAGTAAAGGCTAATGTCTTCTGGTTTTGCTCTACTCCAACTTTATTCTGAAATATGCAGTCAAGACCCCCCTCTCATTGTTCACTTTCTATTGTATATAGTTTTGTTTGAGCAAAAGAATTGTTTAGAACATATATACTACCACTTCTGGATCGTCTTTTTCAACTATTCTTTGTTCCTGCCATCACAGTATAAGGCAYGAGAGAAGAGCATTGTAAGGTGCTCTGTAYWMACTCTACAAWCCATTTAGTTAACTGATTTATTCCTGTCCTTATGAAGAGCTGGCGTGATGGGATATGTTAACATGGTTTATACTGCTCAGATTAAAACAAACCAAGCCAGTACACCACCACCGCTATAGTAACCTCCTGGAGCCCCAGGAACAGACACAAACTGAAAGCCTGAAGCTCAAAGCTCACCCACCAGGGAGTCATACCTGCTTAGATCAGCAGTGAAAGAAGCAGTACATGATATTATGACTGTAGCTGTGGTTACGATGACTATCTTGAAAAGTACAACAGCATAAATGAACATAGACCAAAGAAAGAAAGAAAATGTCTCCATATAGAAGGGTAAAGTGCAAAGTAAAAAACTCAAGTGTTGAAGACAGAGACATATTGGCAGAAGGAAAACCAGGAAGATTTTACTTGGAATTTAGCAGAGAAGGAGGYAGTAAATTTTCTCTAAACTTGCACTCCAGTTAAGGCAAATGATACCACCAYGTGCACACAGGGACACTCTTGGAAAGCAGCCACT
>CABHOG010000148.1:105453-120200 GCA_902168055.1 Aratinga solstitialis | reverse complement strand
TATATCTTAAAGGCATTTTACCACAGAGATGCTGGAAATTAAAGACGATTAGCAAAAAAATGTATAATTAAATTAAAATGCAAGCTTGACAAAGAAACTCAGTAAATGGGAAATATATCAAACTGATAATACAAATGGGCAGTTTCTCAAGGTGTGAGAAAGACAGTGGAATAAAACTGATAATTTGCTGACTTTCTATGTACARGGTAGAGTAATGACTTAAAAGTAAATTGCAAAATAAGAAACAAACAATATATTATGCACCACAGTTACTTTTCATATAAACATCAGTATTTTAGGTATTACGCTACTATCAAATATTAAATATAAAAAAAGGGAAGGGGGGTTGTGGCTGAGGCAATGTGGCCTAATGCTTGCAAATAATGCTGGACTTTCTTATAATTACATAATTTTATGTTTTGATGTCTGCACTTTCCTATAAGTCATTTCAGCTCATTTATTTCGAACATGTTTTAATTCCTATCCGCCCATTAATGACAGCAAGGGCTTTTTCTGTCAAGAAACAATCTTTTCATACAGCTAAAGTCTTTTTAGAATATTCAAAATTACTTTTGGCATGAAAGTTCATTTTGCTAATTCCCCTTTTATTGTGCAAATAACCTCTCAAAACCTGACTCTAGGTGTTTATATGTCAGGAAAATAGCAAAAATTATCCAATTGCCAATTCCCATGTCAACACTCCCAGGCCGTGGAACAGCATATCCTTGTTGCTGCTCTGCTGCCCTCTACTGCAAAACGATCAGAGGGGCTTTACTGCTCTGTCAAGCCCCCACAGATTGGACGCTATAAACCTCTTCAGTGCTGGGTTGTCATTTGGAAGGGATGCCTCATGTTTTAAATTAAATTCAATTTTCCTAATGTGTACATTATCCGAGCACCAAAAAGTACTGTTATATGCAAAGGCAGCAAGCCACTCATCACAATGCTGATTTATTGCCTCTCAGAGTTGTTGCACTTGATCTCAGAGTTGTAGCAATCATGAGACGGTCGAGTTTAAGATCCTCAGGACAGTGAGAAGAACAGGCAGCAAGCACACTGCCCTGGACTTCAAGAGAGCAGACTTTGGCCTCTTCAGGAACCTGCTTAGTAAGGTTTGATGGGATATAGCCCTAGAGGGCAGGGGGGCCCAAGACTGTTGGTTGATATTCAAGGATCACCTACTGCAAGCTCAGGAGTGTTGCATCCCTACTAGAAGGAAGTGCTGCAGGAGGGCCAGGAGACCTCCTTGGATGGATAAGGACCTGCTGAGGAAAATTCAAAGGAAAAAAGAGGCTTATAAAAGGTGGAAGCAAGGACAGGCGGCCTGGGAAGARTACAGGGATGTTGTCTGGGAAGCTAGGGACCAGGTTAGGCAACCTAAGGCCCACTTAGAATTAAACTTGGCTAGGGATGTGAAAGAAAACAGGAAGGGATTCTATTGGTACATTGCGAATAAAAGACAGACTAGGGACAACGTGGGCCCTCTCCGGAAGCTATCGGGAGAACTGGCTACCCTGGATTTGGAGAAGGCTGAGGTTCTGAATGACTTCTTTGCCTCAGTCTTCACTGGCAAATGCTCTGACCACACCACCCAAGCCTTGGAAGGCAGACGCAGGGACTGTGAGAATGAAGACCTTGGGCCCGCTGTAGGAGAGGATCTGGTTCGAGACCATCTTAGGAACCTGAATGCACACAAGTCTATGGGACCTGATGAAATCCATCTGTGGGTCCTGAAGGAGCTGGCAAATGAAGTTGCTAAGCCACTGTCCATCATATTTGAAAAATCRTGGCAGTCAGGTGAAGTTCCCGATGACCAGAAAAATGACATATAACCCCCATTTTCAAGAAGGGGAAAATGGATGAGCTGGGAAACTACTGACCAGTCAGCCTCACCTCTGTGCCTGGCAAAATCTTGGAGCAGATTCTCCTGGAAGGCATGCTAAGGCACATGAAAAACAACAAGGTGGTTGGTGACAGCCAGCATGGCTTCACTAAGGGGAAATSCTGCCTGACCAATCTGGTGGCCTTCTATAATGGGGCTGTGAAATTGATGGACAGGGGTAGAGCAGTTGATGYCATCTACCTGGACATGTGCAAAGCATTTGACACTGTCCTGCGCAACATCCTTGTCTCTGAATTGGAGAGATATCAATTTGATAGATGGACCACTCGGTGGGTAAAGAACTGGCTGGATGGCCGCAAGCAAAGAGGTGTGGTCAATGGCTCAATGTCCAGCTGGAGACCAGTAGCGAGTGGTGCCCCTCAGGGATCGGCATTGGGTCTGGTCTTGATCAACATCTTTGTCAGTGACATGGACAGTGAGATTGAGTGCGCCCTCAGCAAGTTTGCCAATGACACCAAGCTGTGTGGTTCAGTTGATAGATTGGAGGGAAGGAATGCCATCCAGAGGGTCCTTGACATGCTTGTGAGGTGGGCTGATGCCAACCTGATGAAGTTTAACCATGCCAAATGCAAGGTCCTACACCTGGGTCAGAGCAATCAGGCACAGCTACAGGTTGGGCAGAGAAGAGATTCAGAGCAGCCCTGCAGAGAAGGACTTGGGGATGTCGGTTGATGAGAAACTTAACATGAGCTGGCAGTGTGCACTTGCAGCCCAGAAAGCCAACCATATCCTGGGCTGCATCAAAAAGAGCGTGACCAGCAGGTTGAAGGAGGTGATTCTGCCCCTCTACTCTGCTCTTGTGAGACCTCACTTGGAGTAATGTGTACAGTCCTGGTGTCTGCAACATAAAAAGGACATGGATCTGTTGGTACAAGTGCAGAGGAGGGCTAAGAGGATGACCAGGGGACTGGAGCACCTCCCATATGAAGATAGGCTGAGAAAGTTTTGCTGTAAGGGTGGTGAGGCACTGGAATGGGTTGCCCAGGGAAGTTGTGAATGCTCCATCCCTGGCAATGTTCAAGGTCAGGTTGGAGAGCGCCTTGGGTGGCATGGTTTAGTGTGAGGTGTCTCTGCCCATGGCATGGGGGTTGGAACTTGATCTTAATGTCCTTTCCAACCCTAACTATTCTATGATTCTATGATTCTTTGATCTCAGTGTTTTATGATGTACATTACTTACAGCCAATATTTGCTGTTTTAGTGTCTATCATCTGGGGGGCTTCGGCTAAGGTTCTTGTTTCGCTGTACTTTATGTTAGTCACCTGTAATAGAACAGACTCATTGATCAATAAGCTGGTCTGACTTGCGTTCCCAGTGTGGTCATCACCTCTTTACTTTGGGAGGTATATAATGCAATTGTTTAGCAATCACACATCTTTTTTTTCTCCTCGGGTGGTCAACCTATGAAGGAGAAACTTCCTTAGAGCACCCGCTCCCCTACTGCACGATTTGCAGCATCATTTGAGAGTTCTGAAGGTTTTGGGTTGCCTTTGACTACCCTTGAGACCTGCCTGCTAATTGTTATGGGGATCACCATGTTGGTACACATACAGTGTGTGTTTTACCCATGGACGTACCACCCTGGGAATGGCCCATTTCTTCTGATCTCGAAGGTTAGGCAGATTCAGGTTTGGGTCTTGTCTAGGGTTAGACAACGATAACTGAGGACCACCAAGAGATTTTCCCTGAGGCTGGACAGTCATGAGTGGCAGGGTGTGTGGGATAGTATGGGCAAGTATCTAGACCGTAGGTCCCTCCAGTGCTTTGGAAGTGTATGAGATGGAAGGCAGCTGTATGGATTTCCCTACCACAACTTGCAGAAACTGCTGAAGGAGAGGGTAAATCAAATCAGTTTGCAGAGGTGAAAGCCAGCTGGCCTTGGACGTTGCTGAACGAGAAAAATGGCCAGCACTTTATCTCTATACTGACTCATGGATAGTAGCAAAAGCCTTGCGGGGGTGGGCATATCGCATCCCCTACCATACACCAGCCTCTGGGAAAATCCAACGGTACAATGGGCTGTTAAAAATGACCCTGAGAGCAATGAGTGGTGGGACTTTCAAACATTGGGATACACCTTTACCAAAAGCCACCTGGTTGGTCAACACCAGAGGATCTGCCAACAGGGCTGGCCCAGCCCAGTCAGAACTTTTACGTACTGTAGAGGGGGGATAAAGTTCCTGTGGTGCACATAAAGAATTTGCTGGGGAAGACAGTCTGGGTTATTCCTGCTTCAGGTAAAGGCAAACCCACTTGTGGGATTGCTTTTGCCCAGGGACCCAGATATACTTGGTGGGTAATGCGGGAAGATGGGGAAGTCCAATGTGTACCTCAAGGGGATTTAATTTCTGGGGAAAACACCCAATGAACTCAATTATATTCTGTTGCCTGCTATATGACACTTTCATAGCCCACCAGCTAGATGTCTTCAGATCACCAGCAACTGAACCTGATTTCCCTCTGATCACCATCCCAGTAAAGAACGAACTTTGACAAAACCAGTCAAGCTCAGCAGTGACCAGACAAGTTTGACAGTGTCATCAGCAGGCAACAGTCCAACACTACACATCATCTCTCCTGTTCTGAAAGACTGTTAGAAGAGATGGAGCCGGACATCATGGAGAGGATGAATTCAGCAGCTTTATAGGGACTGGTCAATGGACTAAGGAATGATATCCCTCTCTTTGTTTGTGTGTGGATATATATATATGAGAGACAAGAGTGATGGCATATTGAAAAATGTGGGATCTGAGCATGACGTGTATGGTATGGAATAAGGGGTGGACACTGTCCTGGGTTCAGTAGTAGAAGTCATTTTTCTCCTTTTTAGTAGCTGGTGCAGTGCTGTGTTTTCGATTTTAGTCTGGGAACAGTGCTGATAACACACCAATGGTTTTAGTTGTTGCTAATTAATGTTTACTCCGGTCAAGGATATTTTCAGTCTCATGCTCTGTGAGGGAGGAGGGGCACGGGAAGCCAGGATGAAGCAGGGACAGGGCACCTGACCCAAACTACCCAAAGGGGTATTCCATACCACAGCACGTCATGTCCAGTATATAAACTGGGGGCAGTTACCCGGAAGGTCTAGATCGCTGCTCAGTTCGGGCTGGGTATCGGTCGGTGGGTGGTGAGCGGTTGTATTCTCTTCCCTTGCGATTTCCCTTATCATTATTATTATTGGTGGTAGCAGTAGTGGTTTGTGTTATACCTTATTTACTGGACTGTTCTTATCTTAACCCGTGGGAGTTACATTCTTTCGATTCTCCTCCCCATCCCTCCGGGAGCAGGGGAGGAAGTGGGGGGGGGGGGAGTGAGAGAGAGACTGCATGGTTCTGAGTTACCAGCTGGGCTTAAACCACAACAAAGATGCTATTCTATTGATAGGAAAACACTTAAATAAAATCTTTCCTTTTCCTTCGCTGTAACTGAAATACGCCTATTGCAGTGTCACCTACACTGACTTGAAGAAAATAAATCTGCCAAGAAATAGTTTTCTTTCTTTTAAAATATAAGAATAGAGAATATAATTTCATTGAGAAAAGTTCAAATAAATCCTTTTCTGGCCAATTGTACTGTGTTCCAAGGATGTAAACTGTTTTCCAGGGGCACGTGCACCCAGGACAATGTCAGAGGAAAGCCAGAGGCATATTGAAACACCAAAGCCTGCTGCAGAGCACAGCTACTGCCTCCCAGGACCTTGGGTCAGGGTCACTGTGTCCCCTTTCTGAAATCCATTGGCCACCAAGGCAGAGAGGATGTGAGAAATTAATCATAGCAAATTATTTCAAACAGGAAGTATTGATAGCTTAAAGAGAGTTTGGTTGATTTTTTTCCCGTAAGCCTGCTGTGTAGTTTAATGAATTTAATTTTCATTACGTAGCATGCAATTGAGCGTGTTAAATCTTCTCACAGGTATACTTGCATAAAAAATGTTAAAAGAATATATTTTGACCTTTAAAGGGCTAGAATTTAAGCAGTCAAATGCTTGTTTTTCACAAGCAAGTATGCACTTTATAAATATAATCTACATGATTTTTATCGATAGAGCATAACAGCTCCTAAAGAGCCATTATAGATTATTGTATAAATCCTTCTTTGTTCATGCACTATTAACCCAACAGTGCATTATGTCAAAAAAGAAGTCTTGATAGTCTTGTTAATCCAGCTGCAAGGTTAGTGCATGATAGACAGAAAATCTTTACATAATTTTCAATGAAATTAAATAAGAATTTTCCTGTGCAGATAATTCTGCTCCATAGTGAAATAACTCAATATTGGAGATAATGCGGGTATACTCGCATACAGAATTGTGGGGGACTACGCGACTGAGGGCATGAAGTTAGAACTTAGCCTAGAAGATATCAAAGCTTATCCATGAAGAATGAGGCACCGAAGGTATCCGGATGGGAAAGCAAAAGGCATCTGGATGAGAAAGCAGAAGGCATCCGGAGAAGCGAGCAAGTCAAGGGGAGTAACTAACTGCAGAACAAGAGCTTGGCAAGATAACAGACTTCGGTAATGCAGTAAAGGGTCATCCAATAATGTGCTGTTGCTAACTGATGTAACAGTGGGAAGTAGATAAAACTATTAGCTGAGCTTCACAGCTAAGATAATGTCATGGGTTCAGCAGTAGCAGTCATTTTTCTCCTTCTTGGTAGCTGGTGCAGCACTGTGTTTTTGACTTTCGGCCTGGGAACAGTGCTGATAACACTAGTGTTTTCAGTTACTGCTTAGTAATGTTTAGTCTGACCAAGGACTTTCTGATCCTCATGCTCTGCCAGGGAGGAGGGGAAGCCGGGAGGAAGCAGAGACAGGACACCTGACCTAAACTAGCCAAAGAGGTATTCCATACCACAGCACGTCATGCCCAAGATGTAAGAAAAACAAACTAAGGGCAGGAACCCAGAAGAGAGGGGTTCACTGCAGGGTCGGGCTTGGTATCGGGTGGTGAGTGGTTGTATTCTCTTTCCTTGTATTTCCCTTGTCATTATTATTATTGGTGGTAGCAGTAGTGATTTGTATTATACCTTAGTTACTGGACTGTTCTTATCTCAACCCGTGGGAGTTACATCCTTTCGATTCTCTTCCCTATCCCTCTGGGGGGGGAAGAAAGAGGAGGGAGTGAGTGAGTGAACTGCGTGAGAGGCTTAAACCACGACAGATAACTACAGATAATTTATTTTTAAACAGATTTTTAATGAAGAATATGTTAGATATTAATAAGAAATGTGAATACAATTTGGGATATAGGAAACAGAAATCATACTTGTACTTCACCTCTCAGTTACTCACAGCCTATACCTAAATGCAGCATTGTCCCCTAAACAGAAATATTATGTTGTGACATAACTTGACATGCAAAACTTTTAGAAGTGTTTAGCTCCAAGAGCCACGTGTAATGGACACACAACTGACACTTTCAATCTCCTCACTTGGGGTGGATGCTTTGTGACAGGTGGCTTTTGGGTGGCAGGAGGACCACAGAGTTGCACAGAAGTTGCACCAGCCCACCACCAGACATTACTTGAGCACCAACCCAAACCTCTCCTTTGTATATACAGCCCTGCTAAGGCAGGATTGTGAGTTTTATGGTATGGTTACCACAAAAATTAAACTCTCTAGTTATTTGCACTTCTCTCATTTATACGTGTGCTTATCTTTCCCACTGAAACTAACATCCCTAGCTTTAATTCCACTTTAGAATTATTCAGAAATGAAGAAAAATTATCACGAGTGAGATGAACTGATGCTGCTATACTGCTATTTTAATTCACTGCTCCATTACCCATTTCCCAGATAAAGCATGTTCTACTCAATAATTTTCAGATCTCTTACAGGTTTATTTTTCTGTGCAACACAGATTCACAGAAATGCTGATTTGCTGAATTCAAACAGCACTTTGCTGCAGACAGTTATATTTGAGATATAAAAAAATATCCAGATCAAAACATCCACCAGTTTGAAGGAGAATTCCTTTCAAAACCAGTGTTTCTAAAAGAGTGATAACATTGCCAAACCACAGCGTAAAAGATAGCTTCCTCATTAGGGACTGTAGTGATAGACCAAGGGGTGATGGGTTCAAACTTAAACAGGGGAAGTTTAAGGCTGCATCAAAAGGAGCGTGACCAGCAGATCGAAGGAGGGCCACTAGGATGATCAGGGGACTGGAGCACCTCCCATATGAAGATAGGCTGAGGGACTCTTCATTAGGGACTGTAGTGGTAGGACAAGGGGTAATGGGTTCGAACTTAAACAGGGGAAGTTTAAGGCTGCATCAAAAGGAGCGTGACCAGCAGATCGAAGGAGGGCCACTAGGATGATCAGGGGACTGGAGCACCTCCCATATGAAGATAGGCTGAGGGACTCTTCATTAGGGACTGTAGTGGTAGGACAAGGGGTAATGGGTTCGAACTTAAACAGGGGAAGTTTAGACTGGATATGAGGAAGAAATTCTTTACTGTAAGGGTGGTGAGGCACTGGAATGGGTTGCCCAGGGAAGYTGTGAATGCTCCATCGCTGGCGGTGTTCAAGGCTGGATTGGACATAGCCTTGGGTGGCATGGTTTCGTGGGAGGTGTCCCTGCCCCAGGCAGGGGGGTTGGAACTAGATGATCTTAAGGTCCTTTCCAACCCTAGCTATTCTATGATTCTATTATTCTATTGTGTCTTCTGCAGAGATAGCAACATTTTCTGTCCTTTACCACATGCCTAAGATTAATTTGGTAGAAGAAACCTGTGGGGACTCCCCACACACACCTTCCCCTATATTTACCCTCCCAATTCCTCCATGATGTGCACTGAGGAACTTTGCAAAGCTTTTGTCTTGCAAGGGTTAGAATTACTATGGAATACACTGAATACGACCTCTTGTTTGAGATCAGGAGTACAATGATACTGCCTATTCTCCATATAAGTACAACCACTCCCACCTGATTTTGCTCACAGAWATATATTTTGAAATTAGTGACATGATTCATTTCTAGGTGAGCTTYCAGTGCAAAAGTAAAAACATCAAAACCCAAAGCAAATGCTCAGGGAATCAAGGAAAAGAATGAAACCAACTCTATTTGGAGCAGTTAAGCTAAAAACTTAATATCCTTAGTGGCTATTATGAATGTAAGAGAAGAATTAAAGCCTTCTGACTCAACACTAAATGAATGAAGATTCAGAAAAATAGGCTAGAGCATATTAGAAGTAGCCACACACACAGCTGCCTCATCTGTCCCTTCAGAGGGATGTACTGCTYTCTTTTTGGTCAGACTTTTATATTCATTACTAATTTTCAGAAAGATAACAATAACTAATTAATTCTGAGCTTTTAAGGTGAGTCATGAAGACTTTCCACTGCTTTCTCATTATTTTCTTCAAAAGCGTTGTTTCTTTTATTTTCTAGCTTTGTTATATRGAGTGCAATCAAGTACTCCATGGCAGGGAGTGGAGGAGGTGAGCCCACAAGGCCTTTCTAGAAAAAAAAGCTTGTGGCTGGAGATATAATAAGACTGAGCATTCAAATGAAAATCTCTACTTTTTAAGGGTTTGTGACAGACTAATGACCCTCATGTTTTCTCATTCCCATGATCTGAATGACCCTATGACACAGGACATTTCTCTGCATGTGCCATGTTACAGAGCAAAACAATAGTTACACAAGTCCCATTGTAAAAGGTATGCTGCTCACCAGTGCATGCTTTCAGCATCTTTGCCATACAGTCACTGGCAGATGCTTAATGTCATTACTAAACTCAGACCGTACAGAAGCCTCTCTTCTGTTGAGGTTTGCCTTGTGATCATTGTCAATTCTGGAAATGCAGGACAGGGAACACAGGAGTGACTAATTACTTCCATTATATGGGCTGAGGCTGAACTGTAGAATAAACTTTTGGAGAAAGCAACAAATAAACAGCAGCTTTTCAGGTATTTCCTATTCTCGTCTCATCACAGAGCAAATAGATCCCCACTGAACCTCAGATTAGACTTGGAGCAACACCCCTTTTCAGAAACAGTCTTGTACTTTTTCTGAGTCATACCAGCACTGGAARCCAAGTCACAGGGAAATGGCATCTTCTCCCTCTCCTGGACCCTTATAAATGACAGGGTTAAGGGTGAATAGTTCCTCTGTACCCAAGAACTAATTATATGTTTTAAAGTACAGAACTGACTCCTCTCCTTAAAGCTATGTGAGCATGCCTAATCTCACATCATCTCTTCTGTATTTTCCACTCCGTTTTTTTTCTCTTTCAGGGGTGGCAAGAGAAAGCAAAATCAAAAATCAGCCAAGAACCAGGCATAGGTGCAAAAAAAGTTTCTCACTTCTCTGAAATGAATGTTAACATTGCATACCACAGAAGGTAAGTACTGGTAACTGATCATGCCCACTTATCRCTTTTAGAATATATAGCAATTACATAGCAGAAATTATCTGAGCTGCAAGGGTCAGACAGAAACTACCATTGCATGTGTYAAACTGACACTTTAATAAAGAGGATATTACAAAGTTGTAAACAGTACTGCAAAAATGACAAATTGGCACATAGAAAAAAACCCTGCTCTTCTGAATCTTTTATTGGAAAAATACMCTTAACTAGACTTTAAAACAAATTTGGAATTTTAATTACTTGGTTGAGACCCTTACTTTTGGAAATAATTCTTCCTGACCTCCTCACCCCAAGTATCCATCAGGATCAGTCGATGTTCAGATGTCTCCACAAGCTTTTAATTCCCTTTTGTCATGGTTTAAGCCCAGCCAGTAGATCAGAACCACAAAGCTGCACTCTCACTCCCCTTCTTCCTTCTTCCCCCCCGCTCCCAGAAGGATGGGGAGGAGAATTGAAAGCATGTAAATCCYRCAGGCTGAGATAAGAACAGTCCAGTAACTAAGGTATAATRCAAAACTACTACTACCACCAATAATAATAATGATAAGGGAAATAACAAGGGGAGAGAATATAAAACTAAAAGGGGAAAAATTAAAACAATAAACACAAGTGATGTACAACACAGTTGTTTACTACCTGCTGACCAATACCCAGCCTGACCCGAGCGGCAATCTGGGCCTTCTGGGTAACTCCTCTCAGTTTATATACTGGGCATGACATACTGTGGTGTGGAATACCCCTTTGGCTAGTTTGGGTCAGGTGTCTTGTCTTTGCTTCCTCCCAGCTTCCCGTGCCCCGTCTCAGTGGGGCTGAGACTGAAAAGTCCTTGATCGGGGTAAGCATTACTTAGGAACAACTAAAAACATCAGTGTGTTATCAGTGTTATTCTCAGGCTGAAGTCGAAAACACAGCGCTGCACCAGCTACTATGAAGGAGAAAAATGACTGTTACAGCTGAACCCAGGACACCTTTATTAGCCCAAGTTTTGCAGGCCAAATTCTCAAARTGCTAGGAGCCTCATTTCCAGTGACTGAAGGTGCAGGCCCTTGAGGACATTAGGCCATCTCCATCAAGACCCCTTAGGCATCAATCTGCCTCTGTAGGTACCTTTATACCCTGGCCTGTGCCTGAACACCTGACAGCCCTAAATATTGGTACTTGTTAACCTAAATTTGGCCAGGATTAAATCCGATTTAAACACCAGATGTCAGTGTTGTRCTTATGTCACACAGCTCTGGAAGACGTCTTGTTCTTTCCCCTATGGAAAACTGTATGACTAAACCAAAAGGTTTTAGAATCTCTTAAATACACTGTCACATAATAAATTACATAATTCTGTCTTTAAAAAAAAAATAGCCCCACTGGAGCAATTGGCACACCAATTTCAGCAGAAGTATTTAGGGCTTTGGTGTTATATGAATAAAACATATCCCACTTCTCTGAAAACACTWAATAAAGTAAGACTTTTAACTGCTTTATGGTTATTTTCCTCTATTTCCATTATAAGAGGAAAGCAATGGATTATTCTGACACTTGTTAAACTACTTTGTGATACCACTGATTAACAACTGGTCTTGTCAGAGCGGATTTGCTCCGTAGAACTGCTCCAGTTCTGCAGAACTGCTCTTTTCTTTCAGTAGAGGTTTCCGTTGTGAAAAAAWTTCTCAGTGGAAATACAGAAAGACAAGTTGTTAAACAAAACAATGTCAGCCCACTGAACAGATGATTTCTCAGTCCATGCCTATTGAAGCCACAAAACCCTGACAGAAGGAAAATTGAAATTCTATGTCATGAGACACATAATACAAATTTTAATTTTATAGCTTGAGAGGAATAATTAATGACTTTTCTTTTATACAACAGCCCAGTGTTCTGTCATGTAAACTTTCAGACTATTTTCTCAAAAGAAGGAAAAATCACCCCAGATCTACCTGCTAGCTTCTATTAAAAACCCWATTCAGTATGAACTTAAATACACACAGAAATCAGTGTTCATGTTACAAAAATGCTTGGAAATATTTTTTCAGAAATAAAATAGACATTAACCAACACTGCCTACAGAAAACCTAYGAAGTCTTGGTATTTTGGGGTTATTAGGTAACCATACACAGCAGGGCATATGTTGGATTAACATCACTTGCGTCGGTTTTGGCTTATTCCACAAGATGGAGTAAGAAGATCTGAGTTGCCAGAAACGCTCACTGATCTAGTAAGTTAATTTATTTCTGTAGTGATTGGATCTGATTCAAAAGTTTAAATTGATATAAGAGAACTTTCTTTGAATTTCCTGACGTAAGGAGATATTATACACTAAACTGACAAAGACTGAGGAAGATACCATGGACTGTATTTTCCATAGATGCATTATATACTTCAGTCAAAAGCAATATRCAGTTTTAATATCTGTAAAGGATGGTAATGTATTCAAATCGTTCCACCCCTGTAAGCTAAAATGCTAAATTGTAAATTAAAACCGTTCTGTTAATTGTAAGCAAGATGCTAGGTTGTAAATTTGKACTGCTTTGTTAAGAGCAAGATGGGCCAGTGCGGYYTTGKGGTATGTAWAAAACAAGGGTAGCCTTCGAAGATAAGGAAGGAGTAACCAAGACAGATGGGGCCAGTTCACCACTCTGTAGTCACCACAGTCACTGGGATGTGAAGATAAGAAAGGAGTGACCAAGACAGATGGGGCCAGTTCTTCAAGATAAGGAACAARTCMRAAAAAACTGACCTAAAACACACACAGTAGTTGTAATTCACAGGAGTCYTTTGCACATGTGCAAGCACRGAGGTCAATCAGCAGACACAGTGAGGAAGACTATTGGTGACCACCAGAGACCCCTCAAGACCACCAMTCAGCAAGAAAGTGCATGCRTAATTAAAATGCAAATATTGCAATTAGTTACGAGAAATCTAGTGAATATGTAAAGCATTTCCCAGAGAGGTTGTAAATATGCATAAGTTCRTTGGATATRTGGATGCTGCTTGTAGAYTCTAGGTGYGCTCACCTTTGCAAAATTATTTGCRTGTGCACCCAGCACCGCAATAAAGAATGCCTGCTTTCTAAAACTCCAAATCAAGCCTTAGAGAGTTAATTCAACCATCTTTTGTGGTAACAGCCCAAGGATGACTAACAGGTGACTTAACAAGAAAAAAAAAAATAAGGAAAAGAAAGGGAGGAACAGCAGAMTTCATTATATAACACGCTGTAATCATTCAGCAGCATGTGGATGAGTACTGTGTGACCTGTGCATGAAACAAGTGTGTGATAAACACCCCTAGGAGTTATCATGCCACTTGGGAAAGAAAACAAGGTGTCTTCATTGTTTTCTCTCCTACCATCCAATGCTTTTTGCATTTTTACATTACAGAGCAGCAACTAAAAACATCGGTGTTATCAGCGTTGTTCCAAGGCTGAAACTCAAAAGCACAGCACTGCACCAGCTACTAAGAAGGAGAAAAATGACTGCTACTGCTGAACYGAGGACACCATGGTTTAAGTGCAGCCAGTAGCTCAGAACCTCACAGCCACTCGCTCGCTGCCCCCCTTCTTCCTTCCCCCACTCCCGGAGGGACTGAGAGGAGAATAGGAGAATGCAACTCCCACATGTCGTGGTTTAAGCCCAGGCGTAACTCACGCAGTCGCTCTCACTCCCCCCCCTTTGTCCCCCCGCCACTCCAGGAGGGATGGGGAGGAGAATCAAAAGAATGCAACTCCCACAGGCTGATATAAGAACAGTCCAGTAACTAAAGGTATAACACAAACCACAGCTGCTACCACCAATAATAATAAAGATAAGGGAAATAACAAGGGAAGAGAATACAACTGCTCACCACCCGCCAACAGATACCCAGACCAACCAAGCAGTGATCTAACCCTTCCAAGGTCCCTGCCCCCAGTTTTTACATCCTGGGCATGACGTGCTGTGGCATGGAATACCTCTTTGGCTGGTTTGGGTCAGGTGTCCGGTCTCTGCTTCCTCCCAGCTTCCCCTCCTCCCTGTCAGAGCATGAGACTCAGAAAGCCCTTGATCAGACTAAATATTTGAGCAGTAACTAAAAACATCGGTGTTATCAGCGCTGTACTCAGGCCAAAAGTCAAAACCACAGCCCTGCACCAGCTACTAAGAAGGAGAAAAAATGACTGCTACTGCTGAACCCAGGACAGCATCCACCCCTTATTCCATAACATTCACATCATGCTCAGATCCCACATTTTCAGTATACCATCACTTATACATATACATATATATATACGTACACACACACACACACAGAGGGAGAGAGCGCAAAACTGAGGCCTGACTCTTGGGTACATGAGCATCTACATGGCATATGTTCACCACCAGGTTCTGCACTTGGGCAGCGACATCTTGCCACAGTGCAGCAGCCCAGATGGGTTTACCTCTGCGTTGCCAGTTGCTCTGCTTCCACTGCTGCAACCACCCCCACAGGGCATTTGCCACCATC
>CABHOG010000147.1:338378-348926 GCA_902168055.1 Aratinga solstitialis | reverse complement strand
ATGGAGAACCCATTGGTTGGGTTGGGCTCCATGGAGAACCCATTGGTTGGGATCAATGGAGAACCCAGAGGTTGGGTTGGGCTCCATGGAGAACCCAGTGGTTGGCTTGGGCTCCATGGAGAAGCATTGGACAAACCCTCCTTAGCGGTCAAGGAGCAACGTGCCGTTGAGGTGGACCTCCCTGGGCTTCGAGGTCCTTCCCAAGGCATCCCATGGGGGAGCTCCCAAGGGCTCCATGGCTCCAGCCCCCCCCTGCTCCCGGTACCTTCAGTCCAGGCCTCGTGGATGGACGCCTTCTGCCGGAACTTCTCGGCCAGGTGGTCGAGGCGCTCAAGGCGCCGGATCTCGTTCAGGAGCCATTCCTCGTAGCCCTTCTCCGCCTGCTCCAGGTGCTGCCAGCCCGTGTTGATGTCCTGCGACACGCGAGGGGACCATGGGGAGGGCGGTCAGGTCGCCATCACCATCATCATCATCATTCACCAATGGTGGGGGCATCACTCCCGTGGTACCCCCTTCTTCTTCCCATCATCATCATCATCATCATCATCATCATCCACCAAAGGTGGTGGCATCACTCTCATTGCTGCTCTTTCTTCTCCCCATCATCATCAGCAGCAGCATCCACCAATGCTGGTGGTAGTATCACTCCCATTGGTGTCCCTTCTCCCCATCGTCATCATCATCCACCACCAATGGTGGTGGCATCACTCCCATCGGTGTCCCTTCTCCCCATCACCGCCATCCTCATTCTCACCCCCCACCCCTGATACCATCATCATCCCTCCTCCTCCTCCATCCTTCCAAACCTCCTACGACCCCCTCAGGAGCTCCACCTCCCACCCCTGGGGAGTCCCCCCAAGCCCTTGGAGACGCCGTGGTGGCCCCGTCTCACCGAGACCATCCTGCCCTCGGAGGGCATGAAGGCCGGGCGGTTGCTGAGGCGCAGCTTGGTCTGGAGCGTGTTGAAGTTGATCTCCAGTTGGCACTTCTCCTGCACCTTGGGGGGCTTGTGGACCCGCCGGTAGTCCCGGAAGTCCTCCAGCTTCTGCTGCATCTCCTGCATGGTCTTTTGGGGGCTGCGGTCCTCCAGCCAAGGGATGGTGCGCTTGATCCAGTCCAGGAGCTGCGGGGAGAGCGGGAAGAGCTGGGAATGGGTTGGGAAGTGAGGGGGGAAAGGTTGGGGATGGGATGGGACCTTACATCCGAGGCCAACTTCTCGTAGTCCTCCATGAGGTGCTCGTTCTCTTGGTTGACGGCCAGGACCTTGCAGATGCGGTTTGCTGCCGTCTCGGCCTGCRAGGAGGAGGAGGAGGAGGAGGGTGGAGCGGGGATGAAGGCTCCATCCCTGCTCCCGACCCCGTTCCCCAGGGAAGGGGGAGCTCAATCAGGGCTTTGACCTCTTGGGGCCTTCACCCAGGGTTAAAGGGGGGGCCCTTGGGTGGTGCTGTGCCGGGGAGGAGGAGGAGGGAGGAAGCACAGAAAGAGCCCAAGAGGAGAAGTGGGGGCTCCATGGAGCACAGGGAATGGGAAGGTGRGGATTGGCCCAAGGGGACAGCGGCTCAAGGGGCTGCCCCGGTGTCCATGGGGCGGGCAGCAGCACAAGGACCTCGGGAGCTACAGGGGCCATGGTAGGCACTGATCAAGGCAGGATCAAGGCAGGTTGAAACCAAGTTCATGCCAAGCTCAAACCAGGTTCAACTCAAGATCAAGCCAGGTTGAAGCCAGACTGAAGCCAAGCTCAARGCAGGTKCAAGCCAAGCTCAAGGCCAACTCAAGCCAAGCTCAAGCCAAGCTCAAGGCCAACTCAAGCCAAGCTCAAGGCAGGTGCAAGCCAAGCTCAAGGCCAACTCAAGCCAAGCTCAAGGCAGGTGCAAGCCAAGCTCAAGGCCAACTCAAGCCAGATTGAAGCCAAGCTCAAAGCAGGTTCAAGCCAAGCTCAAGCCAAGCTCAAAGCCAACTCAAGCCAACCTCAAGCCCAACTCAAGGCCAACTCAAGCCAACCTCAAGCCCAACTCAAGGCCAACTCAAGCCCAGCTCAAGGCCAAGCTGAGCTCACCTTCTGCGCCCCCGAGAAAGCGTGGTAGAAGCAGGACACGTAGGTCATGATGGCCTTCTCGTCGGGCCGTAGCGTGCCCACGATATCTGCAGGCAGGAGAGAGGCAGCAGAGGGCCTGAAGCAGCAGGGCCATGCAGCGGAGCAGAGCGGAGCGCGCCGGGCCCCACAGCACAGCTCCTCATGGGAGGCTTCACCCATAGGGGCATGGAGCAACTTGGGGTGGGTTGGAAGGGCCTTCAAGGCCATTGAGGTCTTGGGTCCCAATTGGATGTCCAATAAGGGACCATGGGTCTGATTGCCCCCATGGGATCATGGAATGGGGTGGGTTGGAAGGGCCNGGATGTCCAATAAGGGACCATGGGTCTGATTGCCCCCATGGGATCATGGAATGGGGTGGGTTGGAAGGGCCTTCAAGACCATTGAGGTCTTGGGTTCCAACTGGATGTMCAATAAGGGACCATGGGTCTGACTGCACCCATGGGATCATGGAATGGGGTGGGTTGGAAGGGCCTTCAAAACCATTGAGGTCTTGGGTTCCAATTGGATGTCCAATAAGGGACCATGGGTCTGACTGCACCCATGGGATCATGGAATGGGGTGGGTTGGAAGGACCTTCAAGGCCATTGAGGTCTTGGGTTCCAATCGGGTGTCCCAGTAAGGGACCATGGGTCTGGTTTCACCCATGGGATCATGAGATGGGGTGGGCTGGAAGGGCCTTCAAGACCATTGAGGTCTTGGGTTCCAATTGGATGTCCAATAAGGGACCACGGGTCTGATTTCACCCATGGGATCATGGAATGGGGTGGGTTGAAGGGACCTTAAAGCTCCTCCAGCTCCAACCCCTGCCACGGGCAGGGCCACCTTCCACTAGCCCAGGTTGCTCCAAAGCCCATCCAACCCGGAAGCCTTTGAGCCCCATCGGAGCCCCCCTTGCCCATGGCCTCCTGGTGCTTGAAGCCCCATGGAGGAGCTGAGGTCTGGTCCCAAGGCACCACGAGAGCCTCTGGAAGAGAAGACACGTGAGTGGGAGCTGCTGCGGGTGGCCGCGGGCAGAGCCGGTTGGAGCCAGCCACCTCCTGGTACCTTCTGGGCCCCCGAAAAGGCATGGTAGAAGCTGGACACGTAGGTCATGATGGCCTTCTCGTCGGGCCGAGCTGTGTTCACAATGTCTGCAAGCCAACAACAAGGGTTAGGGGGGGAGCTGGAGCCACCTCCATGGGTCCATCTCTACACTGGACCATGGAGAACACGCTCCTCCTTAGGCTGGAGTCCCTCCTTAAGTGCTGCACGGGGCAAGAAGAGCGTTAGATGGCAAGAGGTGGCCACCAAGGCGGCTCTTCCACGGTGGCCGATGCTTACCCTCAGCATCCAACATCTTGGGGATGTCCAGGTACTTCTCGGCCACCTCGAAGGCATTGTTGAGGTTGGTGACGGGGTCGTCCTAAAGGCAAGGATTGGAGGTGGTGAGGGCGYTGGGAAGAGCCGGCTCGGGATTCCYGTTATCCCAAAGGCCAGGTCCCACCTTCCGGAGCTTGTCGTACTCGATGAGCTCCGGCCTGTGCCGGTGGATGAGGGCGTTGAASGCCAAGCCGTCCTTCCAGCTGGAAGAGAGGAGGGAAGGTGAGATCCCGGCCCGCGATCCCACCCATGGAGGTGAAGGAGCAAAAAGGAGCCGGAGATCCCGGGAATGCTTTGCTGGGAAGGACTCTGGCAAGGGGAATGGCTTCCAATGCTGGATGAGAACCAGGAGGGAATTCCTCCTTCTGAGGGTGGTGGGACACTGGGATGAAGGGAGAAGGTGTGGATGAAGCTGGAAGCGCTCAAGGAGCAATGTGCCCTGTGGGTTGGACCCGGAGGAGCTTCCAGGTCCCCATCCCATCCATCCCCTTCCATGAATCCCGGGCAGCTGCAGTACCTGATATGGAAGTTCTGGACATTGACGTTCTTGTACGGAGCCGTCTTCCTCTGGCACCAGAGCAGCAACCCCTCCTTGGCCGAGGTCTCTGCAAGGGGACCTCATGATCCACATGGAGCAGCACCGGGAAGCAGATCCCATTGGATCCGTGTCCTTACCTTCCACCGAGATATCCTGGATGGCAAACCTGAGGATGATGGTCCAGATCATGCCCAGCGTCATCTTCGCGTTGCCATCGACGATCTCTGCAAGAGGAACCAAAGTTGGATGGTGGCATCCAACAGGATAATGGTGTTCCTTAGGGACTGCTGTTGGATTCAATGCCTTTGGATGGGGGAATTGAGCAGCTCCATGGAGCCAGGCTGGGAAGCGAAAGGGCTGGAAGAGCTTGGAGCAGTTCCAGAGCCTGAAGGGGCTACAAGGAACATGGAGAGGGGCTTTGGGGATGGGATGGGATGAGGAGRAACGGCTCCAATGGGATGAGGAGGAACGGCTCCRATGGGATGAGGAGGAACACCTCCGATGGGATGAGGAGGAACACCTCCGATGGSATGAGGAGGAACRGCTCCGATGGAATGAGGAGGAATACCTCCGATGGGATGTGGAGGAACACCTCCGATGGGATGAGGAGGAACACCTCCGATGGGAAGAGCTGGATGGGATAACGGGAGGGAATTCCTCCCTCCGCGGTTGGGATGGAAGGAGAAGGCTTGGATGCACCATTCCTGCCCGGAGCAGCTCCTCCCAACACCAAGGAGACCCAACCAGCCCCTTCCTTAGGGAAGCAATAGGCCCTTTCCCAGCCTCACGGGAGGAGCTCTTGGGATGAAGCCAAGCGCCGYGGGGCCGATCCACGGGAGGCGGGAACGCGCCCGGACACGCTCCGGTTTCGGGAATGGGCTGAACCCTTCCTGGAGCAGCCACTTCCCGAACCGGTTTCCCAAGGGAGCCGCTGCCAAGGCCTTGGGGCTGCCCTCCAGCTCCATGCGGGAATTCCCAGCGCTTCCCATGCGAAGCCAACGGCTCCGCTACCCCATTCCCAAGGGAAAGGCCAAGAGGCAAAGCCCGGAGCCGGTTTTCCATGGGGAAGAACCAAATGGATGCAGCTGGCGCCGGGGAAGCCCCGGGACTGAATTCCTCCTGGAATGAGAGGAATGTGGGGCTTTTCCAAGGGGAACGGCGCTCCTGCAGCACAGAGCTGGGACACCATGGAGATGGAGGGAACTCAATGGGAATGCCATGGAATGCTGCAGGAAGTGGYGGGGGTCGGAAGAGCCACTTTTCCTCCTGGAGACCGGGAAGGGCACCGGGAGCAGCCACTTTCCACCTCCGACCTCTGAGCTCCGGCGCTTCCTGGAGCCCTGGAATTCTTGGAGCGGGGCCAGGGAGATCCCAAGGGCTCCATGGAGCCCGGCTGGGAAGGGAAGGGAATGGGCTGCAAGAGCTCGGAGCAGCTCCAGAGCCTAAACGGGACTATAGGGAACGCGGAGGGGGAGAACCGGCTCCGAYGGGATAATGGTTGGGAATTGCTCCCTCCATGGGGCACCCGGAGCGGGCCGGGATGGGCCCTATGGGAGGTTGGACCTGGCCGAGCTCCAGGGTCCTTCCCACCCATCCCATCCCATTCCCATGAGTCACCTTGGGTGCGCCCTGACTCAGCGTTGACGTTGGGCGCCTTCCAAGTAGCACCCATGGGAGGCACCCGAGGGTGGGGGGCACCCACCTTCAGCCCCAATGGACACCAGCTTCACCCCCTTGCTGGCGATGAAGTCCAAGGCCTTGTTGACGTTGTTGATCTTGTGCACCCGCATCTTGCCCCGCTCCGGCTTCGGGAGCCGCTCGCCTGCAGCGGGATAAGGGATAGGTGGGAATGGGATGGGAATGGGGAGGAGGGATGGAAGGAACAGGGATGGATGGAAGGATCGGGATGGGAGAGCAGGGAAGAGACCAGAGTGAGCAGCGAAGGGCTTGGGATGGGGATGAGCAGGAGGGATGCAGGGCTGGGAACGGGATGCGGGGTTGGGAACGGGATGCGGGGCTGGGAACGGGATGCGGGGCTGGGAATGGCGCTGACCTGAGATGACCTCCAGCAGCAGCATCAGCTTGAGGCCATCCCGGAAGTCCTCATCGATGTTCTCGATCTGGGTCCCGGCTTTCCGCAGGTGGGAATTGCACCAGGCCGTGAAGGTCTGCGGGTGGGAAGAGCGGGAAGGTCACACCGGGAYGCACCGGGAGCCCACCAGGGAATGCTTTGGCTTGGGAGAGCCCTTCAAGCCCATTGAGCTCCATCCCCCAGGACCAGGTTGCTCCAAGGCCCATCCAAGCGGGACACTGTCGGGAATGGCCCTGCTCCCCCAGCTCCATGCGCCCCTTGTGCTGGTGGCCCGGAATGGGACATCCTGCATCCCACTGAGCTGCTCCATCCCTTCCCCACCCACTGCCGGTGATCCCAAGGGAAGGACGGGGGTTGAGGTTCTCCTTCCCCCACCTCTCCATGTCCATGGATCGCATCCCGGTGTCCGCTCCCCTCAATCCCTTCCTCCCAGTGGCCAACAGTGACACTGAACACGAGCCTTGGGGGCCACCACCAGGGACCAGCGGCCAACCCCGCTGACCACCACGGCCATGACCACCATTGATCACCATGGGCCACCATGGCCATGACTACCACTGACCACCATTGACCACCATGGCCATAGGCAACCACCTCCCCCAGGAGGACCCCATTGGCCAYGCAGCACCTCCAGCCCTATGGAATYGGGAGCTGTATCSCACACAACCACCCCATTCCCAAGGGAATTCCGGGTTGAATCCCGGCTTTTCCCCCTCCCAAGTGGCGTTATCCTCATGGCAAACCCCACAGGAGCCCCCCCCGGGGCAGCTCCGGGAGCAGCTTTTCCTCTTTGGAATTCGAGTGCCTAAAAGCAGGAGATTCCACACATGCCTCTGGAATTTCCTTCCGGAAAAACGCTTTCCAGGCATTGTATCAAAGCCGCCTTTGTGGGGAGGAAGAGGAGGGCTGAGCCTAAACCCAGGATCAAGCGGGATCATCCCATTCCCACCCCCCCGCTTCCCGCGCCAGACCCCGCATCCAAAGGGACCGAGCTTGAGCCAAGCCTGGAGTTAAGCTGCCTTGGAAAAGYCACATTGGGAATTGCAATGGGAGCCGGGTGGGACTGTGGAAGCGATCCCAAGGGATTCCCGGAGCTTCCCTTTGGAGRGAAGCACAAATCCCAGCTTAAAGCCTTTATTCCTGCCATTTCCTCTAGGGAATTCTGTGCTTTTCCATGAGCTCACCCCTCATCATTCCCAGTAACAGGAGGCAAAAAGCACCTTGATCCCGGGAGCACGGAGCCGGCGCCTCCTCCCACCAATCCCATTCCCAAGGTTTTCACCCCTCTTCCAGCCCCACGGGATGGGAAGAAGAACCCCCCAAGGCCTTGGGTGGGCGATGGGGGCCGAGCTTCCCATTCCTTAGGGAACTGCTGCTTCAAGCCTGGAGCTGCTCCTTGCGGAGCMCCTTTTCCATGCGGAAGCCACGGAAAACATGCCAGAAAGGAGGAAAACCCGGATCGGGATAAGGGGATGCTGAGGAGCAGCATCTCCCATCCTGGCTCCTGCCTCCACTGGGAGCAGCTCTCCCTTTGCCAGGCTTTTCCCAGCATTCCCGATGGATTCGGGGCCGTTTGTTTTCCTTTGCTGCTACCGGATGGGAGGCCGGAGCCCGGAGATTCTCCTCATTCCTTGCCCTTATTAGGCCGGGAAGCAGGCGGAGGAGGAGGAAGGGAGGAAGCAGCCGGGGTCCGAGGGGGAATTCCCGGATCCCGGAGCCACCGGGAGATAAGGAGCAGGTGAGGCAGGGCGCAGCGGCATTCCAGGCGGGATCCAGCGGGAGCCCTGCAATGGGATGCGCTGGATCCTGGAGCTCGTCCCGTAGCGCACGGTGCTCCCATGGGGCCTCAAACCGTACTCGCTCCGTCATTCCCAGAGCTTCCCTCTTCCCATTGGAAGCTGGTTCTCCTCATCCCTGTATGGCCTTGTAGAAGGCCTTTGCCAGGTTTCTGGAAGCTGCTCCAAGGTCCCACCATCGATCCCTATGGATCCTCTGGACCCGCTCCAGCAGCTCCATGTCCTGATGGTGTTATCCTGGATCCCCAGAGTCCTCCTCCTTCGGGACGCACCATCCGTCCATTGCCCATCCCATGGGAATCCGCACTGGGATACCGGAGCATCCAACTGGGGTCGAGGCACCGGAAGTCAGCTGCTGCCAGGGATCCAGCTTGGGATGCAGGAGTCCCTCGGGATGGCATTCCACAGGGGAGGCGGGAAGGGCTGGGATGGAGCAGGAAACCCCCCCCAGGGTGGTTAAACTGAGTCCAATGATGCCAAGGAAGAGAGATGGATCCCGGGAATGACGCATGGACACTGGGAATGATGGAGGGACAACGGGAACGATGCATGGATAACGGGAACGACAGATGGACACGGGAAGGATGCAGAGACACTGGGAATGATGGATGGGCATTGGGAATGATGCAGAGACACTGGGAATGATGGACGGACACTGGGAATGATGCATGGGCATTGGGAACGACGCACAGGGACCGGGAATGATAGACGGACACTGGGAATGGCACAGGGACACTAGGAATAATGATGGACACGGGGAATGACACACAAACAGGGAGAAGGATGGATGGAATGACACTGGGAATGACGGAGAGACACCGGGAATGATGCATGGACACTGGGAATGACAGATAGACACTGGGAATGATGCATGGACACTGGGAAGGATGGATGAAGACCGGGAATGCTGCACGGACACCGGGAATGACGCAGGGACACCGGGAAGGAGGCAGCCACATTGCTGAGATTCCAGAGGAGGAATCCCAGGGAGCGACCACAAACCCGGAGCAAAGCCGGGCCCTGGGGGCGGCTCCGGTGGGAGAATCCCTGGGGATGAGYGCAGGAGCCCCATTCCCAAAGCGTTCCCGCTGCCAGGAAGCGGGCGAGGAGGCGGGAGAGGGGGCGGCCGGGCCCGGGAAGCGCTTCCCGCGGGATCACTTCCCATCCCACCAGGTCCTTCCCGCTGGATCCCGCCCGGATCCCAGCGCCAGGATCCCGGCTTCCCCCTTGGCACCGGGAACGGCGCCCTTCGCCCGGCCCCTCCCTGTGCCCTTTCTCCTCTCCCTATTTCCCCATTCCAAGGGCAGGGAGCGGAGCCGCCCGGAGCCGCACCCGGAGGCCCCCCCCGTGGCTCCTTATGGGGGGGGGAGCGCCCCATAACCAACTCCTATGGGTCCTTATGGGGGGGAGCGCCCCATAACCAACTCCTATGGGTCCTTATGGGGGGGAGCGCCCCATAACCAACTCCTATAGAGGGGAGCGCCCCATAAGCTCCCCATATGGGTCCTTATGGGGGGGAGCACCCCATAACCTCCTCCTATGGGTCCTTATAGGAGGGAGTGCCCCACAACCAACTCCTATGGGTCCTTATGGGGGGGAGCGCCCCATAACCTCCTCCTATGGGTCCTTATGGGGGGGAGGATCCCTCCATAGGCTCTCATACCTCAAGGACCCCCTATAGGACCCCCCCATTGGCTTTAACACCTCAGAGCCCCCCCCAGCCCCCCTCTGACCATACCCTGACCCCCCCATAGCCTTTAACGCCTCTATGGGGCCCCCCCATTGGCTCAAAGGCCTCAGGGACCCCCTCAGGGACCCCCTTCAGGCCCCAAATCACCTCAGAGACCCCTTAAGGGACCCCAAAAACACCTCAGAGACCCCAAAACGCCTCAGGAGCCCCAAAATTACCTCAGGAACCCCCAAAACGCCTCAGGAACCCCCAAATCACCTCAGGAACCCCTTCAAAGCCCCAAAATCACCTCAGGAACCTCCAAATCACTTCAGGAACCCCCAAATCACCTCAGGAACCCCTTCAAAGCCCCAAATCACCTCAGAAACCCCCAAATTACCTCAGGAACCCGCAAATCACCTCAGGAAACCCCAAATCACCTCAGAAACCCCTCAGGAACCCCAAAATTACCTCAGGAACCCCTTCAAAGCTCCCAGATCACCTCAGGAACCCCCGAATCACCTCAAGAACCCCCGAATCACCTCAGGAACCCCTCCAAATCCCGGAATCACTTCAGGAACCTCCAAATCACCTCAAGAACCCCCAAATCACCTCAGGAACCCCTCCAAATCCCCGAATCACCTCAGGAACCGCCGAATCGCCTCAGGAACCCCCAGATCACCTCAGGAACCCCTTCAAAGCCCCGAATCACCTCAGGAACCCCTCCAAATCCCGGAATCACTTCAGGAACCCCCGAATCACCTCAGGAACCCCTCCAAAGCCCCGAATCACCTCAGGAACCCCTCCAAATCCCCGAATCACCTCAGGAACCTCTCCAAAGCCCCGAATCGCCTCAGGAACCCCCAGATCACCTCAGGAACCTCTCCAAAGCCCCGAATCACCTCAGGAACCTCTCCAAAGCCCCAGATCACCTCAGGAACCCCCAAATCACCGAATCACCTCAGGAACCGCCGAATCGCCTCAGCCCCCCCCCCCCCC
>CABHOG010000147.1:102323-150243 GCA_902168055.1 Aratinga solstitialis | reverse complement strand
AGCATCCTTGCTTCTCTCCCAACAGCATCCTTGCTTCTCTCCTAACAGCATCCTTGCTTCTCTCCCAACAGCATCCTTGCTTCTCTCCTAACAGCTTTGCTCTGAGCATGCAAACGAAGCTGGATCATGGAATCAAGTGGGATGGAAAAGACCTCTAAGATCATCAAGTCCTTTACCCAGCATTGCCAAAGCCACCACTAAATCCTGTCACGTGAACCGCATCTTTCCTGCAATGAAAGAAAAGCCATCACCCCCCTGTTGAGCAGCACAGGCCCGAGAGCATCACCTTACATATGCTCCTGCCAGGGTCAAAATGAGTTATCTATGTATTATAATGGATTAATGATGCTGGAAGCAGAGGGCAATTTAAAGGCCAAAGTGGGTCAGATAGACAGCATCCATCCTTCTGTTTAGAGAAGCCTCCCATCACTGGAGCAAGGCAAAGCGAACGCGTGCTAAGCAGAGGTCTCAATCTGCAGTGTGTGATGTGTAATTACCACAGATGAAGAGGGCGAGGATGTGAGCGCATGAAGAAGGCAAAGCAGCAGCCCTGGAGTGCATGGAGAGTGCTAGAGCTGAAGGATGCTCATTAAAGGGGATGAGAGAGGCGGGGGGTGCTGAGCGAGCACATAACCCATGCCAAGGGGATGAGCCCAGCGAGCCCACAGCACAGGGACCCAGGGCCAGAAAGCACTGGGGCTGGTTCTGCTGGGTTTCTGCCGTGCAAAACCCCCTCTGCTCACAGCCGGGCACTGATTCGGGCTCCCAAGTGCTGCTTTCCCACTTGGAAAGCGCAATCCAGGCTGCAGTCCTATGGCATTAGAGTGGCGAGGGCTCATTAAGGGCCCTTTAGTCCTGCTGCTCCCATTGAAATGATCCCATCGCCTTGAGGAGTGGTAATGAAACCCTTGAAGTGCACTTCTTCCGCTCTCCCTGCCACAGGGCATGAGGGAAAGCTCAATCCCATCCATCATTTCAGGACGCGTCGTTACCCAGGCAAACTCCAACCCTGACCAATCGGAGCCGTTCCAGTTCGTGAGCATCCCCTCTGCCCCGTGGTACCCAATGAAGCCTTGCGCTGGGGTGGCAAAGCAAAGCCGAGGTCTCTTCCAAGCCCCCTGTGATGAGTGCTGGGATGGCAGTGGCTTCCTCTGGATGGACACGATGCCAAAGCCGTGCATCATCTGCCCGGCGCTCCACGCATCCCTATGGGGGCATCGCAGTTTCTCCTTGCTCTGCAGCCCTCAGAAGCCTCTGATGAGGTTGGAAACCAACGCATCCGAAGCAGAGGATGAATCAGGAGTCAGGAAGCTGCCCAAGCGTGCTTGATGCGTGCCAAGGTAAGGCTGGGCTCCCAGCATAGGTGTCAGCATCAGCAATCGCAGCTTGTGAAGGGGAGGAGAGGACAGGAAAAGAAGGGAATGCCTCCGTATGGCATTCCTGGAGCTTCCTCTGAGATCCCTTTCCCGCCAGAAGAGCATCGTGGAAGAGCCTCTCAGTATGAGCCCCCCGCAGCCCCATGGAGGCATCTGCAATTCAAACACTTTGCTTGGGGTGGATGAGCAATCCCAGACTGGTTTGGGTTGGAAGAGACCTTAAGGATCATCCCGGTCCAATCCCTCGATGTCCCATTCTTACGAATTACCCCTTTGTGCCACAAAGCCCAACCCAAAAGGCCAAAGGCTGCTGGGGAATGGCTGCTCCATGCGGGATGTCCAGCGGTGATTTGCTTTCCTTGTGAGGAAGGAAGCGGTGCCACCATCCGAACCCCAAGAGCCGTTTGATCTGGATGACATTCCTTGGAGATGATTCCAACTGCGCTTAATCCTCGTCTGACCATTCCCAACCCCGAATTCCCAGCGCATTAACCAAGACCGTTATCCGCCTCCATTCACATCCCAAACTTTCCTCTTCTCCTATTCCTGCTTGTGAAGGAATTCAGTCATTCCCAAACCGCCGGCGAACCCTTGGAGCAATTGGACCGCGCTTCGATAAGGAATTGCGCACACCTAAAGGAATCCCATAGAGGGGGAGTGCATGAGGTGACACAGCTGACAGGCAACCATTCCCATTTATATATATATATATATGGTATATGGTATATATTATAATTATCTATAATTATCTAGAAATGGTAGATATTATTATATTGGATATTATAATTATATATACCCCCATCCTCTTGTCCCAGGCGGGAAAGGCACCCAAACACACGCCAATAGCTCCTGATGAAGCCTATGCCACCGGGAATGGGAAAGGAGATAGTGGTGCAAGGGAAGGGTTCTATCGCAGGGTGTAAAGAGGGAGACTGCGGCGCTGAGATTTCCCGTACCCATCGCATGTGTTTGGTCCTGGCATCGCCTTCTTGCTTCAGCCTCTCCATACAATAGCCCTTCCTGGATGCCAATCGCTGCCTTTCCCAAGCAGGGCAGCATCTTCCCCTTTTCCTGCTTCCAGGAGATCTGGAAGCAGCTTTTCCATAGCTACTGAAAACCCAAGGAAGCAGCCAAGAAGGGAACCAAGGCTGAAGAGAAGCCACCTCCTAACCCACGCTTCCACTGCTGGCGCTCATGGATGGCTGATTCCCTCCAAAGAATGAAGGAATCGTAGGATGGGTTGGGTTGGAAAGGACCTGAACATCATCCAGTTTCATGCCATTGGTAGGGACACCTCCCCATAGACCATTGCCACCCAAGGCTCTGTCCAACCTGGTCTTCTTATGTTGAGGACCCCAGAACTGCACGCAGTGCTGCAAGAGGGGTCTCACCAGAGTAGTTTTATACTGCTAATAGTAGTCCCTCATTGCTGGTCCCCCATTGATGGTCCTCATAGATGTCCTCATAGATGGTCCCTCATTGATGGTCCCTCGTAGATGTCCTCATAGACCTCATAGATGGTCCCTCATTGATGGTCCCTCGTAGATGTCCTCATAGACCTCATAGATGGTCCCTCATTGATGGTCCTCATAGATGTCCCCTCATAGATGGTCCCTCATAGATGTCCTCATAGACCTCATAGATGGTCCCTCATTGATGGTCCTCATAGATGTCCCCTCATAGATGGTCCCTCATAGATGTCCTCATAGACCTCATAGATGGTCCCTCATTGATGGTCCTCATAGATGTCCCCTCATAGATGGCCCCTCATAGATGTCCTCATAGATGTCCTCATAGATGGTTCCTCATTGATGGTCATCATAGATGTCCTCATAGATGCCCCTCATAGACGTCCTCATAGACCTCATAGATGCCCCCTCATTGCTGAGGGACCATCACACCAATGACTTCAGATCTTCCCTCTCCTCCTCCTGTCAACCCAGACGCCACGAGCCAAATAACTCCCATTTGGGCAGCACTTGCTGCAGCACAGAGACCTCCCCATTGCACATTGGGATAGGGAATCGCATCTCCTGCAAGACCTCGTTTGATGCTTCTTCAGCATCCCCAGTGGAGAATTCCAAAGCTGGGAAACATCAACCTCAGGCATGCCCCCTAAAGGGCCGCTGCATTAGCGCAGTTCTGCACCCGAGCTTAATTACATCTGGCTCCATCAGGGCTGGACCACGGCGGTGCTGTGCGGACACAGCCCGAGCAAAGCAATCCGGAGCTCTCTGCGTTGCACAGTGGAGCCGTGCCTGGGTTTAAAGCTTTAAGGAGCTGCTAAAGCCAGGCTTAGCTAAGCTCCTCCTTTAAACACCGCCCCAAAGAGCCAAACCCTCATAGAAACCCCCGAACCACCACATATGTGCCCCAAAAAGGCACCAAACCCCAACCCCCAAAATCACGGCCTCTTCACAAAGGGGGGTGGGGGTTAAGGAGCATCTTCCCTGCCCCTCAACCCACAACAGGCAAGCCCTAAGCCAGCACATCAGGCAAGGGATGCAGCATCCCCCTCTTTACGGAGGAGCTGATCTGCATTTGAAAGCCGGGACTTCGAAGGGATTAAGGCAGCTATTCCCACCGGGAATGGCTTCCTCCATGCCCCCCTATCCAGCTCCCACTATTCCCATCCTCCTCTAAATAAATCACTGCTTGGGAATTCTTCTCTTCAGGCTCAAGGCCRCTCGTTGTCCTCTCTAGCTCCTTTCTAGAGGGGTTTATCTTGCTGCAAAGCAATAAGTGAGGTTGCTTGCTCCATGGCGAGTGGGGCCTCCCGTGGACCCCCATGGACCTTCTATGGAAGCAACGCAGCATCTGTGGCATAAAAGCACCTTCCATTCCCAACTCAGAGAAGGAATGGGACCCTCCAAACGCCGTGGGCACAGTCCACAGCATCTCCTTTCCCTGCGTCCTCCACTTTTCCACCCGTCTTGGCCGTGGGCTTCAAATGTGCGCTCGCCAAAACCTTTGCCATCAGTGCTCACGGCTCTGCTCATTCCTAGGGTGTGGGTGCTGAATTGGGAAGGAGTCAGGAAGTTATCCCATGGGAATGAGTTCAGCCACTGCAGATGGCTGGGAGCTGGTAGGAAACCATGCCTAGAAGAGGCATCCCATCGCAGAGAAGAGCAAGCAACCTTTCCTTGGCTAGCTCCATGCAGGAACAGCGCCCCGTTCCACTTGCTATTCCCATCCTCGCTCTGTTAACAGCACTACTGCTTGGCTACGACCAGGCAGGGGGTTGGGGAACCCCCCCTTTTCCTCTGGTGGCACATCATTGGCAATGCAGAGCGTCCTGACGGGGATGTTTTCATGGAGAAAAAGAGGGGGATTGGAGGCAAGAAGCAGATTCCAGGCTTCCAAATGAGACTTAAGGAAGCCTCCGCACGCGCCGCAAGCGGCAGGTTGAGGACGCCCGGCAGGTACCTTGAAATAGGAGCGTTCATGAGGGACCAAAGCTTTGCCAAGCCTTTTTCACTGTGTTTTTTACTCCCTTTCCATCCTTTTTCCCCCCCTTTAATTCAAGTCATTTGGGGGCAACCCATCCGGCGCAGCAGCCTCTGAGCTAAGCGGAAGGGACCCAAATCCGTGCATGGGATGCTCCTGACCTCAGGCATCCTAAGCTCTCCCTAAAGGAAGTGGGTTTAGGGGTAAAACCTGACATAAAGGCAAACTGATTCTATAGGTCAGGCCAATTCCTTTGGACCCGGGAATCCGCCCCTGCGATCCTTGTTCTCATGCAAATATCCCTTGGGAACACAAAGCCAGGGGGAATCTGCATCCATTGGCATCCATCCCCAGGGCATGAGGGAGTTAAGGAGCTGTGATTTACCCTTAGAAATAGGAGGATCCCGTGTCCATTCGTATCCAGCCCCAGGGCATGAGGGAGTTAAGGAGCTGTGATTTATAAAGAAGCATTGGCCCTTAGAAATAGATAGTGAATAAAAAGCTTACCATTTAGTTGCTGATGGGTGCTCTGGAAGTTCAGCTTGATAAGAAAATATCCATAAATCCAACCCTTATAGCCATCTACCCAAAATCCACCTAAAATCAGCTCTTTTAGCCCCAAAAAAGCATACTTTTACTTTAGAAAAAAACCCCAAAACAACCAAACCGAAACACCCCACGACCATCTGAAGCTAAGAACACACACTTGGGGGTTAATCTAAAGAGGGAGAGCTAACACTAAGTAGGACAAATACAGACAACGCTGATGATGACCTGATTTAATGCATCGCATTTCATCCCAGGAAAGGGAGAAATGTGCCAACACAGCGAAACTGGGAGCAATATAATAACCTCAGTGTGGGGTAGGGTTGCTGAAGGCGTAAATAGGAGTGGGGGATTCAGTGCCCTCAGGTGGATTGAAGAGGCTGTGATTTCAGACATAGAAATGGCTTCTAACTGCAGGGAGGGAAGGAAGAGCCGTGAAAAGAAGGGGGGGAATCAAATCTGGCTGCTTTCTAAGTGCTAAAAGGCACCATTGGCATCTGAAGGCCTGGGTCAAGTTGGAAAGCCCAAGTCCAAATGTCTCCATCTTATCCTCCCATAGGCTTCCATGGGACAGGAGGAGCGAGCGATGCTCGTCCGCGTTACCTGCTGCCTTCACCCAGTAGATATTGAGGCCTGAAAGCCATTTGTCACCCACTTTTTGCACCCATCTGGAGCTTTCCATGGACAAAACCCCTTCAGAAAGCCCCTGTGAGCACCAAAACCATTCCAGGCTACAAAAATACCCAACTTCTGCTGCTCGAAAGTGGCTTCCCCAAGAGAGCATCACCCCCCATCCCTTCGATGGAGCTCTCCATCCCCCTGCTCAGCCCCCCCCCATCTCATTTGTCAGCTTTCAAAGCATTAAACAGAACGGGAATGATATTGCTCTGAGAACCCCCATCTAATAACGGAGAATAGGCCCTGAGAAGCCATCAGGGGAACAAGAACCACCCCAAGCGCCCTTCGCTGTTCGCGTTTCAGCACGAAAGGAGCCCGTGGCTCGCTTTGCGTTGAAAAGAGACGGTAAAACCTGGTCAAACTCAGGTGGTTTTGGGCCACACGATGGCTCTGGGCCCCGCAGCAGCTGAGCGGGACAGACGGCAGCTCCAAGCATGGCTATTTCCAACTTGATGAGGACGTCACCCATGGAACCCATGCCAGGAGCCGCGCTCTGTTCCAGCTGGAAACAAGGAGCGAGGCCATGCCTTGAGTCTCTTGTGGTGGTAGGAGAAAGAAACAGGTCCCATTCTAACACCAAGTCTAAAGAGAACATCGAATAAGCCAGGTTGGTGAAGACCTTCCATTGAGTCCAACCAAGTCCACCACTAAACCGTGTCACCAAGGCCTTCATGGACATGGGTTTTGAGGCCGTTTCAGTGCTTTGAACCCATCAAGAGAAGGAAATATGTGCTTGTTTAACCCCACTTCCCTTCCATAGCCTGCAGACCCTTGGTGGAGGGAGCCTTGGGGACAACCAGCTTGAGTTCATGGTCATGTTGGTACACGACCTCTTGTCCAGGCTTGGCTTGCACTCCAAAAGCAACGCTTCCCATCGTTATCTATTAGGCAGGAATACAGAAGCCTGGCACATAGCACACCAAGGAGACACCTCCGGCTTTAACAGCTGTTTCATGCCCTGAATCCATAGGACAGTTGGAATGGGAGCTCCAAAGCACATTGGGCCTCACCCCAAACCTCGCTGCCTTCAATCACAACCTAAAGGGGTAAGCAAAGGCCAAACTGCTTTCAAAGGCAGTGAAATGAAAAGGGAAAAGGCCCTTTCGGAGCAGAAAGAGCGCTTGGGAAAACAATTTCAGCAAGCCAGCAACACAAATAGAGACCTGAGCACGAGCACGGAAGGTCTTCTTCCAACAGGAAAGACAGGCTGCACCTCCAGCTCCAGCATGGAAGGCCTTCTTCCAATAGGAAAGACAGGCTGTGCTGCCTGCTTGTATATATAGCCATTATCTTTCTATCTATCTATCTATCTATCTCCATGATATATTTATATAATCTATATAATATGTATATCCATATACATAATATATAGACATTATATTATATAATTATACATATTATATATTATTGTATTATTATAATTATATGTTATTATATGATATATAATTATATATTATTTATCCATATGTTATTTATTGAATATCCATACATAATTATATGCATTATCTATCCATCTATTATATTAAATATCCATATATAATTGTATGCATTATATGTCCATATATAATTACATCTATCATACATGCATTCTCTAAAGTCAGAGCAGGAGTTACATCCCCATTGTGCTATGCTCTAGAGCTGCTTTCCAGGCACTGTGAAGAGAAAGGCACTGATTCCCACCCAAACATTCCCCCTTGATGCCTTCGGAGACCTCTGCCTCTGCACCAGCATCTCCTGCTTGTCCCCCATGGGGGCTTGAGACCGAGCTGCTGCCTTGGCTAAACCAGAGCCTGGGTGAGGTTTCCTACTCGATAGCCGTGATTTCCATCCCAGCATCCACCCCAGACGACAGGCAGGCAAAATCCACCTCCAAAACCCAAAGCGCATCCATCTTAGAGTCAGTTCCACTTCACCTTAGATAGCAAAGAGAACAAAAGCAGTGCTGTGGGCACAGGCTATTAACTCCTCTACCATGGCAATCGAAATGCTTTGCTCACGGAGCTGCCTGTCTGTCTGCCTCCCACCTCCCATCGCTTCCACTCTTCCCTGCGATTCCAGAGCTTCCCAGCTCAGGAAGTTCAAAGGCAAGCAGAGGTCAGCTTTAAAGAGAGCAGTGCAAAGGCTGAGGTTGAGCACTGGGAGTCACCCCTCGAGGGCAAAGGAAGATAAGAACCAGACAAAGGAAGCCCCAAAGTGACAGCCTATGAAGGGCAGGCTCCATCAGAGACACCAGACCCGGGTTTAACCAACCCTGCCCGCTTTTAGCTCGCAAAAGCCTGGCTGAAACCAATTGGGTGACCCGGAGCATCCTGAAGGATATCAATAATCCACCTTCGAATAAGAAGGGCAAAAGCAGTGGAAGGAGGAACTGTTTGGGCTGCGCAGGAGTGTCCTCAGTGCACATAGGACCGGGCTCCATGATCCTGGAGATCCGGCTGGAAGTGCCACTGATGCCCATTAGAAGTGATTCCAAAGCTGCTCTGCTCCATGGTGAGCTCCTGTCCCTTCGGGGCCAAGCAGTGCCCCTTTGCCCATGCTCACTGCTCATCTAGAGCAGGCCACAGGGCTCGGCATTGGGTCAGAGGGGGTGGAAACCCCTTGTTACCAATGGGAATTGAAGCAAAAACACCCCCAAAGGGGGAATAAGCACAAATAAATGAGCGCAGCTTCTCTTTGGTGAGGACAAAGAGCTTTTCCTGCCACAGAATTCCCCGTATTCGATCCATAGGGATGCTTCCTCCGTTATGGTGGGAATAAATCGGACACGCAGATGCCCATGGTTTCTTTTTGCTCCATTTTCTAGAGTTGAAGGAGAAACATCTGCCCTGAACCGAGCTCTCTGATGGTCATGGTTGAAACGAAGGGATGGGGATTATATATATTCTTATATATATAATAGTATTATATATGTAAAATAGCATTTTATGCATATAATAGTATATATATTTTTCTCTATATATACAGTCGCTTAATAYCGACTTAATTCAAGCCAATTGCACGTTGTTTGGTGGGTTCTTTCATCAGGTAGGAGGAATCCATCAGCCTGATGGGACTGATGGCTTGAGAAGCTGTCACTGTGCCATTTCATCAACTGTCTATAGGAAAACCCACTCCGAACACCCACCGCCAGCGCTGGTGAGTAGAGGTGGTTGGGAGAGATGGGAATAGCTTCATATTCCCTGCCTGTTGCCCTTCCAAGACACGATGAGACATGGGAATGGTCCATGCTTATCTCAGAAGCAAACCCACCAGCTCCAAGTGGGGTGTTGGCAGCATCCTACTCGGAGCATCCGTGGCAGCAAAAAGCATCCTAAATACGCCGCTTATTCCCAAGATTGGGACTTGGCAATTGGTGACTATGGGAAGGGGGGAGCTGCCAGAGGGGATCATTGCTCCGCTACAAGAGCCTTGGGGGACAAGGTCCGGTATGAAGCACGCTGCCCATGGGTAGAACTGGATGATCCTCAGGTCCTTAGCAGCATCAGCGCGCACAACAGGCAGGGGATGAGATTATCCCTTGGGAAAAGCATGGATCCAGCCCGCAGCAGCCCTACTCCCAAGCGCGCATCCCCAAAGCCAGGCGCAGGATGGGCCCTCTCGTGGCAAGCGCAGCGAGCAGGCGCTGCACTGAAGGTAGCAGAGGGGGAAATGCTGCACTGCCTGCGGCGACACTGGAGTCACCCGGTTACCAACGTGGAAAGTCATGGGCAAGCCTAAAACCAGTTCTTTCCACCCCAAATTGAGGGGGGGAAACGGCCGTTTTTGTGAACTGGGATCATGCAGCACGAATAAGCACAATCACTGCTGGTTTCGGGGCTTCCAAGGCTAAAGGAGAGGGGTTTAAGCTTTAGGTATCCTACGTGCCCGAGTTTTCAATCACAGCTGCTGAATGCCGATATAGAGCCATGCATTGAGCTCTGCTCGGAGATCCTGGGGCTCCTATAGGGCAAAACCTCCCTTTGCTAAAGCACCAACCCATTTCCCAAGGGCTTTTCCAGGGAGCCAGGCCCTCCATCTCGGCGCTGCATCCAGCTCCATGGGCTCTGCCATTCCCCTCGCAGGGAATCACCTCCGCCAGCCTCAATGACACAGCCGGTCACCCCCAACGCTACCCCCGGCGGTGACCGTAGCATCAAGAGCCGGCTGCCGCCCTGCAGAGAACCGGGATTGCCGGCGGAGCAGGGAACGTTGGCCGCTTCCCGAAGGAAGGGGAATGCAACGCGAACCGGGAGGAAAGCATCCACAACCCCCGTGGGGCTCCTCGCTCGGAACCCCCGTGCCCTGCAAGCATCCAGCCCCTGCATCTCCGCGTTCCAGCCGACGGGAAGGGTGGATCCAACCTCCATGGAGCAGGGCAGTGACACTGCAATTTATCACCGGAGGGACGGCAGCAGAGAACCACCGCGGACCGCGGAACCGACGCTTCCGCGCCCCCCCCCCCCCCCCCCCCCCCCGTTCCGACGCTGGGGTGAGGAGCGCGGCCCCGCAGCGATGCTATGGGGGGATGGAGGGGGGACCGGGCGCTCCCCACCGCCCCCGTTGCCGCCCCCGCAGCCCCATCCCGCAGCGCGGTGGGGCCGGTAACCGGTAACGGAGCCCCGCGCTCACCTCTCCCGTTGCGAGCCTACAGGGGCGGCATCATCACCTCGGCCGTGCCCCCCCCCGCGCCTCCTCCGCCGTCCCCATCTCCGCCGCCGCCTTCGCCCATGGTCGGTAACGGCGGAGCCTCCCGCACCGGCGGAGCATCCGCACCGGCGGAGCCGGGCAGAGCCGCTGCCGCAGGGGCCGCCCCGCCCCGGCTCCGCGCAGCGGCGGCGGCGGCGGCGGAGGAGGAGGAGGAGGAAGAAGAGGGGAGGAAGGCGGYGCGCCCCGCCCGGCCCCGCCCCGCCCGATGGCCGCAGCCCCGGTGCGGAGGCTGAGGAGGGAGATGCGGTCTTTGCCCCGGTGGTACCCACGGAGCATCCCTCTCCCCGCGGTCCGGGGGTGGGATGCGGGGAGCAGCATCCCCCGGTGGCGGGGACCGCGGCAGCGCAGTGGTTTGGGTGGGAAGGGGCCTTGAGGAGCATCCGGCTCCAGCCCCCTGCCATGGGGATGGAGGGGCAGAATCCCCTCCGTGACCTTACGGAGATGCACACATTAAAGCTCGGTCACGGGGAGCTTCTCATCACCCAACACCCCCAAGTCCTTCTCCTCAAGGTTGCTCCCCATCCGGTCCCTCCCAGCGTGGGGTTGTGCTGGGGATTCCCTGTGAACGGGAGAATCGAGGCAGCTCCATTAATTACAAGGCATCAGCATCTGCAAAGAGATTTCAGGCCATGGAGCTGGAGGAGAGAGGCCACAAGGATGAGCTTCCCATAGGAAGCCAGGCTGAAACAGGGAAAGCTCGGGTTCAACATAGGGAAGTTCTCCCCTGTAAGGATGCTGAGGCACAGGGTGCCAGGTTGGACGCAGGGGCTTGGAGCATCCCGTTCTAGTGGGTTTAAGCTGCTGGTGAGGGGAGTGCGGCGGTCCCTTTCCATAGCATCCCAAGTAACCAGCACCAGGGGAGGCTTAGATTGGATATTAGGCAACCATTCTGCACCCAAAGGGTGGTGGAGCATTGGAACAGGCTCCCCAGGGCTCAAGTCGCTATCCCTGGGGATATTTAGACCTTTAGACATGGCACCAAGGGACAAGATTCAGTGGTGGACTTGGGAGTGATGGGTTTATGATTGGACTCAGTCTTAAGGGTCTTTTCCAATCCAAAGGATTCCATTCTGGTCCACAGCCAAAGAGCATCTCAAGGGCTTCAAAGGGTCTCGGACCACCCCTTGTATATTGGGTCGGCCTGGAACAGTTATTCCCTCTTTAGGATCCCGATTTAGGGAAGTTGAAGAGCACGAACGTGGAGCAGGGATGTCAATGTGAGGGGCGGGATGCTGAACCACGGCCCTGCACGGGGTCACTGTGCCTTTGCTTGGGGGCCTCTTGTGGGGAGAAACTGCCTGGTGTTAGATGGGAAATGGAGGGGTTGGTATCCATGGAAGCAAAGGAAGGAAAAACCCCTTCAAAATGCTCTCTTTGTTGTGCTTCAGTCAAAGCAAGGCCAAATCCCGGGAATTTTTAAATGGAAGGGATTTAAAGGGGGGGGTTCCTTTGCTTTAAGACGATCCCTTGTGTGTTGATAGGGATAACGGCTTACAGAGCATCCTCATCTCCCACATAACTTCAGTAGAGGCAGTGGCACAATTCCTGCCCTGTGGAAGGTTTGGGGAAGGAGAACTGTTGCTGAATCCTCACCCTCCCGTGAGTCACGTCTTGGTAATGCCAAGTGCAGGCAATATCTGGAGGCATGATTCATGCTCCTAAGGATGGATCCTAAGGCCAGGATGGGGCAGGCTATAAGAGGTGCATTGAGTAGCATCTTCCCCTTGGTGATGAGAGGCTTGCTTGCGCATCAGTGCTTTCCGCAGAGGGATGCTAATGGCTCTCATCGATGCATGGAGAGGTGTTAGTGACTGGGTGAGGGGCTGGGATGAGGGAAATTGGGCCTGAATCCTCTTCCATGTGGGCTCCATCGCATCCGAGTCAGCTGCGGCTGCAGAGCGGTTTTCCACGTTCGGGATTGAGGAGGGTGAGATGTGGAATCCCCGAACCATGGACCCAACGGGGAGCACCCAGCAGCTCTTCGAGCCCAACCATCACCCCAGGCTGCCAAAGCCGCCAGTGGCCCCTGCAGTGACACAGAGCACAAAGGGGTTCACCTCCTCCTCCTCCTTCATTTAGGATCCCCTCCACTGATCCTCTCCACCCAGGGCTTTAGAATGAGCTTTGTGCCGCTTGGCGGGTTGGGTTTGGCCATTGCTTTGGTTTAGGTTAATGTGTTGCGTTGCATTGTATTTCTTTTATTGATTTAATTTAATTTAATTTTGTTTTATTGTGTTATTTTATTTTTATTTTAATTTATTCTATTTTTATTTTGCTTTGTTTTATTTCTATTTTTCTTTATTTTGGTTTTCTTTTACTGTATTTTAATTTTCTTTTATTTCATATTTTAGTTTATTTTACTTTATCTGTTTTTTTCATTTTAGTTAATTTTACTTTATTTTATTTATTTATTTTATTTTATTTTACTTTAATTATTTTATTTTACTTTTTTTATTTTATTTTATTTTACTTCATTTTGTTTTTATTTTACTTTTTTTTTATTTTATTTTATTTTACTTCACTTCATTTTGTTTTTATTTTACTTTATTTTTTATTTTATTTTATTTTCCTTCATTTTGTTTTTATTTTACTTTATTTTTTATTTTATTTTATTTTACTTCATTTTATTTTTATTTTGCTTTATTTCATTTTACTTTATATTCGTCTCTATTTTATTTCACTTTATTTTATTTTTTAATTTTTATTTTTTAATGTTTATTTTCCTTTTTTTCAGTGCATTTTCCTCCGTTTCACTTTATTCCCAGTCCAGGCCGACAGGAATGGTACTGCACAGCAACAAAGCGTACCGGCATAGTGCAGGGAGGTGCTCTGTGAGCACCACGAGGCGCTCGTGACCGCCTTTGCCAGCGTGCCAACTGCTCAGCAGCCTGAGTGCAGCTTTGCAGCTCTGCTTTTTACCTTCCTTTGCATTAGTTAGCTCCTTTTAGGAGCCTCTGCTTCCCATTTACTACTTCAGACCTCAGAGCAGCTTCCAGCGTCTGAAGGGGGCTACAGGGATGCTGGAGACAGGACCAGCATCAGGGTCTGGAGCGATAGGACAAGAGGTGATGGGTTCCAACTGGAGCAGGGGGAGTTCAGGCTGGAGAGAAGGAAGTTCTTCCCTGTGAGGATGCTGAGGCACTGCAATGGGTTGCCCAGGGAGGTTGCGAATGCTCCATCCGTGGCAGTGCCGGAGCCCAGAGCCTTGGGCAGCAGCGGTCTATAGTGATAAGCGGATGATGCGAGTGGTCCTTTCCTTGCCTTTGGAGCTGAAAGGAGCCAAGTCCAACGGTACCTTTGAGATGCTCAGGTCACTTTTGGAGTCAGGCTTTAGCCCCCTGTGGTCCTTTCCGCCCCGCTGACCTCTTTTGGAGCCGGGGTCCTTAGGATTCGGCTTTCCGATGGGAACACCACCACCACCACCTATTTCCCCCCTCCAGTTGCGTGTTGTCCTAGAAGCGAATCCGTGTCTGTTGATGTCTGGAGGCTGGAGGCATTGGAAACAGGGAAGAGCCGCGTTTCTTGGAGCTGCAATCTGAATTCATTTGCATCACTGATGACTTCAAAATTAGAAGCTGTTATTGGTGTCTGGCTTCGTGGAGGAGAGCAGAGGCTGCAGAATTAACTACTCTATGTTAATGGCTGTGCTAGCGGAGAAAGYGGCTTTTGGGGCAGCGCAGAAGGAAAACAGGGCAGGATTCCCTGTCCCAACCATTCCATTGGCCTTAGCACAGGAAAGACATCCAACCTAAACCTTCAATACTCACCAGCCTGTGGAAAACAGCAAATGAGGCCCTTTGGTGGAAGAAAGGAGCCGTTGATGGGTGAACAACCATGCAAGGTATTGACCAATACCTGGGATTAACGCAACAGGGCTTTAATGAGTTAATGAAGGACCATTAGCACCTCATTGCTTCTCTTCCATTGAACAGCCAGCTCTGTGTAACTGCTTGAACTCAGCCCCTTGCTGCCCACTCCCCATCAAACAGGGACCATCACGGTGATAACCAATTGAAGCCGATTTCGGCTTTTCAGTGAAATCCTGTCTTTCAGTACCTGTTGCCATGCCTTCAGGGCTGTCTCCTTGCGCTAATAACAGGCTGAGTGGCTTTCTGGAAAGGCATTGTGGCAGCTCCTTCAAGAGACGGCTGGAGATGCTCCTGCTATGAATCATCGTGCATCAGAGCACCCTTCTCTGCTTAGGCCTTTAAATGTTGAGCGCAAGAGCCTGAGGGTTTCTCTACAGCACAGTCCTAATCTTTTATCTTATCATCTTTATCTTATCTTTGTCTTGTCATCTGCCCCTTGTCTCAGTTTCCTTTGTGTCCGGTTCACCTTCGCTTAGTGTGAGTCCCGGGATCTTTATGCTGCGTTACCGAGATGCAATGCTGTTGGATGAGTTGGTTGCCAAGCTCATGTTGGGGCTTGGAACTGGATGCTCTTAAGCTCCTTTCGACCCCAAACCATTCTATGATCCCATGTTTTCCCTTTGGTGGCTCTTTATGGATATAAAGAAGTCGAGAAATACCTTTCGGTCCTCTTGAGTGTCTCCTTTGCGATCGCATCCCCATCTCCTGGCCTCCATAAAGCCCCTTTGCTTTCAGATGAAGGGGACTTCTCTGCTGACCCTGGAGGATCAGGGGTTGATGTGAGGCTAGTTCCGGATGTCCCTTCCATGCTAAGCTTCTCATTTAAGCGCCGGCAAGTCTTTGCTGTCAGAAACGTTGACTGCTTTCAGCTCAGCCCAATGATTTGATTGCTYTCTTGGTCTGGAGAAGCCTTTTTGGTAGCGAACGATTCTTCTTCATTGCTGGCTTCCAAGAAGACCTCGTTAGAGGTTCTCTGTACACTGGAAGAAATAACTTGCTTCCAAAAGGCTCCTCTGCTTGGTGGCATCCGTGTCAAGAGGCCTCCTCAGCAAATGGGATAGCTCAGAAGGGTGGAGATGTCTGCTCCACGTCAGGGGTAGGCACAAACACCTCTTGGGAGGTGAAGTCACTAAGGCAGCCACAGCACTCCAGATCGCCCTCAGCTGCTCATGTTGGTCTAACCTCCTCTGTGGTCCTTGCTTTGCTGCTCTCCGACCTGTTTCATGCTGTTGGGATGCTCTTCTTTCACTGTCACCCTTTGCCTATTCTTCTTCTTGATTTCTCTCATACTGGGATCGGTCACATGCGTTTGAACACGGTCTTTTCCRTTGCATGGGTTCATTTTCTGCAGGATAAGGTTTTTGGACCGTAACCCATCTTATTGCTCGCCTTCCAAGACGTTACAAGTTAACGCAGGTGTACGCAGGGCTCCATTGCGGACTCCATCGCATCTTTGCCTCACTCGGGGCTGGACCTTTGCGAAGTGCCACACGTGTCCCACGCTGCAGCTGGTTACCATGTCAACCTCTGAACGGTCCTTTCTTCTTGGAAAGGAGTGAAGGCAGGTACACGAAGCCCATCGAGCTCGCTTTGCCACTGCTCTTTCATTGAGCCGCCTCTGCTTCTTCCTAGGGGTGCTCGGATGCTGATGGAGGATTGCTTCCATAGCCAGCCAGGCAGTTGTATTTCCTCTCTGCTGTGGTTCTTCATAGAGACCTGAGGCTCGTCAGAAGGGAAAGCAATGGCATATGAAGGCCAATTGGGAAATGCACTCGGGATCCTCTTCTGCAGAAGCTGTTGTTGGGAGTAATGTAGGTAAAGAGGGCCTAGGATGGACCCAAGGCATCGAAAACAGCCTAATGTGGGTTAGGTGAGACTTGGGTTGGTTTGCCAGGGATCCATGTAAAGCTGTTAGCGACAGTGGGGTCTCCTGAGAAGACCCAATGCTTCCATCCTCCAGTCGTCCCTTTCGGATGCTGTTTTGCCTATTGCCGGGATGCATTTGACCTGTGAGCCAGCGCTGCTGCAGATCTTTCCTAGGTCTTGCATCTTTGCTCTTCACTGTGGCTCTTTGTGTACTGCTGGCACAGCAGGGAGGAGACTTGTAGGGGAAAGATTAGGCTCTGGTTTTGTCCCATCAATCACATCAGGTCTCTTAGACTCATCTGAGTGCCCCTTACAGCAAGGGGCCGAGTGTTCAGCCGATGATGCCTCCTTATCTAAGCTCATTTGTCACGTTTGGTTTGTTCGCCTCTGTCCCTTGACTACAAAGACTTCCAGCACATAACCAGCACCGGGATAATGGCAAAGACAGGAGGAGCCTGCCTTGCTTTGTTAGCGCCATTGGACTCAACTGCATCAGTCATGTCTCTCAGTTGGATCGGTTGAGCAGGAAGTGCAAGCACAACCAAGGGCTTGGCTTTTGAGCATCGCTCTGTGACCTAAACGTGTTTCATATCGGAGGAGCAACGAAACCAAAGGAGGAATGCAATCAATGGAAATATTTGCAAATAGGGGGAAATATTGGAAATACGGAAAAATCGGGAAGAATCCGAACAAAATACTCCACCTGTGTCCTGGCCTTGTCCTAGCTCCCCATTGGGAAGATGCATTTCCACTCTCCATGGAAATGAAGGGTAAATACCCTGTATCTTTCCCTTCATCTTSCTGTGGTCCTGGGTTTCAGCATGAAAGCAATCACCTGCAATGCCACTGACAGTGATTCCCCAGCTGGAACATTGCTAGTAGCTCTTTTCCAGAGTCAGGGAATCATGTCATAGAGGCGACTGAGCCTTTTGTCCTTCAATTCTACCAGTGCCCAACTGGGCAGCATCAGGATGAATCTTGCGTTATGGCTCATGGCATACAGCAGTGAAGGTTGCACGTGATCGGTAACCCCTCTCCATGCAATGGTACCAAGTTCTCTGCCCCTTTGCCATTGAAAGGCAATAGGAAGCTGTGGGTCGAGCCTGGGCAGCAGCTAAAGAGGTTTGGTACCTCTTCCATTGGGTTCCCAATTCCCTTGCAAGCTCTTGATGAGCTGTTCACCTGAATCCTGCGCTAGGGATAGAATCATACCTAGTGGCACACCAGGTTACCTTTAATAGCACTGAGTCACTTCTGGATTGTGCTCTTGGTGGTGCTTTGCTGACTGTTGCTCCTTCCTGCTCATCCAGGCTATGAACACACACCGGAATACCTGAGCTGTATTGCTTCGAGCAGGTCTCTTCTCCCCGGGCTGCACTAAAGGGAAGCAGTAGTACATTGAGTACCGTCATTTATGTCCCGAGCATCAATACTTAAACCTGCAGCCCCCATGAAGTCCTTTGGAGGTTCAACACAGCAACCCCTGAAGACGCCTGGCATTGCTCCATGCTGCGGTGGCCTCAGAGGACCCGGTAGCTGTTAGTGCACCATGGCTGGCAGCGAGGTCTTTAGCTCAAAGGGAACCGGGGAAGCAGCAAACGTGATGTAACAACAGCAGAGACTCATCTGGTGCTTCTCCCCATAGAGCACAATGCGGTGCTTAAGGCCAAGTCGTGGAGCATCAGGCTCTGCTGTTTGGGTACCAACACCACTGGGATGCTTCCCTCTGTCGCCTCTGTGGAGCATCCCATTGCAACCAACAGCAGTCAAGAGAGAAGCACCCTATTCCCCCAATTGATGTGAGTCACTGCTTGAAGCTGCTGGAAGGAATAGCGCGGGCAGTGCTGTTTTCACCGCCTCTCATGGCTTTGATTTGCCATACCCTGGAGTTTGTCTTGATTATCAGCTGTGCTGCTCGAAAGGAATTCGGTTGTGCCCTGGAATTCCTCTCTAATGCTGCCCTGGAGCGATCAGAAAGGATTTACGGGCTCATGCGTCAAGCCTAGAGGAGGCGAAATTGCCTTTAAATGGGATTTTGCAGGGATAATCGTGCCTCTCCATGGAAGCTGGTTGAATTTGTCTTTCAGCAAGCAAGGTTGGGGGCCCGGTGGTGGCATATTGCGGCTCTGGTATTTAAGCAACGCTCAGGGAAAGTAATTGCTTGCACCAGCAATTCCAATGGAGTGGTTAAGGTGTTAACTGCTGCATGCGTCGCGCTGGCATTCCCGTTAAGGGTAACACACCGGAATGATTGCAGAAACTGAAGTGTGTCAGCCTACAAAAGTTAATTAATGAGCTCTTCGTTAATTCATTAATAACGGTCCTGGTTCTTGGTTTCGAACAAGGCAGAAGGCGCTTTGGGACTGGAGGACGGATCGACTCCAGCGGGCTCCAGCATTCCTGCTTGGGGTCTCCCATCACCAGGAGATGGGGGAAAAGGAATCACATCCCGCAGCAAGAAGACTCACGGTGATACTGAAGAGCTCTGGAGAGGAAGGCTTCTAGGGGCTGCCTTAGCAGTGAATGGGAACGTCAAGCTTTTCACTGCTGGGAATACTGATGGTTCAGTTTTCCTGCAGGCTGGAAATGGGGATTGGAAATGGGGGTGAAAAGGGGAACGAAATGGGGATGGGAAATGGGGATGAAAACGGGAATGAAATGGGGATTGGAAATGGGAATGAAAATGGGAATGAAATGGGGATTGGAATTGGGGATTGGAAACGGGGATGAAATGGGGATTGGAAATGGGAATGAAAATAGGAATGAAATGGGGATTGGAAATGGGAATGAAAACGGGAATGAAATGGGAATGAAATGGGAATGGATGATCATGTTCCTGATAAAATTAGCTTGCTGTGGCAGATGATTCAGTCGGAAAGACTGCGAGCCCTGACTTGCACATAAAATGCTGCTTGTGGTTGTCTCAGCTGCAAGTGGGAAGCCTGAGGGAAGCCCTGAGGAGTAATTGACTGCAAGAAATTGTGCCTCTTCCTTGGGTTCCTGGTGAGAGCAGGGATGCTCGACTGCGGCTGTGGAGATTCCTGAGGGATACACAATGGTTCCGTCCATTCTCATGCTGGCGGAGTGATGCAGAAGGCCACAACTAACCTGAAGTGGACTCCTGCTCCTCTTGCAGCTGAGTTTGGGGCTGCTCTGCTTTTCATCAGCAGGGTCCTCACAGCAACCAGGACCAGGCTCACCTGAATCTGCGTCCAACTTGACCTCAAGCAGTCGTCGGCTCTCGGTTGAGCACTGGGTGCGTGTGGTCAACTCAAGGCGTACGGATGGGTCACGCGTTCCCGAGATTAGGCTTCTTGTTGTAGATCGAAAGCCACTTGCTTAATGGGCCACTTTAATGGAGGGGGGGAGAGAAATGAAGACTTTCCCCCTTTTTCACTTAATGATGAGCTTTAGTTGAAGGAGCAATGGAAAACAGAGTTGTAAAGCTTCCCTTTCATAAGTCTCTCTGATGCCCTGGAGATGTTTTCCTTGCTCTTTTAGCATCATAGTGAGGATCATCTGGTATTTTTAGGCTAATAGCTGCAGCTTAAGTCATTTGTATAATGGTCGGTAATAGCAGCTTATGCGAAGCAGGGAGTGTGAAGGAGCAATGTAGTGCCCATCCTGGTGGAGACAAAATCAACGGAACTGTCTCCAAAATAAGCCAAGGAGGAGGGGATCCAGACAGGAAACCGGTCTGTGGCATGCCTACGGATCTCCTGTATTCCAACGTGCATGGAAAGAAGGGAAGGACTTCCTCCATAATGGAAGAGGTGGAAGAGCAGCCCTGAAAACCTGAGGTATTTCTCACGAGCACACGAAAGGGTCTTGGATGGTCACCTTTGAACCTGAAAATGGGGAAGAATTGTGCTTTTATTCAAGCAGTTATTAGTTTTATATAATTATATTATATACTAATCATCTATATTATATATAATAATTATATATTATTGTCATGGTTTAGGGTTTTGGCAAAGCTCTTAAGGGACTGGAAGGCCGGCGACCTTGGAATGGGCGGATGCACATGCACAACTCAAGTGAGCATCCCCATCAAACCTCAGCTTTCAATCAAAACTTGTGTCATAATTAAAAGAGGCAATTAATCATTTTAATGGTAATTAGAATAATGATATTAATGAAAAAGACAAGGGATCTGTGACACTGAAGCGGTCRACGGCTCAAATCCTGCTTTTTCTCCCCCGTTGCATGGGAAGCAAGAACCCCTTTTGCTGACTCGGCAGGTTTTCCAAGTGATGCGATGCAACCAGCAGCCTCTTCCTTCCAGGTTAATTACAGTGAGCACGGAATCAGGCTGATTAAAGCAAATAATGAGGAGTGTGTGAGGTTTGGTTTTCATTTCCAAGAGGGAAAACACGGAGCTTTTGAGTCTACAAAGCAATTTAGGGCGCTTGCAAAGGCCGTAAGTGGAGGAAGAGACCCTGATAAATAAAGTCTACACAAAGCATCTCTGGATCTGTCTCTTCTCACTCTATTTGTATGCAGGAGGCATTCACTCTGATGCTGAAGGTTAGTCTATTTTTAACGCCCTGCTGCTGCACTTCTTAATAAGAGGAGGTAAGATCCATCAACTCCCAAACCGTTGCTTCCCAATCGGCATTGAAAGGGAGCCTTTAAAGCAGCACCAAAACAAGAGCCTTACAGGAGCAATCCGGATCCCAGCCCAGGCTCTATTCCTTGACATACGCGATGTTGACAGCACTTACAGCCCTTTCCTGAACACTTACGCTRTCATCTCCTTCCAGAAAGCTGGCTCCTTGTAAGGGCTTTACTTACTGTTTCCATCACCCAAGACAACTACAGCGAGGAGGAGGAAGGAAGCTTTTGCTAGGGATGCATGGGGAATAACCCCTTGCACTTTGTTTTCCCTGCTGATGCAGGCTTTAGAGATGCTCTTGCCCAGAGATAGTGATGCTCTGCCTGAAGAGGATGGAGTAAGGGGCTCTGCTTGCTGGCTTATGCAGAACAGGAAAAGACTTCGTGTTGTTCACAGCCCTGGAATGCAAAGGGAATGAAAACTAGGGCAGGCATAGCAAGCTCAAAGCATGCAGCGTTGGCTTCTGAGCTGTTGGAGACACTGGCACGAGTGCGTGTGAGCAGAATCTCTTATTCTCCCTCTATGCCTTACATAGTCTAGTCTGGTTGGGAAGACGCTTGCACTGACAGCCTGCATCTTCATCCTGCTTGACAGCACAGCACAAAGTGACCCAGCCTGTGCAAAACCCCTGTCAATAACCAGAGAAGTGTGGCTGTTTTGCGTTGTTTCGGTCAAAACGGGTCTTCCTGCACAAGCAGCACCGAGCATCCCAAAGCTCATTCCCACTACACCCACATCCTTTCACAGAGCATCTTTCCGTCTCCGTAGATGGTGGCGTTTTGGTAGGGTTTGGTTGCAGCTTGGATAGGAAGAAGTATCCTTTGCACTGGGAAAATGCCCTGTCCTGAACTGACCTGCAGCAAGGAGGGCTCGAAAAGAGGGGGGTTCTGTTTGGCTTTCTCTCACGCACACAAGATGCCACAGGGCAAAGTCCCTTTTGTTTGCCTCTCATTCGCTGAAAAGCAATGGAAGTTCAGTGCAAGCTGAAAATAACCCCTCCCCCCAAAAAAAACCCTTATTTCTTATTAAAAAAGGACCACTTCAGAGGCAGCTTCACAGGAATAACACAGCAACTGCTTTTTACCGAGATAAATAAGGTAGTTGCACCAACCAAGCACTTGCGCTGCTATCTTGCTGGATTTCTGGTCGCAAGCGAGTGTGCTCGGCCTAGGGTTTAAGTATAAGTCAGATTGACAAGCAGGATTAAAAGTGCTGTTAGGAAGGGGTTTCCACATTGTGTTTTCTGGATGAAACCAGCTCGATTATCCTGGTTGGCTTCTCCTCCAGAGGGATTGAGCCCCATGCTGTGGGAAGCAGGTTGGATAGGGGCGGTCATCCAAACTGCATATGAGACCGAACCTGCTTTGAAAATGAACACCCAGCAAAGCCAAAGGCCCCAAACTTGCTTCTACATCAAGGCTCAAAGGTTGACACGTCCTTTCAAGGGCTCCCATTCACTTTAGCTTCATAACAGGGCTTAACAAAGGCATACGTTTGGCCACGTTGGGTTGATGGCCAATAGCGCTCAATACCGAACGATCTCAAGGTCCTTTCCTTTCGTCCTTGTCCTCCCACCCAAAATCAAAGCAAAGGCGTATGAGTGCAGAGGAGGAGGAACTTGGAGGATATACCTGACTTTTCCCCATGTGAAAAGGCCTTTAACAAGCATGGTTTCTTCTTAAAGCACCCTTTAAACAAGTAAAAACCACCCAACGATCTACTAGAAACCTCCTTAACTTCTCATGCTGGCTTGAACAATGCACGGAGGCTCACTGGGCTGTTGGTATCCCATTGGGTTTGAGCCCTTAGCTGGCTTTCAGCAATGTGTTTGACTTCTGAGCCTTCATCTGTTTCATATTTGGCCTTGTAGCATCATGGAGCAGTTTCGGTCCCTGTGCAAACAAGGAGCCGAAAGGTCAGGTTTAGCCTGTTTATGGCATAAAAGCTGTTGGGTCCATTTGCTACCTGGGAAATAGGCAACTTTAGAGGCTGAGAAGTAAACCACTATTCCATCCTAAATAAATGGCTTGCTTGGGGTTTATGCCCAGGAATTCAGGGCTGAACGTTCATAAACTGCAGATACGGAGCTAAATCCATGTTTCCATCCCCTTCAATCGATGGTTCTATGGTCGTCACGGCTTAGAAAGTGGAAATGGATTTCCAAGCCAAGGGTAAAACTTGGCTATGGGTATTAATTTCCCATTCAGAAGCTCTTCCCATGGAAGCTTATGAGGGCTTGTTGGTTAAGTAGCTTAACACAGAGACTGTTAAACGCAACAGGTACCACGGTGTGATAAAGAGAAGTGTCTTAGGAATACACTTCAAGCCATAGCTATTAGTTACAGAGGAGTTCGCACATGGTTTTGCCTGTGTGCTATGCTGGATTTAAGCATAACCCTAACTTCAGTGGGATTTAATGAAGTGCATTTACAGGACAAGGGAAGACCATATGGTCTTCCTTATTATAGGCTGATTTCACTTTCCCCAAGGATAATTAAAACCCAAGGATGTATCTGCTATATTAACGACTGCCAAAATCTCTGTGTTTTCCCTCCTAACTGACTTAGCACCAACCTCACAAGCAAAATGCTCCGGTTCCCACCTCTTGCTTCATTTGACATGGTATTTCCTTGAGTTTGAACAGTGCCTCTTTCTACCCTCATTCATCTAAACCAGATGGGTACCTCATACCCATACTCAATCCTACTTATCCTTAAGAGCATCCTTTGGTACTGATCCAAAGCACTGACTGCAGCTTCCAGCCATTGATTTGCAGTACAGCTCCTCCCTCTGCTCTTAAAGGCCCTTTAATACCAGGTATTTTCACCTCTTGAAGATAGGATGCCCTGTAATCAAGTCATCTCCAGGTTGTCTGTCTGATAAATGGTGCTGGTGACATTCGTCCTGCCTAGTGGAAGCTTGGGGCTATATTCTGCCTCTTCATCCTCTTTCTCCATGCTCCAGAAGGGGGATGCTCAACCTTGATGTTGGCTCTGCTTGCATTGGGGTGTGTTGTAGAGAAGAACCTGAAGTATAACCCATGGGCTCGGATAAAGCAGTATGCCCACTTAAAAAGGGGCCAGCAGGCTTCTCCCAAGGAAAATGGGGTGATCCTGCCTCTTTTTGAGCCCTAAAAGCCCTCGTCTTCTCAGGACCAGGTGTTATGGGGGAGTAAAGGAAGCATCAGTGGAGCTGGCATGTTCTTGCTTAACTTGCTGCAGAAGCATCTTCTGCTGAGCAGCAGCTACAGGTGTTCGCTGTCAAACATCTGTGTTCCTCCTTATTCCTGCCGGGAAATGCAATTGCATCACTTCTTGGTGTTTGGTCCTCACCAACCAAAGCGAGCGCGGAGCGGGATAACTGAGAGCATCCTTTAGATGCGCCAGGAGCTTGGGGCGCTCTTGGTCTTGCCCTTCAAGTGGCAGAGCTCTGCTGCTGTTTTCATCTCTTGACCCCTACGATCAGCTCTTGACCCCCCCTTTTCAACCATTGCCCTGCGTTTTCAGCTGGGTCTGATCCTAATCGCAGCTTCCTCTGCATGACAAAGCACGGAAGAGGAGCAAAGCCCATTGATCGATGCGCCGGCGTGGAGACCAGAAACTAAACGCTTGGAGCAACAGGGGGTTGCTTGCTTTTGTTGGGGCAGTGAGCCTGGAGATGCTGGGAGAGCATGAGCACAATTATGGCTGGACAAGGAGAGGTGTGTTATGGTCGCACTGTCGGAACAGGTTTCATAACTGCATGAGTCCATCAATAAACGTCTGTGAACATGAGGATGGAGGAGACGGGTTTGTTATAGCATCAGCTTCGGTGATACCACCCTTGTAGCTCACCAAAAGGCGCTGTTCGCTTAAGGATGTTCTTGTGTGAGCTTGGGGGGGGGGTCAACATTAAAGTATCGATGTGAGGTTTTGATTCGGCACGTAGGGAAGAGCAAGAGGATGGTTTCCTCTGTGTCTCATGCTGCCATTCTTGCCCTAGGGGCACTCAGGATTCCAATGAGATGCAGTGATTTGGGGGTTTCTGGTCCCACCCTTCCAGGAAGAAAGGAAAACGCAGGGAGGATACTGGTGTTGTGAGTCTATCGGCACCAAGGAGACCTGCTGCGTTTTGTCCTGGCTCCCATTGAACGGCGCATCTCGCTGCACCACGCGATGGGAGCCCCTCTTCGCCCTCTCCAGCTGGGTTTAAGCTCCCACTGCTCCTTTCAATCCCAAAGAGCCCCTTTTGATCTCTCCCTGCTGGAGGGAGACAGTTTGTTAAGCAGAGGGAAGGGATTGCATTGCATTGGAGAGTCACCTGGGGTGTAGATCTTGAACTGTAACGTCTCAAGGATACCCTTCAAGTTCTTTTATCCCTTCCCAGTTGTTCCCAATGGATTTCCTGCCCTTCTTGGTGGGTTTTTTTTTTGGAATTAGGTATCTAAAAATGCAAAAAGAAAAAAGCTATAAAATCTCTCCAGAAAATACCCAGATGGGAGGAAAATGTAAAGAAACAGATGGTGCTTTTATAATATAGCATCTCCTGGAGCCACAGGGTTTTCACTAAGACATTGCTCTGGTGCAGAGCAGCTTTCCCATCAGATCCTTCAGGTTTTGAAGCTTTATTTGATGTAAACCCCCTCCTTTTTCATCGAGAGAAAGCCCCAGCACTGAAGCGATGAGCACCGCGCTCGCTGTGCAGTGGCCATGGCCCTGGAGCTACCTCTTCTGAAACACAAGCTGGCTCCTGCTGTTATTGCTCATGATTCATCTGCTCCCTGCCAGACTGCACCAAGCTTTAGGGACAATTTTCCTTGGCAAGGAAAGGATTTTTCCCTCTTCTTGGAGGAGGGAATTGCAGGCGGAGCTGCCCAGAATGGGTTGTGGCAGGGCAACGGGCTCAGCTGCCGCACACATGGCGATGGGGTGACCAGAAGGAAGGAGAGCGTGAAAACCAAGCGGTGTTTGTGCCTCTGGGGGTCGATTTCAGGGTGGCAGCAGCCATGATCCTCAGCATAAGGACATTGAGATGCTGGAGCAAGTCCAGAGGAGGCCATGAGGATGCTCAGGGGTTGGAGCAGCATCCATAGGGAGCCAGGCTGAGAGCATTGGGGCTGGAGGGGAGAAGCTGCGTGGGGACCTCAGAGCAGCTTCCAGTGTCTGAAGGGGGCTGCAGGGATGCTGGAGATGGGACCAGCATCAGGGATTGGGGCCATAGGACAAAGGGTGATGGGTTCCCACTGGAACAGGGGAAGTTCAGGCTGGAGATAAGGGAGTGAAGGTGGTGGGACACTGGGATGGGCTGAATGGAGAAGGTTTGGAYGCCCCATCCAAGGCCAGGTTGGACAGAGTGACACGGTCTAGGCCTCGGGTTGGAACTGGGTGATCCTCAGGTCCTTTGAGGTCATTCCTTGGCTATTTCAACATGCTATGGGGCTCTTTATCCCTCTCCATCGCTTCTGTTTGCTGGGCCCAATCAGAGCCTTTCCCCCTTCGTTCCACGGTAGAGAAGTCGAGGACAACGTGTGGACTTTCTGACCCTGCTTTGCCAAGCGGTTTTCCTTTTCCTTCTGTTTTCCAGCTGGCTGCATCTTCCAGTCTGATAAACACACTGATAAATCGGATCTCTCCAGCACGTCCTTTTCAGGTGATCTTTAACCTTTTTCTGCCTCAAAGTGCAGGGAATGGGTTTTTTTTTGCCGCAGGCGCAAGGGAGGGCTAAAGGAGGAAAGGGAGAAAGCCCTCGGATGCAGTCATCATGGGAAAAAGAGGGAGAAAGCAGCAGCAGTGCCCTGGGAATCAGGGAATCTGCATCAAGGCATCCTCATTGACCTGGACAGCCCCTGAACCGGAGCTCCAATTGCTGCTGGAAGAGCCGCAATAAGCAGCGCGAGTGCGCTCTGTAGTTTCCTACACAAGGATGTAAGGAAGGTTCCTCAGCCCACGATCCCAGCACATCCTTAAACATAAGGAAAGGGCTGATCTACCCTTCAAGGCTCCTGGGTGCTTGTTTATTGCTGCCTTTAAACCCTGTATTCGTGCTGTGGCTACCATAGGAGTAAATCAGACTTTGTGGGTCAAGGACTTTGGCACGGTCAATAGGAAGCATTGAGACCAAAGGCAGTGTCCACTCAGACTGATGTTAACGGGGGCTTTATCCCGTTATTCCTATTGCTTGCAGCACCAAGGTGGAAACCTGGCTTTCTCCGAGCAGCATCAGCCTCCCACTCGCTCTGTAATGAGCAGCACCCGGCTTCGGTGTTTTAGATGCGGAAGGCAGGAATACTAAGGCAGGAATACTAAGGAAGCCCTGCGATCCCGAGGGATGCAGCTGGGGATGGATTCGAGTAACGCTGACCTACTTTCCCCTCCGTCTGCGCGTCTTCAAGGCAGCCACATCTGCCGCAGCAGAAGCGCTCGTGGGTGAGGTGATGGATGCAGTGCTCCATATGCAGAAAGGGCTGGGAAGAAAGGGGGTTGCATTATTCCATAGGCATCTTTGCTGCCTGATGGGGCTTTTTCCCCCCCCCTCCAGCCTACTTTTAGGCCCCTTTCTCCTTTTCCAGCCATTCTTGGTTACAAGAGCAAATGCAGGCAGAGCAGCACCTTCCCCTCCCCATTAAACACACAACAAAGCAATGTGCCACTGTGCAAGACCAAGAAGCCCAAACTGAGATGAAGCTTGCCACAGCTTGGCACTATGGGCTTGGTGAGGGGAACCTTCACCATCCCAGCAGCAAGGGCAGTAGATTGGGGTTGGCAACAACCTAGGAGAAGTATGGACATCAGAATTCCAGGCTGGATAGCTCCCAGTGTCCAAAAGGGGCTACAAGGATGCTGGAGATGGGATGCTCATCCGGGATTGGAGCAATAGGACAAGGGGTGATGGGTTCAAATTGGAACAGGTTGGAGATAAGGAAGTTCTTCCCTGTGAGGGTGGCGACGCACTGGAATGGGTTGCCCAATGATGTTGTGAATGCCCCATCCCTGGCCAGGTTGAACAGAGCCTCTGGTGTGAGGTGTCCCTGCCCATGGCATCAGGTTGGAACTGGATGCTCTTCAGGTCCTTTCCAACCCAACCCATTCCATGTGCTCTCTTTTGCCATTACCCTGATGCTCTTCTTGCTGGGTTCTCTGCTTGAGGGTGGAAAGAGGTTGGGGTCAGTACCTGCTGCTTGTTCTTCATCTTGTCATCTGCCAGCTCTCGCTGTTGCTCTCCTCTCGAGCCTATTCTATCCCTATTAATTACACACTCATTCCCTGAGTAAATGAAGCAATTAGTGTGTGGTATAAACAGGGCGAGCGCACACCTGGAATACTAACAAGCTTAGTGGAGGTTGTCTCTTTGATTGTGCCCTTTGGTGACCACATGCTCTCTTGTCGATGGGGGCCAAGAGAAACAGTGGCCCCTGTTCCCCATTTGCATTTCAGGATGGATGGTGACTTCTCCATCAGCTGGTAGACATCCCTATGTACCCCTCACGTCTAAACCTGCTCACCCTCATGCCTGCTATGGTGTGGCTGTATCACAAAGGAGGTGGCAGCGCTGTCCCTTGGCTATGAGGATTATGCTTCGTCTATGTAGTCCTGTAGTATGGTCTAGTATGGTCTATGGTCTTCTAGCCTTGGTCTATGTAGTCTTTTAGTATGGTCTATGGTCTTCTAGCCTTGGTCTATGTAGTCTTCTAGTATGGTCTATGGTCTCCTAGCCCTGGTCTATGTAGTCTTCTACTGTGGCCTAGTATGGCCTATGGTCTTCTAGCCCTAGTCTATTTAGTCTTCTACTATGGTCTAATATGGTCTATGGTCTTCTAGCCTTGGTCTATGTAGTCTTCTAGTATGCTCTAGTATGGTCTATGGTCTTCTAGCTGTGGTCTATGCAGTCTTCTACTATGGTCTATGGTCTTCTAGCCTTGGTCTATGCAATCTTCTACTATGGTCTATGGTCTTCTAGCCTTGGTCTACGTAGTATAAACAGGAGGGGCTGCTTTTGGGGCAGCTTTAGCTGTTGCATTCAGCGTGGTAGATAGTGGTTGAACTTGAACTGAATGCTGTCATTTACCTTCATCAGGTGCAGAGCTGGCTCTTTCCGCCTGGATTCCGTCGGGCACTCACCCTTCCCAGCTCCCAAGACTGGGAATGGCCTTCACACTTGTACTGTGCTTTGCGCAACTCCTCATGCTTGCCCTCACCTTTCATTGCCTAAAATCCATGGTGCAAGTCTTTGTGCCCAGAGATCCAATGGGAAAAATGGCTTTAAAATGCCAAGAATTTGAGCTACACAAAGCTCTTCTTTTCTATGGGATGCAGGTGCTGTTGTGTCTTGTTCCATAGGGACTTCAGAGCCGGTACAATCGAACCAGGGGCACCATAGAATCATAGAACAGTTTGGGTTGGAAAAGACCTTAAGATCACCTCATTCCAACCCTCACCAGAAGCCTCCTCAACTTAGTTTTGACCTTCAAAAACCCCAAGAAGAACCCCAAAAGTGAAGACCTTCAAAACCCCAAGATCTTCCTTCGGAGTAGAATTCAAGAGGGTTTGGGGTTGGGTTGGTTTTGATGCCTCCACAAGGCCTTCTGGAGCCGCACCGTGGATGGGACAAAGTGAACCGTGAGAGGCTGGAATAAACCGGCTGAGATGGGAGGAATGGATGAGCGGGTACCAGGGTTTCGGGATGCTTGCGCCCAAGTTTCGGGTCTATGTGTGTGGTAACCTTGATGAACGCATCCGTTTGCACCTGAATCACGCTGCTTGCTTGAGGCTGGGGGGGGGAGCTGCCTGGTAATGACAGCACCTACATGCATGACACAGAGGGGGTTTGGGCATTTGGTTGCCATGGATCTGGAGCTGCTGATTACAGCTGCTACCGATGGAGCAGGTGATGGGCTTTTTGCTGTTAACAGCTCCATGTGTCTGCTTACTGCTGAGGGCCGGAGGCATCAGGCTACCAGCGGAAAGGAGAGGGAGGATTAGCAAAGCAGGACCCGTGGCTCGCTGGTTTCTCTGCCAAGTGCTCACTGAACAGCACCGATGCCTTTTGCATCCCTCTGGAAGCAGCTTCGCGACCATTAAACCCAAAGGGATCCTGAAACCCTTTGGCAGGGGGTTTCCTTGACCCAGCTCCTGCCCTGCTCTGAGGCATTTATAAGGGAGACGTAAGGAACAGCTCAGGACAAACGGCAACGCCATTAAATCACTGCGCCTGTCGGGGCGCAGCAAGGAGTCCTAAACCAAATGCTGCTTCTGCTCTCCAAAAGGGACTGTGAGATTCGAATGGAAGGGGGGATCCGTTTCTCACTCCTGGGGGGATCATCCCACTTTCTGCCATGCTTTAAGCGGGCTTTATTGCCAGCCCAGAAAGCCAGGAGGGTATCATCCACCCGCAGGGGTTTGATGTGATGGGAGCTCTGATTTATGGGAGGAGGAAGTTAGGCTTAGAACCATTTCTTCTGCTTCTACGCAAAGGCATTTGCTTTAAATCTCATTGGAAACCATTCCAGCAAGTTCTGTGTGCATTTATGCCGCACTCGGATCATGGAATCTTACAATCATTTAGGTTGGAAAAGACCTTTAAGATCGTTGAGTCCAAGGGTTAACCCAGCACTGCCCTGTCCCCCACTTGAAACTAACTCCCAACAAATGGAGTCTATGCAGGGGCTCTTACAACCGCAAGGGTTTTGGATGAACAGAGCTCTCTCTATATAAAGTTATATAATATATATATGTATTTTGATATATATATTTGTGTATATATAAAGTTATACCACTATATATAGTTATATAAAGTTATATAACTGTATAGATGCAAATATAGTTCCCTGCTGCAGCATCCCGTGGTGGTCCTCAGTGATGCTCCCTTTCAGCTCGAAATCAGCCAGGAATACAGAAGACGCAGCTAGAAACGGAGTTAATCCTTATTTCTGTGGCTGTTTCAAGCTCTTTGCCATCCACTGGCTGATCCTGTGGTCCCTCAAGGGGCTTGAGGCCCTCAGATGAAGAAGAAGACACAACAGAGTGAGGAAGGTGCAGCAAGCATCCTTTGATGCATCTTAGAGGAGCTTTAGGTCCCCTGATGCCCTGAAGTGGAGGTGCATGCATTGCTTCCCTTCTTCCTTCAAGGGAGCCACAGACCTTTGCATTCTGAGCCTATTTCCATGCTTTAGGTAGAGCTGCGATTGAATCCCAGGTGTAAAACTCACCCCACATCGCCTGGTTCAGGCGGTCGAGGCAAAAGCGTCTCTGCAAAGCTTCTTCCTCCCATCCCCTATGGACACAAGGCTGAGTTCAGGAGGGTGCCCCAGGCTTGGGATGGTTTGGGATTGGATTTGGGATGGATTCCCGCTCGCTGGATGCGCATCGGGGCTCTGATTTCCCTCTGCTTTGCCTTTGTCAAGTGGTTGCTTCCAAACTCCCAAGTGGAGTGAATCCCTCTGGAAGCTTTGCGATGCGCAGAGCCTTCATCCCAGTGACCTGGTGGCCGGTTCACCCCTTCGAGCTGCTTTATGCATGAAGTGATGCTCACCAGCTCCGCCGCAGAGCCTTTCCCCACCTCCCCATCGCAGCTCTGCCTCCATCCCCTGGGATGGAGGGAGGTGGAGGATGCTTTCATGTCTGCTCTTGGCACGCAAAGCTCCTCTTGGGATGCAGCTGATGCTTTCCCCTGCAAGCGCCTTTCCCTTTGATCTCCAAGCAATGAGTTCCGTCCTTCAGCATCTCATCCTCCCGACTGAACTGCTTCCACGTGGGCTAAATCCATGCCCTCTCCTTACAGTTACGGTGCTGTCCTGGGAAGCATCAGCCCCTGTCCCCAGTGCCACCATATCCCACCACTCGGATGCTTCAAGCCCCTTTGCTCCCACAAGCCAGAAGGGCTGTAGAGATGGGCACCTTGATAGCGGAACCAGAGCGGCTCTTGCTTGGTATTGGCAGGAAAGGATGAGAAGAGGGGGGTGAGTTTACAGCCCGAACGCTGCGCTTGGCACAGGAATGGGGTTTTTAGAAGGGATAAACGCCACAATGACACGGGAGCGCATGGAAGTGGCTGGAGAGATGGATGGGGGGGGGAACGCCATCTGCTTCATCAACAGCAACACAAAGGAGGAGAAATAGGGCTTGAAGTTAAGGGGGAAAACGTGGTGTAAGAAACCCTCTAAAGCCCAGCAGGATGTGCCAATGCAGAAGGCAAAGCGAGACGGGCTTGAACAGCAAAAAGAGGGGTTTTAATGGAGCTGGGGCTGATTAACCCCAAGTTAATTAATCTGTTAACTGCAACGCCATCAGCGCTCAAAGCTCCGTGAGGCTGTCTCGTGCAGTCTTCTTTTGGTGCCAGATGTGGCACTCGGGGGTCATCGGGTTTTGCCCCATCACTGCACATGTGGGAGGTGAAGCATTGAGTCTCTCCGGTCCACCTTGGGCGCCTCCACGTCATGGTTGGCCCCCAAGGTGACATCTCTCAGCCTTTGCTCAGCACAGCAACTGCAGTGACCCAATGCTGGGTGCAGAGGCCATGTGTCTTAGGTTGAGTCGTCCCAAGGGTTTAAGGCACTAAAAGCTGTCTCGGAGCTTTAACGCTGGTTCTGGGGTGGGGTTTGATGGTATCTCCTGTGGTCATCGACTCATAGAATGGGTTGGGTTGGAAAGGAGCTTGAGATCAGCTCCAACCCCCTGCCATAGGTAGGAACACCTCACCATAGACCATGTCACCCAAGGCTCTGCCCAACCTGGCCTCGAACCCTGCAGGAATGGAGCAGCCACAACATCCTTGGCCAACCCATTGCAGTGTCCCACCACCCTCCCATTGAAGAACTTCCTTATCTCCAACCTGTTCCAATTTGAACCACTCACCCCTTGTCCTATCCCCTCAGCCCATGGCAGGGAGTTGGAACTGGATGACCTTCAGGTCCTTTCTACCTATTCTATGACTCTATGAAGTCCATCTCTTACCCCGTTCTAGCACAATCCAAGTAGAAACTCCTCAGCCTTCTCCATCGCGATAGGACCCACAAATGTCTCTTCAAACAGCGGGAATTCCTCTTTGGTCTGCATTGAAGCAGTGAGCCGCATTCAAGCAGTGATTTGCTGGATGGCTGCACCCAAAGAGTTAAGGTCAATGGCTCAATGTCCAACTGGAGACCAGTAACGAGTGGTGTCCCTCAGGGATTGGTGTTGGGACTGGTCTTGGTATCCTGGGCTGCATCCAAAGAAGCGTGACCAGCAGGTCGAGGGAGGTGATGCTGCCCCTCTACTCTGCTCTATGAGACCTCACTTGGAGCATTGTGTGCAGTTCCGATGTCCTCAACATCAAAAGGACATGGAACTGTTGGAACAAGTCCATTGGAGGCCACGAGGATGATCAGGGGGCTGGAGCACCTCCGGTATGGAGATAGGATGAGAAAGTTGGGGCTGTTCAGCCTGGAGAAGAGAAGGCTGCGTGAAGACCTCATAGCAGCCTTCCAGTATCTGAAGGGGGCCTATAGGGATGCTGGGGATGGACTCTTCATTAGGGACTGCGGTGATAGGACAAGGGGTAACGGGTTCAAACTGAAACAGGGGATGTTTAGATAGGCCAACGTCATTCCTTCACCCGTGGAGTAAAGGGGAAGCAAAGGCGTTGAGCCCTCACCGCGCAGCTGCTGAAGTGGTTGTGCTGCTCCCACAGTGGGGTGGCTCTCCTCCGAGTTAAGGGCTCCTTAATTGCAGCTCTCGAAGCTCAGAGTAAACACAAAGGGAGAGCACATTTAACGCATCGTTCCACAGCTGGAATTAAATGAAATGGAAGCACTTTTCCATGAGCTGCGGTTCAGAAAGGAGGGGGGAAAAACCCTCTTTTGGCTGCGTGGTTGGGGCTGATTGCAGGGAATGAACCCCCTTTTAGGGAAAGAAGGAAGGGTTCTTTTGCGGTGGGGGATAAAAGGAGCCCAGGATTCTCTTTGGGAAGCTGACGGCTTCCAATGGATCCGAGGCTCGGCCTTGCAGGAGAAACGGGAGCTTCACTCGCATGAACTTCAACTCCCCATGCTGCCATGGGTTGCTGTGCGAAGCCATGTTAAGGGCGGATGGTGCTCCAGGAGGGAACGTAGGTCCCTTCTACTGCTTCAGRAACTGTGGCCTCGGTGTCTCAGGGCAGCTTGAAAACGGAGCGGGCACAGGCACAGCACAGAAGGAGGAGGGATCCTTCTGGGAGGGATGGATCCTTTTGTTAAGGATGGATCCTTTTGGCAGGGATGGATCCTTTTGGTAGGGATGGATCCTTCTGGTAGGGATGGATCCTTTTGTTAAGGATGGATCCTTTTGGTAGGGATGGATCCTTTTGGTTGGTGTCGTGGTTTTTTGCCCCTCCTCCTCATCCCTTGCTCCATCATGGAGCAGGATGCTCCATGGCAGGCAGTGGAATACGGTGTGTATGCAGCTGGGACATGCACAGCTGATGCTTCTTGCCCTGACATCTAGTTTATTCCTTGGGTTTACGTGGTTTGGCCTCTACRCTGTTCCCAAGCTCATTCCTTGCCAGCAACTGATGCTCTTGGGATGATGGGAGAGGAGGACCTTTACCAGGGATGCTCAGAGCAAGGGCCTGCAGATGGGAGCAGGGAAGTGGATCCAGGGATGCGAATCAGCATCCCAAGCTTCCGTGGTGCGGTGCCAACGCCGGGTTGATGCTGGATGCTGTTTCCACGCTGAGGAGTTGGCACCTTGGTCCTCTTCCCCCTTTGCTTGAGAGCTCATCCTCATCACTGGGTTATGCTGCAGCAGGTCTGTCCTGCCCGGAGGAGGTGACAGGAGCAGTGGGGAGAGCAGAAGAGCCAAATCCATAGGGATAACAGCAGCCTTTGCCAATTCAGCATCGCCTTCACTGTTCATTGAAGAGGAGCAGGCAAGAAATGAAGAGCTTTAAGGCTCAGATTGAAATCCAGTATCATGTCCGATAGCATCCTTTCCTTTCCCAGCTGGAAGCTGATCCCATCCCTTATCCAAAGCCCTGCTCCAGGTTTCCTATAGCCCCTTTGGGCACTGGGAGCTGCTCCAGAGCTGAATGCAGGAGTGCAGGGGGGGTTCAGCACCAGCACTGGATTGTGGAGGTGGCACCAGTCCAGGGGGGGGCGGATGTCCACACATTGGTGCTGAGCCCTGAAGGTGCTGGAGGGCATGGCACGGCCAAGGGAAGTGCATTGGAAGCATCTCCCGGCCTTTCCTGCATCCTTGTACTTGGGATGGGTCACACTGATCCTGGTCTCCAGAGCCGTGCTACAAGCATCAGTAGGAGCAGCAATTGCAATGCCAAGGATGTTCAGCCCCGCACCAACTGCTTCCACGCTGGAAACAGGGAAAATCCCTGCCTTCCTCTACCATGAGGTGTTACCTCCTCTCTGCTTGCGCTGGGAATCTGGGTCACTGGGTTGGGATAAAGGGATTTGCAGCATCCATGGGGTGGGACAGGAATCCAGCTTGGAATCCAGCGCTCCTGGCCGTGCAATGGGTGATGTGCAATGGGTGATGTGCAGTGGGTGATGTGCAGTGGTGCCTCCTTCCCCCTCTCATCAGCACGTGGTGCTTCAGGAAGCTCATTCCATTATTCCTGCCTTGTATCTCCTGGTGGAGCAGAAAACACGGATGGGCAGCGGGAAAGAGGGGGGTGGATGATGATGGGAAGCCCAATCCAGAGCCATTCTGCTTGAACAGAGGCCCCACCTCCACATGGAACCCACCTCTGTATGGTCCCCACCTCTGCATGGTCCCCATCTCTGCATGGTCCCCATCTCTGTATGGTCCCCACTTCTGTATGGTCCCCGTCTCTGCATGGTCCCCACCTCTCCATGGTCCCCACCTCATCCTGAGGGCAGCAGAAGCTCAGAACCCAGCCCATAAGGATGCTGCCGGCCCCATGGGCGCCTCCCTCGAGCCCTCCGGTCTGTACCTGGGAACAGATGCTATTTCTGGGAGCTCGACAGCTAAACATAGCCCAGCTCCCTGCATTAACCAAGCTGCCAGCTCCCTGATTTATGGGAGCAGCAGCTCCTGCCTAATGAGAGCAGTTGGGCGGCTGCCAGCCCGCAGCATATGTGGCAACGGGCCCTTTGGAAGAGGGGGGTAAGATGGGAAGGGGGATGCTGAGTGCTTGGCAAGGCAGGTTGGAGGCTCTCTCCTGCCTTCCCAACCCCCTGCTCTATTGAAAAGGCTCTGGATGCAGCCTTGGGCGAGCTGAGGGGTGAGAAGGGATAGATGGGGATGGGATGGCTTACCCAAGGGATGCTCCTGCTCTTCCAGGCGTGGAGAAGGGTGGTTATGTTGTGAGCATCCATGTTATAAGCATCTATGGTATAGATGCTTATAACATACAGATATAATATAATATATATTATATTGTATATTATGTTATTATATTATTATTATATATAACATTATATTATAATATTGTATATTATTATAACATAGTAAATATATTATACATATAACATACAGAGGTGGGTACCATGCAGAGATTGGGACCATACAGAGGTTGGTACCATACAGAGGTGGGTACCATGAAGAGATGGGGACCATGCAGAGGTGGGGACGATACAGAGATGGATACCATAGAGAGGTGGGTACCATGCAGAGATGGGGACCATACAGAGGTGAGGACCATGCAGAAGTGGGGACCATATAAGATGCTTATGTTATAAGCATCTGTGGGTGCTTATCTCCCCATAGATGTGCTACAGGATCATCCAATCACAGGATGGTTTGGCTTGGAAAGGACCTTAATGTCATCCGGTTCCAAGCCACTGCCATGGGCAGGGATGCCTCACACCGGTCCTAGTGCCATGTTAAAGCAGAGCTTAACACCGCCATAGGGACCCTTTGCCATGCCCTGCTTCCCGATGCTATAGTCCAGAGGCCAGCAGCATGGATGGGAATTCACTTTCATCTCTTTACACCAGATCCTCATCGCCTGCAGGAAGTGACGGTCTAAAGGATGGAGCTGGGGTGAGAGGCATCTCCAGCATTGAGGAACCCCCCTTGGATGCTGTGTTTCAATGGATGTTGATAGCCCAGGAGCAAACAAAAGGCTCTTTTGAGCAACGATCCCCATTGTCACTTTGGCTGTAAGTACCATAACTAATGATGCAGAATGGAAGCAATCCATCCGACACAGGAATTACAAGGGATGAGTTGGATGCTTTGGATCAGGGATGAGGAGGAACGAGATCCAAGCACTGGAGGCAACATCCAAAGCTTCTCCCTTTATTAAAGGACATATTTACTCTGTGTAGGCCTGAGGGCTGCTCGCAGCTCCCAAGTGAAGGAGCAGGGAATGGATCCATATCTACRCAACGCATTCACGTTTCTGGAGGGGGGATTTGGGTGCTTCCTCACTCCAAAGCAGTTTGCCCTGAAGAAGCTTTAGGGCCGGGATACGGAGCTACGACAGCACTGATACAGAGCCCTATGCAACAGGCATGGACCCACACGGCTGCGYGAGGCTGAGTGCAAAGCAAAGGGTGGATGTGATGCCCTGAGAACACTGAATTGTGCCTCCATACCCCTGCTGAGCCAGTAATTGCTTGCAGTGATTTAATGAGCTTGGAGCAATAGTCCCCTTTGCCTGAGCATCCATYGCTGCTCCTCCCCACTAAAGGCAACACAAATGGGATTTTCCCTCATTCCCGCTTCCCTGGGGAAGAGAAGAGGAGGAACAAACCCTCCCTGTGGGTTGGAACTGCACGTGGGGGGGGGGGGGGGGTTACCCTTAACACAGCAATGTGCATGGGAACCGCATGGGAACCGGGATGCTGCCGCCTGGCTGGGTACCAGTCCGGGATGCACGGGAGGATGCTGTGTTAACTGGGGAGTATGGAAGCGCCTGCGGGCAACAGTCCTCCCTCTCAGCCTTGCTTTGGCAGAAAGGGTCAGCCGGGGCAGGACTGCTCAGGTTTAGTGCTTATCTTTCCTATACTATAGCGTTGACATTGAGGGTCTATTTTTATCTTTATACTATATTTTTTATGTTATGGGATGCTGAATGTGGGGGGATGGACACGCGGGAGCCCCGTGGCGCATCCTCTCTGCAGGAGCCGCCGCATCCTGCCTCCAAGGTGGAAGTTACCTGGAGTTCTGGGTGCAGAGAGAAAGAGAGATACAGAGATAGATAGATATATACAGAGATAGAGATATAGACATAGAGAGATATAGAGACAGAGATAGATAGATAGAGATGTAGATAGATTTAGAGATATAGAGATAGGTAAGAGATAGATACAGAGATAGATTAGAAAGATATAGAAATAGAGAGAGATAGAGAGATAGATATATATAGATAGATAAAGAGATAGACACATATAGATACAGATAGATACAGAAATAGATATAGAGATAGGTAGCTAAGAGAGAGATAGATACAGAGATACAGAGATATAGATACAGAGATAGATATAGAGATAGCTATAGAGATAGACATAGAGATAGATAGATAGATAGATTGATATAGAGATAGCTAGAAAAGATGCTCCCAAAGCAGTAGAAGAGCCTGAAAACAGGGATGTTCCTGGGGAAAAGCAGGGAATGCTTTCCCCTTTTTCCTTCTTTTCCCCTTTTCTAACCTGTGCTCAGCTCAAGGAAGGGAGAAAGAGAGTTCGACCCAATGGAATCAAACAGAGCCAAAAGGATGGCAGGGGGAAAAGCGGGTGAATTCCTTACTGATCTTCCGCTGCAAGCACATTTCCAGCTGGTCTCTGACGGTGGGGAGGAAGGAGGGGTTTGCTCCTCTTTCAGCACCAGATCCAAGGCAATCCCGCCTTTCTTCACCTTCTTCTCCTCCCACACCCAGCGGGCACAGAGGGATGAAACCAGGCTCTACCCTTTCCGTGGGTGACATGAGGCCATCCCCAAGCTGCTCCCAAAGCAAAACCATTGGAGCTTCCTTGGAGGCACTTGGTCTTGCAGGGGGCTGGAACTGGATCATATCTGAAGGTCCTTTCCACCCCAAGCCACCCTATGAGTCTATGACCCTCCTAAAGGGGACAGCAAAGAATCAGGGCTCCTGCAGCCTCCAACAGCAAAGCCAGAGCCAGCTGATGGCTGTTGCCATGGCAGGAGCATCTGCATCCCACCTCGCTGCCATAGCAACAGAGGCTCACTCAGAGCATCATCCCCCTATAAGCACCACTAAACTGGGGGGACACAGCTCTCTCCCCACACCCCCAAAGTGGGCTGGGACGGTGCTAAGGCACAGGCAGCTAAAGGCCTGAATGAAGACCCAAACCCAATGAATGCGCTCAGGCAACCACCTCAATGAGTTCCTGTGAGTGGAATTCTCTGCGCCCAGCAGGGATTCATTCCAGACAAAGCCCAGCAAGAAGGGGGAGGCCACACTGGAGTCACCGGGAGGGAAAAGGGGAAGAAAGGGAAGATAAACCCATTTAGAAATGAGAAAAGGGGACAGGAAGCACTCAGCATCCTTCCACTTTCATCTACGCCCCTCTTTTACAGGCAGGACCCCGCTCCTGACCCTGCTTGAGCCCGAGCCAGCACCGCAACCAATGCGTTCCAAATGCCTCCACACATCCCTGTCCTTGTGGGATTTGCTCCCATAGGGCCCACGGGGATGGATTTGCCTTCCTCCAGGCTTTTCCAGCCCCAAAGTCACCGGCGGCAGCCGCAACTCCTGAGGCTTGCTGGTGTCAAGGTGGCATCATCTCACTGCGCATCCCAAGGGATGCTCAGGTGTTGTTAAGACTTGGGGGGGGGGGGGTTGGGAGAGGTTTTGAGTCTTGGTGGTGGTAAAGTCCCGGCACGGACCCCTCTTTTCCCATGGGATACAGGAAGGAAAGGAGCCGAGGCAGGGATGATTCCGGTCTCGGAGTGCCACCCATTGGCTGTGCTGCACCAGGGCAGCATCCCAGGCAGAACACAACCCCAAGACCACACAAAMCCCCCCCCCCATTTCCCACAGATACCAAAGGGGAACCCCAACCTCCAGGGCCAAAGTAACCCCAACGCTCTATTTATTTACACGAGGGTAAAAACTTGGGGTGCCCCCAACCGAGGACACCCAAGAGCATCAATGCTGAGGCACAGGAACACCCCTAAGGCACCAAATCCACCCACACTCACCCAACAGCAATGGGGGTGGCAGTGCTGGGGGGGGGTTCTTGCTGTTCTGGGGGTCTCCTTTGGGATAGGGGGGATCCCAGCGTCAGGAGTGCTGCTTCCTGTGGCGCAGGATCTCGGTGGGGGTGAAGGTGAAGTCCTGCTGGCAGATGTCACAGTGGTAGGGCCTATGGAGGGCTGAGGTTTTGGATGAGCTTTGGGCCACTTCTTCTGGGGGGGCTGTGGAGAAAAACAGGGATCAGGAGGAGACGGGAGCAGTCCCGAGGAGAAGGATTTGGGGTGYTGGCGCTTGGGGGTGCACTTGAGCCCGGAGCCCTGCCATGTGTGGGGCTGCAGCAACAGGAGCAGGTCCAAGGAGATGATGCTGCCCCTCAGGTGGGACCCCCCCCTTGCAGCACTGGGTGCGTGCGGTGGCCTCAGCATCAGGAGGAGGTGGGGATGGTGGAGCAGCATCCATAGGGAGCCAGGCTGAGAGCATTGGGGCTGAAGCAGAGAAGGTGTGTGGGGACCTCGGAGCAGCTTCCAGTGTCTGAAGGGGGCTGCAGGGATGCTGGAGATAGGACCAGCATCAGGGATTGGGGCCATAGGAAAAGGGTGATGGGTTCCCACTGGAACAGGAGAAGTTCAGGCTGGAGATAAGGAAGTGAAGGTGGTGGGACACTGGGATGGGTTGAATGGAGAAGGTTTGGACGCCCCATCCAAGGCCAGGTTGGACAGAGCCTTGGGTGACCTCCCAGCCCACAGCAAGGGGGTTGGAACCGGATGATCTCCGGGTCCTTTCCAGCCCATTCCAACCCCAATTCCAACCCAACCCGGGGGGGGAACCTCACCCTCGGGGGGGCGACAGGAGCTTTCATGGCACATGCGCTCCAGGGGGGTGAAGGGCATGTGGAGCTCGCAGTGGGGACACGTCCAGAAGCTCCGCAGGCAGTTGTTATAGAGGTCTGTGTCCATCTGTGGGGCGCAGAGGGGATGCTCAGAGAGCTGCAGGAGGAGCAGGGGGGTGGCAAAGGGAGACACTCACAGCCAAGCAGTTGTAGGTGAGGAAATCGGTGACCCTGTGGCCGCCTTTCACCTCGTCGGGTGTCATCTCCATGCCCTGGAAGAGCCCCGGGAGATGGGGAGCTGCGGTCACCAGCTGAGGACCGACGTAGAGGTTCTGCTTCTCCAGCGCAGTGAGCTGGCGCAGGCGGTACGGGACCTGCAAGGGGATACAGGGCCATCTGGGATGCTCCATCCCAGCCTCCAAGGCGCTGGAGAGGGGTCAGAGCCGCCTGTGCTGCAGTCGCAACAGGAATCAGAGCTGGAGAAGGAAATGGTGATGGGGAATGGCTGAGGGAAGGATGAGGTTTAGTGTGGGAAAGGCTCGGGGGGACCTGAGCACCAAAAGGAGGTTGGAGTGAGGTGGGGTCGGACTCTGCTCCCAAGGGATAGGATAGGGAGGTTTAGATGGATACTGGGAACGATTCCTTCCCCGAGCCATGGCCATGGGTTGAGCGGTGGCCTCGGGGTAAGGATTGGACCGGATGGGCTTAAAGGGCTTCGCTCTGAGCCTCCGGCGCAGTGATCCCGCATCACCTTCTCCCGCAGGAAGTCCAGGAGCCCCCGGCTCAGCAGGGACACGTCCCGGTCGCTCGGCCGCGGGCCCACATCCTCCTCCCGCGTTCCCAGCAGCTGATGGAGGAGCTTTTCCCAGGCAGAGCGGAGCCGCAGGGCCGCCGAGAGCAGGCGCACGGCGGAGTCGGCGTCGGGAACGGTGGCTTCCAACCAGCCGTCGGCCACCAGCCGGGCGCAGTCCGCACTGGTGTCCAGGGACCGGGAGAAGAGCAGGAGAGCCTGGGGGAGCATAAGGCAAGTGCTGCGGGGGGTGAGGAAGGCTTTGGAGGAGGAGGAGGAGGAGGAGGAGGAGGAAGGCGAAGGGCTCACCTGGAGGGCGGGCACCCGCACGCAGTTCACCAGGTAGGGCTTGCTGGTCTCCAGCAGCGAGACGAAGGCGAGGAGCTGATGGCGGTGGCTCAGCCCTTCCTCAGGGTCTGCCGGGCCGCGAGGGGCGTGAGGTGCATCCCAACCTCTCCCCCTGCCCATCGCCCCCCCCGTCCACGCAATGAAGCAGAGGCCGATTCCCTTTGGGAACGGCGCTGTTCTCACCCCTGACCCCCGCGCGTTCTGTTCTGTCCTCGTCGCGGAGCAGTTCCGGGCGGGTGGCGAAGACAGAGGTGGGATGAGGCACAACGCCCGCCTTGGTCCTGGTGTGGAAGACCTGCAGCAAGAGGCAACCCAAGCGTTGGTGGACTGCCGGGGACCACGGGATGGGGATGGAGCAGGGGGTCGGGACCTGCTCCGAGTCCTTGCGGCTGCTGTTGAAGGGGTCGGGCAGAGCCAGCTGCGGGTACAGCCCCCGGCACAGCACCAGTTTGAGCAGGGCGAGCTGGCAGGAGGACAAAGCCACGCTGGAGGCGGCCTGGAGCTCGCTCACGTTGTGCCGGAGCTTGAACTTGACATCCTGCAGGCAGGGAACGGGCGTCATGGAGCCATCCGCCCGCATCCCTCATCCCAGGGAGGGGCCGGATGCAGGGAGCACCTGGATATCGATGCTGCCCTTCCCATGGGAGCCGTCATCCTCCTCCTCCCCGGAGGAGGCGTCTGCTCCGTCCTGCAGCCGCAGCACCTTGCGCTGCCGCCCCTCGGTCTCCGTGTGGGAACGCCAGAGCCGGTGTAGCTCCCGGCGTTCCCGGCGCCGGCTCTGCCGGCTGGAGCTGTYGCTGGGCTGCTCGGAAGCATCCTCCAGCAGTTGGTGGTCGCGAAGGAGCTCCTTGGGCAGAGGAAAGAGAGGGATGGAGGGGTTGGGGATGCGCAGGCAAATTCCAAAGGTGAATCCCAGCCTTTGGATTGGGTCCCACCTGGAATTGGCGCCGCAGGTTGGCGGCCTCATAGAGGCGATGCTCCTCCAAACCCCGCCTCCGGCACCACTTCCGAGAGCTGCCACCACGCTCTGACTTCATCTGCACGGGGACAGCACCGCTCAGCACCCGCCAGGGGCGCAGCACCCCCCAAATCCCGAAGGAATCAGTGCCATCCCTGAGGCAGGAATCCCACCTGGACCCACTCGTTGAAGATGTTGAGCARCGTCAAAGGGTCCCCGTGGGGGCTCTCGAGGGGCTGCCGGGCCGTGGCGCAGTCGGGGTTGGGGTGCGTGGGGCGCAGGAAAGGGGATGGGACGCTCAGCACCGCGGCCACCGTCAGCGTGGGCTCGGCCAGGCCGAACAGGGTGCCCAGCACCAGCATCTTGCCTGGGGGTGAGGGCAGGATGGGCAGCGAGGGGTGGGGAGAGGACCCCCCCCCAATGCACCTCACACCATCAAAGGGGCGCCCCCAGGTTACTCACCCACCACCACGTCCACGGGCAGCTGGGCCAGAACGTTCCCAATGGGTGTCAATTGCTCGGCCTCATCCAGGGCTCCTTGGTCCTTCAGGTACCTGACAGCTGTCTCCAGGCTGGAAGAGGGAGGAGGCTCCAGGAAGGGGAAGGTGCGGGGGTCACCCAGCCCCATGCTCTTCAACTGGAAAAGAAGGAGCCCAACGATGATGGGATGAGCCCCCGCTGACAACATCGCGCTCCGATGCTTGAGCCGCATCCCTGATCCCCCTCCCATTCCTCCCCCATCACCCCACCGCAAGCAGAGGGATCGCCCATTGACCTGCAGCACCAGAGCATCCAGAGCCACCCTCCGGATCTCCGGCACGGGGTAGGGGGAAAAGGCATCGTAGTCGGATTTAGCATAGAGCCGGTAGCAGACGCCGGGGCCGGTCCTGCCGGCGCGGCCCTTGCGCTGCTCGGCGCTGGCCTGGCTGATCCAGAACTCCTGCAGGCGCTGGAGCTTGCCCTGAGGGTCATAGCTCATCTCCTTCACCTTCCCTGCAGGGAGCAGGATGCACGGGAAGGAGGAGGTTTTCCAAGCTGGCAAAGAGAAGCCGTCGGGATGGAGGGAGGGATTACCGGAATCCAGGACGAAGCGCACGCCGTCGATGGTCACCGAGGTCTCGGCGATGTTGGTGGAGAGGATGCACTTACGGACACCGGGAGGGGGAACGTCGAACACCTGGAGAAGGAGAAACCATGGAGCTCCAAGAACTTGGAACTCCATGGAGTTCCACAGAGAACGGAGGGGGCATCCCAAGAGCCCCCGTAACCATGGGGATGCTGCAAAGGATGGGTCAGCCCGGAGGAGAGAAGGCTCCATAAAGGGAGACCTTAGAGCAGCTCCAGCACCTAAAGGGTCTCCGGGAAACCTGGAGAGGGGCTCTGGCCAAGGGAYGGACAAAGGGGAATGGCTTTAAGCTGCCAAAGGGGTGCCTGAGATGGGATCTGAGGTAGAAGCTCTTCCCTGTGGGGATGGTGGGACACTGAGATGGGTTGAATGGAGAAGGTTTGGATGCCCCATCAAGGCCAGGGCAGACGGTGCTTGGAGCATCCCCCTCTAATGGAAGGAATCCCATGGCAGCGGCTTGGAACTGGGTGAGCTTTAAGGTCCCTTCCCCCCCGAACCCAGTGGCTCCCTCATTCCCCCCCCCCGTTTCACCCACCTTATCCTGCTCGGCCACAGAGAGGGTGCTGTGCAGYGGGAGCACGATCCAGCGCTGGGTACAGGCAGCATACGCCTGCGCCGCCTCCAGCACAGCACCGATCTCGGCCACCCCGCTCAGGAACACCAGCAGGTCCCCACGCTCCTCGGCCGGGTACTTGTGGTCGATGGCCTGCATCACCCGCAGGTACGGCATCGGATCCAGGCGCTCCCATTTCCCTGCCTTCCCCGCTGCCGGCGTTTCTTCCTTGGGGATGGGTTGGTAGATGACCTGCAGGAGACCAGAGGAGGATGCTGCGTGCGGAGAGCTTCGTGCGCGACCCCGCAATGGGATTCATCCCGGAGATCCCGCTCCCGGCCTCACCGAGATGGAAAAGCTCCTCCCGGGCACCTGCAGCACCGGAGCATCCCCGAAGTACCTCGAGAAGAGGGGGATGTTGATGGTGGCCGACATCAGCACCAGCTTCAGGTCGGGCCGGGCGGGAAGGAGGCGCCGCAGGACCCCCAGGAGGACATCCCCGTGGAGGTGCCGCTCGTGGACCTCGTCGGCGATGAGGATGCGGTAGCCCCGGAGCGCCGGATCCCGCTGCGCCTGCCGCAGCAGCAGCCCCTCGGTCAGGAAGAGCAGGCGGGTGGCGGCGGAGCGCGTGCTCTCGAACCGGATCTGGTACCCCACCTGCGGGCGGAGGGGGGAGGCGGCGCCGGGGGGGGGGGGGGGGGGGGGGGGGGGGGGGGGGGGGGGGGGGGGGGGGGGGCAACCGGAGACATGGGGGAGAAGAGGGGCRTCAAATTGGAGGCGCGGGGATAACGCATGGACAAAACTGAAGGCAGTGGGGCAAAGTTTGGATCAAATTGAAGAAATCTGGATCAAACGGAAGAAATTTGGGGGGAATCTGGATAAAATTGACGGCATCTGGATAAAATTTGGACAAAATTGAAGGAATCTGGATGAAATTTGGATAAAATGGAAGGCATTTGGATAAAATTTAGACAAAATTGAAGGAATCTGGATGAAATTTGGATAAAATGGAAGGCATTTGAATGAAATTAGGATAAAATTGAGGAAATTTGGATGAAATTTGGATAAAATTGAAAAAATTGAGTAAAAGTGGTATAAAATTAAAAAGAATAAAATTTTGATAAAATCTAAGAAATTTGGATAAAATTTGTATAAAATTTAAAAAAATGTACAAATTTGAAGRCAATTTGGATAAAATTTAGATAAAATTGAGGAAATTTGAAACAATTTGAATAAATTTGAAGACAATTTGGATAAAATTGAAGAAAATTTGGACAGAACGTTGATACGATAGGGAAAAATTTTAAAAATTATAATTTTTTTATAAATTCGAAAAAAGTTGAGGAAATTTGAAGACCATTTGGGTAAAACTAAAGCAATTTAAAGACAATTTGAAGTCAATGCAGTTAAATGTGAAGAAGTTTGAAGACATTTGGACAAAACTTAAGAAATTTGAAGAAATTTGGACAAAACCTAAGAAATCGGAAGACAATCTGGATAAACTTGAAGAAATTCAGGGAAATTTGAAGCCCATTCAGATAAAATAGGAGAAAACTCAAAGAAAACCCCAGGGAAAACTGGGATGAATCTCACCTCCAACCCAAACTTCCCCGCTCCAGCTGCAGCCCATCACCCCTTGCCCTATCCCTCCAATCCTCCATGAAGGTCCCTCTCCAGCATCCTCAGAGCCCCCCGGGAGCTGCTTTAAGGTCTCCATCCCCAATGCTCTCCCCCGTCTCTGGGAGCTGCTCCAAGCCCTCCTCATCCTCACAGCCTCCTCTGGACCCACTCCAGCGGCTCCATCCCCCAGCACCAACAGCACCTCCTCATCCCGACGGAAGCATCCCTCTGGGGGCCCCCAAACCGACGTTTTCCAGACGTCCGGTGATGAATCCGAGCCCTGAGCGCCCCAGCAACCTTACGGAAGCCCCCAGTAGCTCCCAGTGCCAGCACGATGCTCACCTGGCTCCCATACTGGTGCAGGCTCTCAAAAGCCACCCTCTTGGCCAGCGAGATGCAGGCGATGCGACGGGGTTGGGTGCAAGCCACATGGCTATAACCGGCCCCCAGCAAGAACTGGGGCACTTGGGTGGACTTCCCGCATCCCGTGTCCCCCGCCACCACCACCACTTGGTGCTGCGCCACGGCGGCCAGGAGGCGGTCCCGGTATTGGGCTATGGGAAGCGCAGCCCGTTCCCGTTGGAGTTTGAGGAGCTTGGCGAAGCTTTGCTTCTGGGTGAAGTCCAGGTAATGCAGCAGAGCGCAGCGGAATTCCCGGCGGCGTTCCGCAGGGATCCCGGCATCCCGGCACCCGCGCGCAGCATCCTCCCCATCGGGGCTCGGCACCGAGAGGTTGATGCGGTACCGGGGGTCGTAGCGGGGGGGCAGAGGGAGGTGAGAGGGGGTCGGGGGGGGCTCCGTAGGGTCATGGGGGGCCGGGGCTGGGTCTCGGCTCGGTCTCTGGCTCTGGAAGCGCCGGAGCCGCTGGAAGAAAGTCCAGAAGTTGGGAATCTCCTGGGAGCCGATGGGATCCTGCCCGCGAAAGTAGAGCGCCTCCAGGCGGCGCCGCGCGTCGGGGCAGTCCCAATCCCAACGGGAAGGGGAAGGATCCCGCTCCCGACGCCGGGATCCGCTCTCCTTATCCCGAGGCATCGCTGCGGGCGCATCCGGAGCCTCCTGTGCCCAGGGAATGAATGGGGTGAAGGGGGGGGACCCTCAGAGCCCCCCCCCCCCCCCCCCCCCAACCTCCGCAGCACCGCCGGGAGCCGATCCCCATCCGCGTCCTCACCCGCTCCGGACCCGCTCCGGATCCACTCCGGACCCTCTCCGGTCCCGCTCCGGTCCCGCTCTGGGCCCGCGCCGCGGACACAACGCACCGACAGGAAGCACCGCCTGGCCGCCAGGGGGCGCGCAAGAGCAGCAGCGCGGAGGGGGGAAGGGGCGGAGCGAGGGGCGGAGCTTCCCTGCCCCGCGTTCCTCCGAGAGCGCGGGTGCGCGCGCATCCCTCCGTATCCCCCTGTATCCCTCCATATCCCCCCATGTCCCCCTATATCCCCCCATATCCCCCCATATCCCACCAATATCCCTCGATATCCCCCCACGTCTCCCCATATCCCACCCATGTCTTCCCCATTCCCATGTTCCCAATGTCCCCATGTCCCA
>CABHOG010000147.1:61616-79453 GCA_902168055.1 Aratinga solstitialis | reverse complement strand
GGGGGGGGGGTTATTAGGTCCTTATGAGGCTTTTAGCTGCTTTAGGGGGGTTTTAGGGGGGTTTTAGTTGCTTTTGGGGTGTTTTAGTTGCTTTAGGGGGGTTTTAGCTGCTTTACGGGTATTTTAGGGGGGGTTAGCTTCTTTAGGGGTGGTTTAGCTGCTTTAGGGGTATTTTAGGGGTGTTTTAGCTTCTTCAGGGGTGGTTAGCTGCTTTAGGGGTATTTTAGGTGTGTTTTAGCTTCTTTAGGGGGGGTTTAGCTGCTTTAGGGGTGTTTTAAGGGGGTTTTAGCTGCTTTAGGTGGGGTTCAGCTGCTTTAGGGGTGTTTTAGTTGCTTTCTGGGTGCCTTATAGCCTCTTTAGGGGTACCATAGGTACTTTAGGGGTTCCCTATAGCTTCTTTAGGGCAGTCTTGGCTACTTTAGGGGAGTTTTAGCTGCTTTAGTGGTGCCCTATAGCTTCTTTAGAGGCGGGTTAGTCTCTTTAGGGGGGGTCTTAGCTGCTTTAGGGGTACCCTATAGCTTCTTTAGGGGTGCCCTATAGGTTCCTTGGGGGGGGTTTAGCTGCTTTAGTGGGGTCTTAGCCCCCTTAGGGCTGCCCTAGCTGCTATGGGGGTGCCCTAGCTTGGTACAGGGGGGTCCCTTTGGTAGGGAAAGGCTCATGTCCCGTGCTCCCAGACCTTAAACGTTTAATATACATCTATCTATATATCCATATCTCTATCCCAGATCCCCCCCCCTTTTCCTCTGGGATGTATGGAAAGCACCTTCCCCCCCCCATAACTTGAGCCCCTTCCTGTTACCAGCACTTCCATTTCCCAGTTCAACCCCCCTCAGCAGGAAGTCTGGGCAGACATAAACATGGAGGGGGTGCAAAGAGGTAGATGCAGATCCATAGGGAAGCAGAGAGGGAAGTTTCTGCTTCCCCCCCCCCACACCCCGAGCAGCACAGGGTGGTTTGTTCCTATGTGAAACCAAAGTGAGTGCTTTGGCTTGAATAAGGCAATGGGAGCTTTTGCTGCCTCTTCCCAATACTGAGTGATCCATGAGTAACCTATGAGTAATCCATGAGGAACCTGTGAGTAACCCATTAGTAACCTATGAGTGATCCATGCATAACCTATAAGTAATCTATGAGTGATCCATGAATAACCTATAAGTGATCCATGAGTATCCTGAGTGATCCATAAGTAACCTATAAGTGATCAATGAGTATCCTATGAGTGATCCATGAGTATCCTATGAGGAACCTATGAGTAATCCATAAGGAACCTATGAGTCATCCATGAGTATCCTATGAGGAACCTATGAGTAATCCATGAGTAACCCATGAGGAACCTATGAGTAATCCATGAGTATCCTATGAGTAACCCATTAGTAACCTATGAGTGATCCATGAGTAATCCATGAGGAACCTATGAGTGGCCCATGAGTAATCCAGGAGTATCCCATGAGTAACCCCCGAGCTCCTCCGCAGGCCCCACTGTGGAAGCAGCGCATTGGTGCCCCCCCAATCCTTAGATCCTCAATGTGAGCGTTTCAAAGCCCCAAAGTGACCAAAAGCACACTTTTTCCCCCCAAATCTTGCCAGTTGTGGCGTTCCCAGCTCCGCTGCTTGTAGGATGTGATTCCTTGGCTTTGACTGCGTGCTCCATCCTCATCCCATTGCACTGAGTGGAAAGAGGCTGCTCCCGGGGCCCCGGCTTTGGCCTGCAAAAAAAGCAGCAAAAAAGTCACAAAGTTTGGTTAAAGTCACGCCAAAAAAGTGTCAAAAAGCAACAAAAAAAGGTGGCAAAGCAAAGCACTGTTCCCAAATGTCATCACACATCGTCCCCCATCCCCATGGATCATGTTGGATAAGAGGAAAACTGGGAGCATCCCGGCGGCATTCCTCACCTTGCCCCTGTCTTCCCCTGTGCCCATCAGGTGCCTCATGCCCACCTCCAAGCCTGTCCCCTCACACCATTCCAGGTTGTACACCACGGGTCGGGAATTCCCTCCTTTCCCTTCCACTTAATGGGATTTGGGATTCCCTGGCCACCCAAAGCACACGTTCCTGCCCCGCTTCCCACTTTCCCACTGGTGGGGGGGGGGGTCAATTCCCAGTGTTCCCTCTAAGCACATGGCTCCATTGGTGGTTTGGTCCCTGTTGGCTTTGCTCCCTGCAAAAAGATGGGAAAAGGTGGCTCTATCCGTTGCCAATGGAGCAAGCACTCAGCTCAAAGCAGATTCCATGGCATTCCAGAGGGATTTCCACATCAAACAACAGCCAGGGATGACTTTCCTGCCTTTTTGTCCCTGCTTTTATGAGGCGTGTTCCTTCCATGCCTTAACTTTGCCATGGAATTGGGATGGCAAAGCAGGAGGCAAAACTTCTTCTCCAGGCCTTTTCCTGGTGCCATTCCCAGCTCCTCCTGGTGCTCAGAATCCCTATGGAGCCGCTCCTGTATCCCAGCACAGTGCCCATCCGGATCCTTCCATTCCCTGGGTTTCCTATTCCAAGGGTTGTTGGGCCGAGGCTTTGTAGGACCAGGATGAAGCAAAGCCCAGCCCCTGGAATTATGTATTATTCCAGGAACTGGGATGTATCCCGGTGCCAGGGTATCCAGTTCCACGTTAGGATTTCATAGGAGCAATGGGAAAGAGCCAACCTGGAAGCACATTCCCTAACAAAGCTCCAACTGGGAGGAGAGAGAGCTGGGAAGCTTCCCTAAGGATAAATGGTGCTTGGAATTAGGGATGGCAGGAGGAGGATTGGCCCTGAGGAGTGGGCAAAAGGCATCTCCCTTCTTCCCTGGTGAAAGCTCTTCCCAGTTGGTTCCCAATGGGAATGAAACCTAAGGAGGAGAGCTCAGGCCCTTTGGGATCAGGTTGAGATAATCCAGGTTTTTGTGAGGGTGACCTTGCGTTGGTGTTAAACCGAGCCTAAGGAAAACCGGGGATACAGAGCAGGAACCAGCCCAGTTCCACTCAGAGCAGCACAATTCCCAGCCCTGGAATAGGGAGTGGAGAGTTGGGAATGATCCCTGTCCCCAACCTCCCCCTTGAGCTCAGGCACTTGTGGCCTGTGGGTTTTCCTACCCTGATGCTGTTTGATCCCATCAAATCCAGGTGCTTTTCCCCCCTCATCCCTCCTTATCCAGCTCCATTTGCAACTGCAGAGGCTTTTCCAAAGGCTTCCCACTGCCTCCCACCTCGTGCTTTGCATTCCTGGGATTCAAAGCTTGGAATTTCAAGCCGGCTCCAGCAGGAGCAGCTCAGGCTGTGCCCAGTTTACACCATGGAAGGGGTGTTCCTGCTCTTGTCTTCCTTAAATCCAGACCATTCCCACTTGTTTCCAGGGATGGCAGCTCTTTCCAACGGGGTGTATTCCAGGAGGAAGGAGCAGGGATAGCTGGGCCACAACAGCTTTCCATTGGTATCCAGCTTTGGAATCACCCAGTTGCTTCCCAACATCCTCCCTCTGGATGCTGCCAGTTTAAATCCCGGCCTAAAGCTTCCCAAAGCTTTTCCCAGCCCCGAACCTCCTGGAATCAAGCAGGAAAAGCAGGGTTAGAACCCATCCCAAGGTGTTGGGATGAACGGGATCCCATATGGATTAATTCGTGGATATTAGTGTGCTCAAGGGTGGCTTTAAGGGTTCAGTGCATCCCAGCTCCTGGCACTTCCAGATCCCCTTGGCAGCAGCCACAGAATCCCGGTACTTGGTTCTGTAACCACACCGGTATTCTCGGCATTCCCAATCCCCAGCAGGGGTGAATGAAGCGGTCTCCATGAGCTTGATTTCCTTCTGCTCTACTGGGCTTTGTGTGGCTTCATTCGCTATCCAGACACCTGCAGGATGCTGCATTCCTGGGATGGGAATCATGCCCATGGATACCTTTAAAGCTGGGAATTCCGCCTCGGCTTTGTGGGTAATTCCCGAGTGAGCTTCAGTGTGGAGCTGGGCTGTTATTAACAGGGGGTTCCTCTCTGTGAGCCTGTAACATTCCTGGGATGCTTCCAGGGGGTGGAAGTGTCAGGGATCCATGGCCTGTCCACTCCCTAAGTGATGTTTGGGAATGCTGGTGATGGATACAACCTGGGGTTTGGTTTTTAGGGGGAAAGGGAGAAGGAGGAGGAGGAAGAGAAGGAAAAGGAGGAGAAAGGAGATGGAGTAGGAAAAGGAGAAGGAAAAGGATGAGGATCCCCCCCCTCTCTGCTTTTCAATCCCACTGCAACAACCTGGATCCTGTTGGAAAAGAAGGAAAAACCCCCAGGAGCAGACAGGACTCCTGCATATCCCATGCTTAATCCCTTCCAAGGCCATACAGAGTCTCTTGGGGCCTGTTCCAGAGTCCTTTTGAGTTGGAATTGCATGGATAAGGCTCAGGGAATTCTCCTGAGGAAGTTTGGGATTCATTATTTCCCCCTCTTCCCTGAGGAATAACAGGGCCGGACTTTGGCAACCAACATGGTGCTGTCCTTGTCCTGGACCACTGCCATCCATCCTGGGAATGGGCCAACCCTTCCAACACCATTCCCAGCCTTGGAGCTCGTTCCACTTGGAAGTGGAGCATTGGAATGTGATGCCTTCTCTTCAGTGCTTGTGAGATGTTTCCTCACCGTGGATAGGTCCAAGGCTGAGAGAGCTGGAGCAGATCCTGGTGGCGGAATCAGTTGGCTATGGAAAACCGGGAATCTGGGAGCCAAGCACGGAGCAAGGTTTGTGTTGGTTTCCATGCTCACTATCCCTGTTCCCGCTCTCCAGGGAGGATGGGGAGCTGGAGGAAGGGGAGCTGGAGGACGATGGAGGGGAGGAGGCGCAGGATCCCACCGAATCCCAGGAGCGGGGTCGGAAGGAGAAGGGGGAGAAGCACCACAGCGACTCGGAGGAGGAGAAATCCCATCGGCGCATGAAGCGGAAGCGCCGGAAGGAGCGGGAGAAGGAGAAGAGGAGATCCAAGAAGAAAAGGAAATCCAAGCACAAGGTGAGCGGCTCCTTGGGAATCTCCCGGGAATCCCTCTTCTGGTGTTATTCTTGGGATTCCACTTGAGGGATAACGATGCCGCGGCATTCCTTGTCCATCCAAGGACACAGAGCCCAAAGAAAACAAGGAATTCCCTAACCCAAGCTCCCTGTTTGGAACTTGGGAAGCACAAGGAATGCGTTAAGCGAAGGCTGGGAGAGCTGGAGCAGCTCCGAGTGCTTAAAGGGGACTCAGGAAGCCTGGAGAGGGCCTTTGGACATGGGATGGGACAAGAGGGGAATGGCTTTAACCTGCCAGAGGGGATGTTGAGATGGGATATTGGGAAGCTCTTCCCTGTGAGGGTGGTGGGACACTGGGATGGGTTGATGGAGAAGGTGTGGATACCCCATCCGTGGCAGGAACTGGATGAGCGTTAAGGTCCCTTCCACCCCAAATCATTCCATGATTCCATGACAATGTGAGCATCCCAAAGACCCCCAGAAGGCAGGAGATGAAGGGGGGGAGAGGCCGGATCCCGGAGCTGGTCCGGGATGAACTTCCCTGTGTCCTGTCCCGCAGCGCCACGCGTCTTCCAGCGATGACTTCTCGGACTACAGCGAGGACTCGGACTTCAGCCCTGGGGAGAAGAGCCATAGGAAGTACCGGGAATACAGCCCGCCCTATGCATCCGTGAGTATCCCATGGGAAGCGGGAGCTGCTCTCCATCCATCCGGACCATGCCTCCAGTCCCTCCGCCTGCTTCCTCTTCCCTGGGTTTAGTTTGCATCACAAAGTGATGATGTTCAGTTGGAACATTCCTCACTAACTCCCTGCCTTTTCCAAAGTCCCACCAGCAGTATCAGTCCTCTCACAGCTCTTCCCTGCCAAAGAAGAGTTATTCCAAGATGGAAAGCAAGAGCTATGGCATGTACGAGGACTATGAGAACGAGGAATACGCTCAGTACGAGGGAGAGGAGGATGAAGACCTGGGCAAGGAGGACTATGATGACTTTGTGAAGGAGCTCAACCAGTACCGGAGGGTCAAGGAGGGCTCCCACCGAGGCCGAGGTACATCCCTGAGATGCGATATCGGGAAGCTCTTCCTTATGAGGGTCATGGCACGCTGGGATGGGTTAAATGGAGAAGGTTTGGATGCCCCATCCCCATCAAGGGCCAGGTTGGAGCAACCTGCTCTAATGGAAAGTGCTTGCCCGTGGATGAGCTTTAAAGCTCTTTTCCAACCCAAACCATTCCGTGATCCTATGAAATCCATTTGGAATGGAGATGGAGTCTTTTCCCATCATAAACCCACCACTGCATGTCCCTGGGCAACATTGATGGGAGTGGGGGCTCAAATCCATTTGGCTTCTCCCACATCCATCCTTTGGGCAGCCTCAAATGTGACTCCCTCAGAACCAGGGCTGGCGGATCCCGTTCCCGGTTTCCCATGGCCTCTTGTGCTTCCCAATGGGATGAAGCCTGTCCCAGCCTGACCCATCCCCGTATCCGCAGGAGGCCGGGGCCGGGGCCGCGGGTACCGGGGCCGAGGCGGCCGTGGTGGGATGCGAGGCCGGGGCCTGGGCCGGGGCAGCCGGGGCCGGGGCCGGGGCGAGCACCCGGAGGAGGAGGAGGAGATGTACGAGGAGGAGATGGAGGTGAGCTCGAGTTCCCGTGGGATCGATGGGAGCTGGGAATGGGGCCTGCTCCATCCCTGCTCCTCACGCTCCCGGCTTCCTGCCCTGCAGTACTGCGACGCTGAGGAGCCCATGGATGAGGATGACTACATGAAAGAGCTCAACCAGTACCGCAGGAGCAAGGAGAGCCGTGGCCGGGGTGAGGGCAGCCTTCCCTTCCCTTATTCCTTCTCCCTTCCCACTTCTCCTCCCTTCTCCTACTTTCTCCCTTCCTCCTTCTTCCTTCTTCTCCCTTCTTCTCCCTTCTCCCCTCTTCTTCCCTCTCCCTTCTTTTCCCTTCTTCCTTCCCCCTTCTACCTTCTTCACCCCTTCTCCTCCCTTCTCCTTTCTCCCTTCCCCCTTCTCCCCTCTCCCTTCTCCCCTCTCCCTTCTCCCCTCCCCCCTTTTCCCTTTCCTTTCCTTTCCTTTCCTTTCCTTTCCTTTCCTTTCCTTTCCTTTCCTTTCCTTTCCTTTCCTTTCCTTTCTTTCCTTTCCCCCTTCCCTTCCCTTCCCTTCCCCATTCCCTCCGCTCTCCAGTCCTCTCCCCTCTCCTCCCTTCTCCACAAGGATTGGAGTGAGATCCAAGGGGATTTGTTTCAGGTTTGAACCGAGGCCGTGGCCGTGGTCCCAGGGGAAGAGGGAACAAAGGGATGGGCCGAGGCCGGGGCCGAGGTGGGAACAGGAGCGGGATGGGGAAAGGTGGTGGCATGAACGATGATGATGATTACTACGACGAGGACATGGGGGTGAGTGCCTCGTTTCCTGCTCCCTGCCTCTGGATGCTCTAAATCCAGCCACATTCCCAAGGAAATCCCCAGTGGGTCTTCCCAGCAGCCCCAAAGCTGCCCCCGCTCCAAGGGGCAGCATCTCCCAACAGGTTCCTCAGGGACTTTTCCTCCCTTTTCCATCCCAAATCCCGGTGGTGGTCCCGCTGGGAAACGTCCACGTGGGAACTTTTCCCTTCTTCCCCTGCCATCTGGTGCTTCCCATTTCCAATTCCCTATGGAATTCCATGCTTCCCATAGGACGGCGGTGGGAATTACCGCCGGAATGACCACGACAAACCCCACCAACAGGCAGACAAGAAGGGCAAAGTGATCTGCAAGTACTTCGTGGAGGGCCGGTGTACCTGGGTAAGGAGGATCCCCGGAGCATCCATAGGGATGCTGCCATGGAGCCTCCAAACCTGGTTTGGAGCAGCTCCTGGATCCCGATGCTGCTCCAGCGTCACCTCCTGCTGATGTTCCTCCTCAGGGCGACCACTGCAACTTCAGCCACGACATTGAACTGCCAAAGAAACGGGAGCTCTGCAAGTTCTACATCACCGGCTACTGCGCCCGGGCCGAGAACTGCCCCTACATGCACGATATCCTATGGAATTCAGCCCTGATCAGCCCTGCTGCCAGTGCAGGGATGCGCAGGGAGTGGGAAACCTGGATGAGCAACTCTTCCTGGTGGAAACTGGGGGGGGGGGTTTATAAGGAAAGGAAGGGAAACGGAGGGGTTTGTGCTGCTGTCAATCCAGGAGCATCCATTGGGATTTGTTTTCCTTRACTCCCAGCACGGGACTTCCCGTGTAAGCTCTTCCACACCACGGGCAACTGCATCAATGGAGATGACTGCATGTTCTCCCATGAGCCCCTCACCGAGGAAACCCGGGAGCTGCTGGATAAGGTACAGGGAGATGCTGCTGCACCTCCCCCTTTGCTTCCCAGCCTTGAGAATGCCGGGATAAAGCTCCCGGGAGCCACCGCTTCCTCCTCTCTCCATCCCAGATGCTGGCGGATGACGCGGAAGCGGGCGCTGAGGATGAGAAAGAGGTGGAAGAGCTCAAGAAACAAGGGATTAACCCCCTCCCCAAGCCCCCCCCGGGGGTCGGGCTGCTGCCAACCCCCCCTCGGCCCCCCGGCCCCCCGGCCCCAACGTCTCCCAATGGGAGGCCGATGCCTGGGGGTCCCCCCCCGCCTCCTCCACCTCCATTGCCCCCCCCGGGGCCGCAGATGCCCCCCCCCATGCACGAGCCGCTGTCCCCGCAGCAGCAGGACATGTACAAGAAGATCCCATCGCTGTTCGAGATCGTGGTGAGGCCCACGGGGCAGCTGGCGGAGAAGCTGGGAGTCAGGTTGGTGCTGGGCCACCCCCCCGGGGGCTTGGATCCATGCGGGAGGCTTGGGAGGAAGGGAAAGCTCCTCCGGATCCATGGGCAGGAGCACCTTCCATAGGGAACCTGGCCTTGGGTACCAAAGCTTCTCCATCCAACCTGTGTCCCACCAGCCTCATTGTGATGGGACACCTTCCATAGGGAACATGGCCTTGGGTACCAAACCTTCTCCATCCAACCTGTGTCCCACCAGGCTCATTATGATGGGACTCCTTCCGTAGGGAATGTGGCCTTGGGTACCAAACCTTCTCCATCCAGCCTGAGTCCCGCCAGCCTCATTGTGATGGGACACTTTCCATAGGGAACGTGGCCTTGGGTACCAAAGCTTCTCCATCCAACCTGTGTCCCACCAGGCTCATTGTGATGGGACACCTTCCATAGGGAGGTTGATCCAAGCTGGCCTTGGACATTGCCAGGGATGGAGCATCCAAACCTTCATCCAACCTGTGTCCCACCACCCCCACAGAGGACAGCTCCATCAGGGACACCATCCATAGGGAGGTTGATCCAACCTGGCCCTGGACACTGCCAGGGATGGAGCATCCAAATCTTCTGCATTCAGCCCCAATCATGGAACTATGGTTTGGGTGGAAGGGACCTTGAAGCTCTTCCAAATCCATGGGCAGGGGCACCTTCCATAGGGAACTTGGTCTTGGGTACCAAACCTTCTCCATCCAACCTCATAGTGAAGGGCTTCTTCCATGTATCTCATCCAACTTTTCCCTCTTCCCTTTGGAATCTATTCCTCCTCATCCCATCCCTCCATCCCATGTCCAAAGCCCCTCTCCAGGTTTCCTGCAGCCCCTTTAGGCTCTGGAGCTACTCTGATGTTCCTCTGGAGCAGAGGGGAAGAATCCCTTCCATAGGGATCATCCCAGCACATTGGAGTCCATCCCTCCACGTTTTACTTTGTTTTCCAGGCACCCAGGTCCACCCCCCCCGAGATTCCCTGGACCAGGAGGACCCCCAGGACCGATGGGGCCTGGACCCATGCACCCCGACATGCACCCAGATATGCACCCGGACATGCATCCCGACATGCATCCCGACATGCATCCGGATATGCACCCAGACATGCACCCGGACATGCACCCGGACATGCCGATGGGCCCCGGGATGAATCCCGGTCCTCCCATGGGTCCTGGCCCTCCCATGATGCCCTATGGACCGGATGATTCCCCACATTCCGGAATGATGCCGCCCGGTCCACCCGGCCAAGGCTTTTATGATAACTTCTACCAGCAGCAAGAAGGGCTGGAGATGGATCATGGAATGATGGGAGACCCAGGTACATCCCAAGGAGCCGAGATGGGATATTCCCGGGACACTGAGCCAGGAAAGGGGGGGATTGACAGGGTTTGCTTCTGTCGGGATTCTCTTTTCCTTGCAGATGACTACGGAGGCTACGAGGACCTGGAAGGGCCCCCGGGAGAGCACATGTTCCCTGATCCCTCCTTGGATCCCGATGCCCTGTGTGAAGGAGGCCCCCCCGGCCTGGCCAAGCCTCCGGGCAGCATTCCCGACTTCCTGCCCTCGGCACAGAGGGCTCTTTACCTACGGATCCAGCAGAAGCAGCAGGAGGAAGAGGAGAGGGCTCGGAGGCTGGAGAGCAGCAAGCAGGAGCGCGAGAACGAGGAAGGCAAGTGGGAAAAGCCAAGGTTTTCCAGGCAAATCCATGCTTGCTGGGGGGGATAATGTGGATCTGCTTTGGCTTGGAAAAGAGGAGGAATAGGGGGATCAGGGGGGGAATTGCATTGGGAACACGACGTGCTGAGCGCCTTGGAGAGCATCCCCAGTGTGCCAAGGGGAGGGAGAGGAGCTGGAGAAGTGGGAAGCACTGGCTGGAATGGGAGTGCAGTGTGCTGCAGGAAGGAGGAAAGGGGAGAGGGAAAGAGGAAGAGGGAAAGGGAAAAGGAGAGGGAAAGGGAAGAGGAGAGAGAAAGGGAAAAGGAGAAGGAAAGGGAAAAGGAGAAGGAAAGGGAAAAAGAGAGGGAAAGGGAAAAGGAGAGGGAAAGAGAAAAGGAGAAGGAAAGGGAAAGAGAGGGAAAGGGAAAAGGAAAAGGAAAGGGAAAAGGAGAAGGAAACAGAAAAGGAGAGGGAAAGGGAAAAGGAGAAGGAAAGGGAAAAGGAGAAAGGGAAAAGGGAGAGGGAAAGGGAAAAGGAGAGGGAAAGGGAAAAGGAGAAGGAAAGGGAGAGGAAGAAGGAAAGGAAGAGGGAAAGGGAGAGAAAGGAAAAGGGAAAGGAAGAGAAAGGGAAAAGGAGAGGGAAAGGGAAAGGAAGAGGGAAAGGGGAATGAGGGAAAGGGAGAGAAAGAGGAAAAGGGAAAGGAAGAGAGAAAGGGAAAAGGAGAGGGAAAGGGAAAGGAAGAGGGACAGGGAAATGAGGGAAAGGGAGAGAAAGAGGAAAAGGGAAAGGAAGAGAGAAAGGGAAAAGGAGGGGGAAAGGGAAAGGAAGACGGAAAGGGAAAAGGAGAGGGAAGGGGAGAGGGAGAGGGGAAGACAGAGGGATGTGCTCAGCATTCCAGCGGCAGGAGCAGGGAATGCCGAGGCTGTCACACATGGGAGCGGTTGGGAACGGGATTTGGGATCAGGGAGAGGGGACGCATTTGGGGATGGCGCTTGTGCTTCCCATCTCCCTTCATCTGCTCCTCCCCCTCCCGCCAGGCGATCCCGGGAACTGGTATTCCAGCGACGAGGATGAGGGTGGGAGCAGCGTCACCTCCATCCTGAAATCCCTACGGCAGCAGAGCTCCGGGAATGCCGCCCGCCCGCACAAGGGCCAGGCCGTCAGCAGCGCCCGACCGGCCGACCCGCGCCTGCGGGATCCGCGCCTCTCCCGGAATTCCGAGCCCTCCGGAGAGCCGGGACCCTCCGACCCCCGCCTCGCCCGGCACATTCCCTCCGCCATTCCCAAACCTGAGCTTCATTCCAGCACCAGCGGTGGGCAGAAGCCCCTGCTGCTTCCCGACGAGGAGGAAGGGGAACGGGCTCTCCGCGATAAGCCCATCAGTATCCCATTGGATGCTCTTCCCGGCCATTCCCTGCGGGATCCGCGCTCCCAGCTCCAGCAGTTCAGCCACATCAAGAAGGACGTGGTCCTCAACAAGCCCAACTTTGCCCGCATGATCCTATGGAGCCCCGAGGATCTGATCCCGCTCCCCATCCCAAAGCAGGAGTTCATCCCCGTCCCGGCCGCCCTCCAATCCATGCCCACCCTGGATCCGCGCCTCAACAGATCCCAAGCATCCCTGTCGGATCCCAGGCAGCGAGCGGGAAGCGCGCCGGGAGACGCCAACTCCTCAGGATCGGGATCGGGGCTCCCGGATTTCGAGCTCCTTTCCCGGATCCTAAAGACGGTGTCCGCGGGGGGGAGCCCCCAGAGCGACAAACCCAGCGACCCGCGGGTGCGCAAAGCCCCCGCCGATCCCAGGCTGCACAAATCCATGGATCCGGCCGCATCCCGAGCTTCCAAACCTACGGATCCAGCTCCAGGGGGTGAGGCGGCTCCGGCCATTGCTCCCTATGACCCGCGCCTGCTGACAGGCACCGGGCAGAGCAGCGTCCTCAGCGCCATCAGCCTCTATGATCCCAGAACTCCCAACTCGGGCGGCAAAGCCTCCGAGCCCCTTCCCGAGGGATCCTCCAAGGCCTCGGAATGCGGGAAACCCCCCGCCAAAGCCAAGGAGCCACTTTTTGTCCGGCGCTCCGCTCTGGAGCATCCCGACGCCGAGAAGGGAAGTGGCGAATCCACCACGGACAGGTACAACAGCTACAACCGCCCTCGTCCCAAAGCCACTGGGAGCGGCACCGGGAACACCGCGGATCCCGGTGCTCCCCATCCCGGTGTCCACAACCTCCCGGTGCCCCCCGTCTATGGGATGGTGAAACAGAGCTCCAAATCCGGAGCCGGGAGCCCTTTTGCCGGGAATAGCCCGGCCCAGGACAGCGAGCAGCAGGATGCTGCTTCCCTCAAGGATGTCTTCAAGGGCTTTGATCCCACAGCGTCGCCCTTCTGCCAGTAGAATTCCCAGCGATTCCCAACAATTCCCGGCGCCGCTCTGGGATTTGGGGTGTTCTTTTGGTTCTTTGCCATTTATTTTAAGCCCGTTAGCGCTCACTTTAGCAGTAGATCCTGTATATAACCCCCCCATTCCCACCGGAATTCCCACCAGAATTCCCGAGTTTTCCCCCCCAAAACCATGTTTTCCAAGAGAAATCAGCGTTTCCTCTGTGCTAAAAAGCGGCATTTCCATTGTTTTCCTGCTTCCCCCCCCCCTCCCAAACCATCCCTGATCAAAGTCATCCAAGGGGGGAAAATTGGGAATGTTCAACCTCCACATCCCAACCCGGCCTTCCCAAAGCTGGGATTGGGCATCTCCACCTTCCCAAAGCCATGTTTCACCCCCAAATCCCACCATTCCCACCTTTTTCTACAATCCTGAAGTGGGCAATGACAAAACCTCCCTAAAAAGGTGGGAATTGGGGTTTGGGTCCGTCGCTTCCCGGTTGCATCCGGGCTTCCTGGGGTTTTTTTAGCAGAATTCCATGATTTTTACACTTTGGGATTCTCGGGATATTTCCAACCCCCCCAAAAAAAGAGCCAAAAAGCAGGAAAAAAAGAGAAGGAAAAAGTTTCTATTCTTGACATTAAATTATTCCGCTCCCATTCGTTTGCTCCTGCGGGATTTGCAGCTGGAAAAGTGGGATTTGGGGGGGGGGTTCCCCCCCCAAAAGAGGCCGGAGAAGGAATTTGGGTCTAAAGTGTTTTCCCTATGGATCCCCGGACCAGGGGGTCTGGGGGGGTCCGGGGGTGTTCCGGAGCCATTGTAATAAAGGTGTAAATACCAGCGGGAGTCGAGGCTGGAAAACCGGGAATGGTGCCTGGAAAATGGGTGCATATAGGGATGTATGGCCGGGAATGGTGCCTGGAAAATGGGTGCATATAGGGATGTATGGGGTGCACTGGGGGGGGGGGGGTTGAGTTGCATATAGGGATGTATGGGGTGCATATGGGGGGGTTTGGGGTGCTTATAGGGATGTATGGAATGCATATGGGGGGCTGGGTGTATATGGGGGTTGGATGCATATAGGGGTGTATGGGGTGCATATAGAGGTGCATATGGGGGGGTTAGGGTGCATATGGGGGGGTTTGGGGTGCTTATAGGGATGTATGGAATGCATATAGAGATGTATGGGGTGCATAAGGGGGGGTTTGGGGTGCATATGGGGGGTTTTGGAGTGCTTATAGGGATGTATGGAATGCATATAGAGATGTATGGGGTGCTTATAGGGATGTATGGCATGCATATGGGGGGGTTTGGGGTGCATATAGGGATGTATGGAGTGCATATAGGGATGTATGGGGTGCATATGGGGGGGTTTGGGTGCATATGGGGGGGTTTTGGAGTGCTTATAGGGATGTATGGAATGCATATAGAGATGTATGGGGTGCATAAGGGGGGGTTTGGGGGCATATGCAGTCCCCCCCAGGAGCTGGTTTGGGGGACGCCCCCTCCCCATTGCATTCAGCCCCTGGGGGGGGGGGGCAGTTTTGGGGTGCCCCCCCCATTTAGCCCCATAGAAGTGAGTTGGAGGGAAGGGGGGGGCAAGGTCCCTGCAGGCCCCCCCCCGCCCGAATGGAATGGAGTGGGGGGGGGGGGGGGGGGGGGGGGGCACTTCCTGCCAGATGTTCTCAACATCTGGATTCTTCCATCAACAGCTGGGGGGGGCAGCTCATGACGCAAATGGGGGGCCCTGGGGACAAAGGGGGGGGTCCTGCCTGTGTATGACCCTCCCCAAACACAACATGGAGCTGAAGGGGTTTGGGGGGGACCCCCAAATTGGGGGGGGATTGGGAACTTTTGGGAGGTGCCCATGTTTTGGGGGGGTGGGGTGCCTCCCTATTTATTTTTAGCATCCCAAGCTTATGGGGGGGTCCCCCATATTTGGGGGGGTTCTCACATTTGAGGGGGTCCCATTTTGGGGGGGCTCCAAATATTTTGAGGGGGTCCCACATTTTGGAGAGTGTCCTATTTTGGGGGTCCCATTTTGGGGGGGGTTCCCCATATTTTGGGGGGTTCCCACATTTGAGGGTGTCCTATTTTGGGGGGGGTGTCCCATTTTGGGGGGGAGGTCCCCCCAATCACACCCCACTGATGCTTCACAATGAGGGTTTATTGGGGGGGTTGTTGTTAAATATAAGCCCAGCGGGTGCTGGGGGGGTCCCCCCTTTGGGTGCCCCCCCCCGCGGTTACGGGGGGGGGTCCTCGGGGCTGGGTCTCTGCAGGAGCTGCTGCTTCGGGAGCCCCTTGAGCTGCACCAGGAGCTGTTGGATGAAGTCCTTCGGGGGGGGTAAGGGATAAATTAGGGCCCCCCCATTAATTAACACCTCCCCCTTTAATTACCCCTTCCCCCGGAAAAGGAAAAGGCCCCCCCCCGCCACAACCCTCAATGAATGTTTTTGCCTTTTAAAGCCCTGTTTGGAGCCACCGCGGCCAAAGGGGAGATACCAAAAGGGGGGGTGTCATAGTTGGGGGGGGGGGTTCCAACGTGTGTTCCCCCCCACCTCATGCGTGTGTCTTTCCCCCCCCCCAAGTACCCCCCTCCATAGGTGCGTACCTCGGGGTCGGCGCTGCACGACTTGAGGATGAGCTGGATGCAGGGATGGACGCAACCATGGATGGAGGGGGGGGGTTACGCGTGTGGCCCCCCCCCCCAAAACACGCGTGGCCCCCCCTCCCCCCCGCAGACCCCCCCCAACCTGCAGCTTTTGGGCTCGCTCCTCGTCCGTCTCCAGCTCCAGGAGCTCGTCGATGTTCACCTCATCCGGTATCTCCTGCTCCTGCCGCGGGGGGGGGGGGCGGAGTCCCCATTGGTGCCCCCGGCCCCGGCACCCCTCGGGTGTCCCCCTCCCCATCTCCATGGTCCGGTCCAACCGGTCCCGGTCCCCTTCTCGCTCCCGAGCATCCTTCTCCAGCCGGGACCCGGTGCCGAGCATCCCGGGATGGTCCCGTTGCAGCCCCCGGTCCCGTTCTTGCTCCCATCCCTATTCCCGTTATCGCTCCCGATCCCGTTATCGCTCCCACCCCTGGTTCCGGTCCCGTTCTTGCTCCCATCCCTATTCCCGTTCTTGCCCCTGGTCCCGTTATCGCTCTCACCCCTGGTTCCGGTCCCGTTCTTGCCCTGATCCCGTTCTCGCTCCCATTCCTGTTCCTTTTCTCGCCCCGGTCCCGTTATCCCTCCCGATCCCGTTATCGCTCCCACCCCTGGTTCTGGTCCCGTTCTCGCTCCCATCCCTGTTCCCGTTCTCGCCCCGGTCCCGTTATCCCTCCCGATCCTGTTGTCGCTCCCACCCTTGTTCCCGGTCCCGTTATCGCTCCCGGTCCCCTTTCTCTCTCCCGTTTCCATTCTCGCCCCTGGTCCCGTTCTCGGTCCCGGTTCCGTTATCGCTCCCATCCCTGTTCCCGTTCCAGTTCTTGCCCCTGGTCCCTTTATCACTCCCGGTCCCGGTATCGCTCCCACCCCTGGTTCCGRTCTCGTTCTCGCTCCCGGTCCCATTCTCGCTCCCCATCCCGGTCCCGTTCTCGCTCCCATCCTTGTTCCCGGTCCCGTTCTCGCTTCCGGTCCCGTTCTCTCTCCCGTTCCCGGTCCCGTTCCTGTTGTCTCTCCCGCTCCCGTTCCCGTTCTCTCCCCGCTCCCTTTCCCGTTCGCGTTCTCTCTCCCCGCTCCCGTTCTCTCTCCCCGCTCCCGGTCCCGTTCCTGTTGTCTCTCCGCTCCCGCTCCCGTTCTCTCCCCAGTCCCGTTCTCTCCCCGTTCCCCTTCTCTCTCCCGTTCCCGCTCCCGTCCCGTACCCGCCCCCGGTAGAGCTCCTGCAGCCCGCTGTCGATCCAGCTCTCGGTGTCGAGCCGCCGCTGCAGCTCCCTCCGGTTGTACTTCACCGTGGCCCGGGCCGGGCGCCGCTGCAGCGCGGGGCTGCGGGCGGAGGGCGGGGGGCGCCCCGGGGAGCCCCCGCCGAGGGACCCTCCCCCCCCCGGGGAGCCCCCGCCCCGGCCCTGCCGCCGCCCCACGCGATGCGCGGCCATCGCTCGGCGCCGGGAATGGGGCGGGGACCGAGGGGCGGGACCGTGGGGCGGGGACCAAGGGGCGGGGGCAAAGGGAGACCCCCGTGGGGCTCTATGGCGCCCATAGAGACCTATAGAGCCCATAGACCTATAGCGCCCATAGAGCCCTATAGAGACCAAGAGCGCCCATAGCGCCCGATAGAGACCTAGAGCGCCCATACAGACCTATAGCACACATAGCGCCCTAGAGCGCCCATACAGACCTGTAGCACCCATAGAGACCTATAGCACCCGTAGAGCCCTAGAGCGTCCATAGAGACCTATAGCACCCGTAGAGCCCTAGAGTGCCGGTAGAGCCCTAGAGCGCCCATAGAGCCCTATAGTGCCCATGGCGCCCTATAGCTCCCATAGAGTGTTATAGTGCCCACAGCTCTCTTACAGCCTCTATAGCGCCCAAAGTTCTAACTCTATAGGCCCTCTAGTCCCTATAGTGCCCCATAGCACCCTATGGCACCTATGGCACCCTGTAGCTACTGGGCCACCCTACAGTCCCATAGCGCCCTGTAGCTCTTACAGCTCTCCTCAACCCATATCCCCCTATAGCTCCTATATTCCCAACTGCACCTATAGCACCCTAGAGCCTCCATTGATCCTACAGCTCCCATAGCTCCTATAGTGCCCAATAGCCCCTTTAACATCCCCTACATCCCCCATAGACCCCTACATCCCCCATAGCCCCCTTATCTCCAGCTCCCCACCATTTCCCGCGCCGCACGCAAATGAAGGGGCGGAGCCACCCCCTCAGGTAGGCGTGGCCTCGCTCTCACCTGCTGGGCGGGGCGCGGGGGGGGGCGTGGCTCACCTGCGTGACGTCAGAGCCATGGCGGCTCCCAGCGCGGCGGGGGTGCGGCTGTTCCCGCTGCTGCTCCTCCTCCCCGCGGCCTCCCCCGAGCCCCGGCCCGGACCCAGCGGCGCCCCCGGGCCCGGTAACGGCAGCGC
>CABHOG010000146.1:351408-393515 GCA_902168055.1 Aratinga solstitialis | reverse complement strand
AAGTTTCACCTCAACATGAGGAAGAATTTCTTTACATTGAGGGTGGCAGAGCACAGGAACAGACTGCCCAGGAGGGTCGTGGAGTCTCCCTCTCTCATCAAAACCAAAGGTATTCCATAACACAGAACATATATAAATGGGGGGGGAATTAGCTAGAAGGGGCTGATTGCTGCTTGAGGATGGGCTGGGTCTTGGTCAGTGAGTGGTGTGCAATTGTATTGTCCATCACTGTTAATCATCATCACAGAATCATCATAGGGTTGGACAGGACCTTAAAGCTCATCCAGTTCCACCCCTCTGCCACGGGCAGGGGCACCATCCACTAGACCAGGTTGCTCAAGTCCCCATCCATCTTGGCCATCTTTTTGTTTTGTTCCCCCCCTTTTAGTTTTATAACTCTCTCCTTACTTCCCTTTTCATTATTATTAGTGTTATATTATACTTTAATTATTAAACTGTTCTTACCTCAGCTGTAGGGGTTTACTCTTTTGTTTTACTTTTTTTTCCAGTAATCTTCCTCATCCTACTGCGGGGGGAAGTTAGCAATCTGCTACGTGGTACGTAGTCACCAGCTGGGGTTAAAACAGTCCCTTTTGGTGCCTGATGTGGGGCTTGAAGAGTTGAGATTATGACAGATCTGACCAGAGTGTGTAAAAATAAATTTGTTATAAGCATTCATTGTATGTTCATTTATTTGTTCTCAGAGATGTTGTGCTTGGTCTCAGAGTTGCATTCTGTAACACCTTACTTACTTGCAGTGCATATTCCCTGTTTTGGTGTTTATCACCTTTAGGGCCTGGGCCAAGGTTCTTGTTTTGTTGTACTTTGTAATAGTGGCTTGTGATACGATAGAATTGCTGGTCATGAAACTGATCTCGTATGTGTACTCAGCACTGCCATCACCTCTATACTTTGGGAGCCATCTAATGGGAATTATTAATAATTACACCTTTTGCCTTTTTTACTTGGAGGGTCTACCTATGGAGGAGACATCCTCTCACATCTTCCCCTTCCCCAACGGGCTATTTACAGCAGCATTTGAGAATTTTGAAAATTTTGAATATTCTTGGCATGTTGAAACCAGCATGGTCTTATTGCTTGTGATCAGTATGTTGCTGAATGTGTTTCATGTCTTGTTTAAGGTTAAGCAACTATTGAAAAAAAACACCAAGAGATCATCCCCAAGGCTGGATAGTTATTAGTGGCAGGGTGTGTGGGACAGTATGGGCAAGTACCTAGGCCAGTGGGCACCTCCAGTGCTTTGGAACTTCACCCCTGAACAAGTGAAGAATCCAGAAAAGCTAACGAAATATTTGGAAAAAGTATGCTGTTACCCTGGCAGTTCCAGAGACACAAATCACCACAGCATGCTGGGGCTTGGTCCATGCCTACCGAGCCATGCTCAACACTATTTAGTACCTTAAAGGGGAAAAGGTCTTTGAATCTGACAGCAAAGCAACAGACACTGTAGCTACTCCAACACAAGTGACAAGTAATGTGGCTACTCCAACCCTGGCAACAGCCATTGCAACTATCCCAAGCCCGGCAACAGACACTGCAACTATCCCAACCCTGGCAACAGACACTGTGTCTACTCCAGCCCTGACAACAGACACTGCAGCCTCTCCAATCTCTGTAGCAGGCACTTCAACTGAAACAATGAACCAATCCATGCTGTTATCAGTCACCCATATACAGAAGAAGAAATGTACACAAAAGGCAGCTCATTTAGTGAAAGAGGATGAAGCAGGGCCAGCACAAGAAACAAGAGGAAGAGGCAGAACAAGAAATAATCCGGAGTGAGCTGTGAGATATCTGAAAAGATTTCAGCTATCATCCAGGTGAGCATATTATCACATGGCTGCTCTGATGATGGAATAATAGAGCTAGTAGCCTGGAATTAGAGGGTAGAGAAGCCAAGCAGCTGGGATCTCTTTCTAGGGAAGCAGAAGTTGACAAGGCAATTGGGAAAGGGATGCAATTGTGGGTGTAGAGGACCTTGATGTGAAGGATTTTTGAGCTAGACTAGCTGCTGGGAGAGCTTTGAGATAGCAGAGGAATGTTGCTGGGAAAGCTTTGAGACCATAGAGGAATGTTGCAGGGCAAGGTTGGCAAGATAAGAAGGAAGAAAGAAGCGAGGAACCAGTATCCAATGAGGGGATGACAATGAGAAGCAGGCATCCAATCAAGGCAACCAGTGAGCAAGATATCAACCAATGAAGAAGCGAAAATACCCATGTGGACAGCGATACCTAGCCAATTGTATTAGCCGCTTATACAAGTGGGCATTTTGTATAACCTATATAAACCCTGGATTTTCGAGAAATAAACGATTTCGTTCTGTAACCAGAAACGGGGTCCGTGCCATACGTCTCCACAAATGGCACCCAAATAGGGACGTTAGAGGTGGATGAAGAGCCCCGGTGGAGAAGCTGACCAAACGAGTTAGGCAGCGGACAAGAGAGCTGTCCTCCCGGGGAAATACGCACCTCTAAAAAAGGTGAGTGGTCAGGAAGATGGGATGGCAGATGTCTGCGGAAGAAGAGACTATTGTTTCTTTGCTAATGCGCATTCTAATGCAGCAGGGCGGCTATTCGTGCCCTACTTGCATGGCTTAAGGGGCGCGGATTCGCTGCCGATTCTCAGACGGTGCTTCAGCTGAAGCAGTGGGACTTGGCTAAAGAAACTCTTTGGGAGGCTGTGTCCATGGGGCATAAGATCGTTTTTCTGCTGTTAATGGCATGGCGCTTACTCTATGAGGCTCTTAGCAACTGCAGACCCCATCGCGGGCCTAACAAGCCGACAGCCACTGCCCTTCCAGTGCCGGTGGCGTTGTCTGCGCCACCACCAGCGGACAGGGCACCGACCCCCCCACAGCGACCCCTCCCACAGCAAACCCCCCCCATTCGGTACTCCCCATAGCCGTTGGTGATGGAGAGGATGATTATGACCCTCGTAAACGCTGGCAAAAATTACAAAATCAAGCTGCAGCGGATGGGGAGCATTTTGAGATGGCATTTCCTGTAATAATACAAGATAATCACCCCAGTGATTGGGAACCGATGAGATGGGAACTGATTAAAGAACTAAGGAAGAGTATTATGCAGTACAGGCTAGCCTTGCCATATACTAGGAGCCTTTTACAGACTGCGTTACAGAGCGAGCTTATGACTCCGTTTGATATCAAAACCCTTGCCAAATTGCTGCTCACCCCCACACAGAAAGCGGTATTTTTGTCATATTGGCAGGAGCAATGCAATATAGCGGCGATTGGTAATCTTGGCCGGAATGTGGGGGACCCTCTCTTAGGGGCTGGAATCCCGCAATTAATAGGAGATCCTCCTGTTAACACACCGCAGCTACAGGCTCGGTTAGCCCCAGAGATTTTACGCCAGTTGGCAGAACTAGCGCTTAAGGCAATGCTTAAAGTGATGGATGTCGGGAAATCCATAAAGGCGTTCATGGGCATCAGACAGGGAAAAGACAAACCATATATGCAATTTATAGATCGTTTGCAGATGGCTGTCGATAAGCAAGTGGAGAATGATGCTGCCAAAGATGCCTTACTATTGAAACTAGCAATAGAGAATGCAAACCCGGACTGTCAAAAGGTGTTGCGAATGCTAAAAAATCCTACTCTGATTGATATGATTGAAGCATGTAACCATATTGGCTCAATAGGCCATGTTAATGAAAATCTAGTGGGGCATTTAGCCCCAGCTCTACAGACCAACAGCGGCTGCATTTTAGGTGTGGCATACCCGGCCACTTTAGGCATTACTGCCCTCAGGAGGCATAAGATGGCCTCCCGAGTCTTTGTCCACGTTGTCAAAAGGGGCGTCACTATGTTAAGCAGTGCCGGTCAAAGTATAACGTCAACAGGGAACTGATTCCGGTCTCAGGAAACAGGAGGCGGAGTGCGTCGCGGAGCCACGCGCAGACACAAGAAATTTCCGCCCCACACAATCCCAACTCGCCAACGAGATGGGTCTGGCACGCCTCCGTTCCTTCATCCCTGGAAGTGCCGGAGTGGATGTCCCCACAGCAACAGAATAAAAGATAGCAGATACCAAAGTGCAAAAGGTGCCGCTGACACTGAAAGGTCCACTGGGTCATGGGCTTAGTGCTTTATTACTGGGCTGCTCTAGTGTCACCTAACAGGGTCTTTTTGTTTTGCCTGGGGTAATTGATGCCGACTTTGAAGGACAATTACAAGCAATGGTCTGGACCCCATCCCTGCCCGTAACAGTCCCCGCAGGAGAATGTATATGCCAACTTGTCTTATTCCATGTGCATACAGTAAATGCCCCCTCGGAGGAAAACATGCTCAGAGGAATGGGTGGCTTTGGGTCTACTGGTAAGCCACACATTTTTTGGACACAATCATTAACAAAACATTGGCCAACCATTGAATGTGAAGTACGAAACCCCCAGCATAAACCCAGCACTATCAAACTTCAAGGCCTACTGGACACCAGAGCAGATGTTACAGTCATCAGCGCCTCCTTTTGGCCATCGAACTGGGAGACAATTTCATCAGCAACGGATCTAACAGGAATAGGAGGAACATCAACATCACGTCAAAGTGCATCTGTTATCCAGATAATAGATCCTGAAGGGTGTACTGCAAACCTCCGCCCATATATAGTGAATTGTCCTTTTAACCTTTTGGGAAGGGATGTCTTAAGCATGTGGGGAGTCTCAATAGCAACACTGCCTTTTTAACGGGGGTCATTGATGAGAATGTTCCAATGAGACTAAAGTGGCTGACAGAAAAACCAGTGTGGGTTGATCAATGGCCCCTAAATTTGGAAAAAACCCACGCCTTAACAGAAYTGGTAACAGAACAATTGAAGTTGGGACACTTGGTTCCGACCGCMAGTCCCTGGAACAYGCCAGTATTTGYAATTAAGWAAWAATCAGGGAAATGGCMTCTTTTAYATGACCTCYGTGCAATTAATAATGTCATGGAGGACATGGGAGCCACACAGACAGGTTTACCTTCCCCAACCATGATACCAAAGAATTGGAACATTGTCATTATGGTCCTCAAAGACTGTTTTTTCACTATTCCCCTACACCCTGAAGATGCTCCAAGGTTTGCTTTTTCTATTCCCTCTGTTAACCGTCAGGGACCGGCAGAGCGTTATCATTGGACTGTATTACAGCAGGGTATGAAAAACAGTCCAACAATATGTCAGTTATATGCAGCTAAGGCATTACCAGAGGTAAGAGAGACATACCCAACAGCTATTTGCTATCATTATGCGGATGACATTTGTTAGCCTGTCAGGAACCACAGAAACTTATAGAAATTACCTCCAGCACTAATCTTGTCTTGAAAAGCATAGGTTAGTTATTGCTCCTGAAAAGGTACAACAACAACCCCCATGGAAATATCTGGGATGGAAAATCCTCCAGCAGACTGTAGTGCCTCAACTGGTAAAGAGTGATGTCAAGGTTAACATCCTAAACCATGTACAGAAATTAACTGGCACTATAAATTGGGTGCGAACCCTTTTAGGTATAGACAATGATACCCTTCAACCTCTATTTGAACAATTGAAGGGAGAACCTGCCCTCAACTCACCCTGACAGCTGACTCCGGTGGCTGAGTACGCTATTGAACAAGTTAGCAGGGCTTTAACCAATCGACAAGCTGCAAGGATAGATTACCAGCTCCCAGTTACTTTGTATGTTATCCAAGGGCCTAGGTCCCTCAAAGGATTAATAGGTCAATGGGATGCAAGGGAAAAGGATCCACTACGTGTCTTAGAGTGGATCTTTTTACCATACCAATTCTCCAAAACCATAGTTACTATTTGTGAACAGATAGCACATACAGTGTGTTGTGGCTGGCAGAGAATGACAGAATTAATAGGACACGAGCCAGACACTATTTATCTCCCCTTAACTAAGATGTATTTTCAATGGGCCTTTCAGAATAACACAGAACTACAAATAGCAATGACAAATTTTTGCGGACAAGTTACTCCACACCACCCACCACATAAGCTATTCTCCCTGACAACAGAAATAGAGATAAAATCAGTTTCAAAGTGTCAACATAACCCTGTAAAAGGTCCGACCTATTTTACAGATGGCTCAGGTAAAACAGGCAGAGCAATCACAGTTTGGTTTGAGGATAACAAATGGCATCATGAAGAACAAAAAGTTCAGGGATCAGCACAAATTGTAGAATTAGCTGCATTAGTGCATGCATTTCAACACTGTCACCGAGCATTGAACCTCGTCACTGATTCAAATTATGTTGCCAGAGTTCTTACTAGAATCGAAAATTCATGGCTGAAGGAAGTTGACAATCCTACTTTATTCTATTATCTAAAAATGTTAAAAATGTTATTAGATGAACGCACGACGCCATATTATGTTCTGCATATTCATAGCCACACAGATTTGCCTGGATTTATTATAGAGGGAAATCAAAGAGCTGATAGGTTAATGGCTCCCGTAGTAGCAAGTCCTCTACCAAATCAGTTAGAACAGGCTAGATTATCACATGCCTTTTACCACCAATCAGCAAGATCACTCAGAAAACAGTTTTCTCTCTCCTGGTCAGAAGCACGTGCAATAGTACCAACATGTCCTGACTGTCAACCATTTGCAACACACCCACATACTGGAGTAAACCCTCGTGGCACCAGTGCCTTGCAACTATGGCAAAGTGATGTTACTCATATCCCTGAGTTTGGGAGACAGAGGTATGTCCACATTTCCATCGATACATTTTCACACATGGTCTGGGCCACAGCAGAGACAGGTGAAAAGGCCCGTGATGTTATTCGTCATTGGCGTGGTGCCTTCGCAGCTCTAGGCGTTCCGGAGCAAATAAAAACAGACAATAGCCCCGCCTATAATAGTAATATAATTCAAACATTTCTAAACACCTGGGGGATAAAACACAAGATGGGGATCTCACATTCCCCACAAGGACAAGCCATTGTTGAAAGATGTCATCAAACATTAAAAACATTATTAGAAAAACAAAAAGGGGAAATGAAGGGAGAATCACCACAGGCACGATTATATAAAGCAATTTATGTATTAAACTTCTTGACGATTGGAGAGGGAAACGAGACCGTGGCCATTGCCAGACATATTCTGTCACCCAGCCAAATTTTGCCTAATTCCATAGGGACTCATCAGTCAAAAGTTTGGGTAAAATCACCACAAATGTTTCGCTGGGAAGGGCCGTATCCACTGATAACTTGGGGGCGAGGGTATGCTTGTGTCTCCACAGATCATGGTCCTTGGTGGATACCTACACGGCTGGTGTGGCCTGTTTTGAACCATCCTGCGATTACGGATGCAGAATCCGGGGGTAATCACCAACACATTGATGTCATCAATGCGACTGACGCCCTGGAATAGCTCAAACATATGGGTGAACTTAGTCAAATAACTTTCTGTGCTTCAGTGCAGTTAGCAGCACAGCCATTTCATATATGTTTAGTAGAGATACCTTAGTCCAATTGTAGCATCATTACTGTATCACTTACAAGAGGGATAAAACAGTAGAAATGTAAGAACTTTACTTCTTGTATTGATATTTTCCTTTGTATTAGGCTTGTTCACTGATAAATTGTGTGCAAGATATATTGGATAATATGTTAAAGAAAGTTATGTTTTTAGAAAAACAGAAAGGGGGAGATGTGGGTGYAGAGGACCTTGATGTGAAGGATTTTTGAGCTAGACTAGCTGCTGGGAGAGCTTTGAGATAGCAGAGGAATGTTGCTGGGAAAGCTTTGAGACCATAGAGGAATGTTGCAGGGCAAGKTTGGCAAGATAAGAAGGAAGAAAGAAGCGAGGAACCAGTATCCAATGAGGGGATGACAATGAGAAGCAGGCATCCAATCAAGGCAACCAGTGAGCAAGATATCAACCAATGAAGAAGCGAAAAAACCCATGTGGACAGCGATACCTAGCCAATTGTATTAGCCGCTTATACATGCGGGCATTTTGTATAACCTATATAAACCCTGGATTTTCGAGAAATAAACGATTTCGTTCTGTAACCAGAAACGGGGTCTGTGCCATACATCTCCACATGCAATCCCTCAGCCTCTGGAGGTGACTCCTGTCAGCCGTGAAGGAAAGGTATCCCTTTCAAGGAAGATGGATGTATCCCAGGGAAGTGGTCAGTAATGGAGAGAGGCATCCAGTACCTAAGGGAACTAGCTGTGCTACAGATGATTTATTTTGACCCGAACAACACACAGTTACCCACAGACCCAGGCCAAGCCCAGTACACACCAGTCATGTGGTGGAAATTCATACAAAGTGTGCCATCATCGTATGCCAACTCATTGGCAATAATGCAGTGGAAAGATGAAGAGGTACCAACAGTGAATTTAATTAGCTTACCAACTGCAGTACAAAGAAAACCTCTTTTCCTCCCTATGGTCTTATGTCTCGGCTGTGGAAAAACTGTCCAAACAATGTGAGAAACTGTAGCAGGAGCCCCAGCAGCAAAAAGAGGAGAGATCCTACTCCCCACTGTAGGGAGCAGCATCTCAGCTATTAATAATAAGCTTTCTTCTGCTTGAGAAGAAGGATAAAGAAGGTACACACCACAGGGTACCCTGTGGTTTTACCTGTGGGGCCACAGACAGGACATGAAGAAGTGGGATGGAAAGCAGAACCCTCTAACCTCATACCACTTCCTTTTTCTCCTTGGAGAGCTAACCAATGGAGGAGATAACCCTCCATGTCTCTCCCACTAGGCTATTCACAGCAGCATTTGAGAATTTTGAAAATTTTGAATATTCTTGGGATGCTGAAACCAGCCTGGCCCTATTGCTAGGAAACGGTATACTGCTGAATATAGTTCAGATCTTGCTTAGGGTTAAACAGCTACATGTGGCTATTCCAACCCCCATGAGAAGCACTGCAGCTTGAAGGCGAAAAAGAGGGACTCATACTCCAGAGACAAGAATTTTGGCTACTTTACCCCATGCGAAACATGCTTGTAGTTACTCAAATCCCAGTGGAAGAACTATGGCCCCGGTGACAAGCATTGGAGCCACTTCAGTCTCCACAACAAGCACTGTAGCTACTCAAACTGATGACCAGTACCACAGCTATTCAAACTCCAGCAACAGACACCGCAGTTATTTTTACCCCCATAACATGCACTGCAGCCACTCTAACCCCAGCGGCAACTATGGTGGCTATTCAAACTTCAGCGAAAAACGCTGCAGCTGTTTTAATTCCTGTGACCAGTACTGCGACTACTCAAATCCCGACAATGAGCACGACAACCACTCAGACCCTGACAATGGGTGATATAACTGAACAAGAGAACCAACCCATGTTGGCATCAGTTGCCCCCATGCACAAGAGGAAATGGAAATGAAAACCAACTTGTTTGGTGAAGGAAGATGAAGAAGGGCCAATACCAGAACTAGAGGGTCCATTAGCAGAACTAGAGGAATCATTACAAGAAACAGAGTAAGAGGCAGAACAAGAGGTAACCTCCTGATCCCTGTCCTTGACTGAGCCGTATAATATGCGAAAAGATTTCAGCTGTCATCCAGGTGAGCACATCACCACTTGGATGCTCCAGTGCTGGGACAATGAGGCCAACAGTTTCGAATTAGAGGGTAGAGAAGCCAAGCAGCTGGGATCACTTTCTAGGGAAGGAGGAATTGACAAGGCGATTGCAAAAGAGAAATGAATACTCAGCCTCTGGAGGAGGCTCTTGTTAGCTGTGAAGGAAAGGTATCCCTACAAGGATGATGATATATGTCACCCAGGCATGTGGACCACAATAAAGGCCTTCAGTTCCCGAGTCATTCTAGAAATGATTTATCGTAAGTTGGACACCGAGTAGCCACCCATAGATCCAGATGAAGGTGAATATAGATGACTCATGTGGTGGAAATTTACACAGAGTGCACCATCATCATATGCCAACTCATTTGCAACAATGAGCTGGAAGGAAGAAGCAGCACCAACAGTGGATGGAGTCATCAGTTCCGGGAGTTTGAAGACAATCTCTCCCCATCCATCAATTCAGTTGTGGAAAAACTGTCCCAGGCGTTCCAGCAACTGAGAGATGATCTATCCAGCTCCAAACATGCACAGATCTGCATCTCAGCTATTAATAGTAAGCACCCTGTTGCTCAAGGGGGAAGACATAGAAGGTACACACAATGGGGCACCCTATAGTTTTACCTGCAGGATCATGGAGAAGACATGAGAAAGTGGGATGGAAAACCTAACTCAATCCTGGAATACGAGTAAGTGAATTGCAAGGAAAAATGATTATAAATGGGGATCCCGACAGGAAAGTTCCTGTTCCAATCTCTGGTAGGGAATATCCCAGATGGAGTGAAACTTCAACACCTATGAAAAGAAATTCTAACCCTTTTGTACAAGAAGCATTTGAAGAATCTTATGATAACTATTAGAGGGGCCCTGCCTCCAGCCAGGTGGAGGAGAGGGACAACCAGGTTTCCTGGACTGTGTGGATCAGATGGCATGGCACATCAGCCACACAGGAGTGGAAGGCTCTAATAAATACTGGTGCACAGTGTACCCTGATGCCATCAAACTCTCAAGGGGTGGAACCCATTAGTATTTCTGGAGTGACAGGAGGATCCCAAGAGTTAACTGTACTGGAGGCTGAAATCACCCTGACTGGGAGGAAGTGCCAGAAGCACTCCATTGTGACCGGACCAGAGGCTCCATGTATCCTTGGCATAGACTACCTCAGGAGAGGGTACTTCAAAGACCCAAAAGGGTACCGATGGGCATTTTGGTATAGCTGCCTTGGAGATGGAGGAAATTCAACAGCTGTCCACCTTACCTGGTCTATCCGAGGACACTTCTGTCACGGGGTTGCTGAAGGTCGAAGAACAAGTGCCAATCGCAACCACAACAGCACGATGGCAGCAATATAACACCAACTGAGACTTCACAATTTCCATCCATAAGCTGATCCATAGACTGAAGAGCCAAGGAGTGATTAGCAGGACCCACTCACCTTTTAACAGCTCTGTATGGCCAGTGCGAAAGTCAGAGAGTGGAGACTAACAGTAGACTATCGTGGCCTGAATGAAGTCACACCACCAGTGAGAGCTGCCGTACCAGAAATGCTAGGAACTCAATATGAACTGGAGTCAAAGGCAGCCAAGTGGCATGCCAAAAGTGAAATTGCCAATGCATTTTTCTCAATTCCTTTGGCAGCAGAGTGCAGGCCACAGTTCGCTTTTACTTGGAGGGGAGTCCAGTACACTTGGAACCGACTGCCCATGGGGTGGGTGGAAACACAGCCCTACCATCTGCCATGGACTGATCCAGACTGCACGGGAACAGGGGCAAGCTCCAGAACACCTGCAATACATTGATGACATGATTGCGTGGGGCGATACAGCAGAAGATGATTTAGAGAAAGGGAAGAAAATAATCCAAATCCTTCTGAAGGCCGGTTTTGCCGTAAAACAGAGTAAGATCAAGAGACCTGCACAGGAGATTCAATTTTGGGGAATAAAATGGCAAGATGGATGTCGCCAGATCCCCACAGATGTGATTGACAAGATAATAGCAATGTCTCCACTAACTAGTAAGAAAGAACCACAAACTTTCTTAGGTGTTGTGGGCTTTTGGAGAACAGATAACGCAGCTACTTCAACTCCAAGTACAGCAACTACACCAACCCCAGCAACAAGTACAGCAGCTACTCAAACTCCGACAGCAACAGACAGCGCAGCTACTCCAGCTCCAAGCACAGCAGCTACACCAGCCCCAGTGACGAGTACAGCAGCTACTCAGACTCTGACTAAACGGACAATGCAGATAATCCAATTCCAAGCACAGCGGCTGCACCAACCCCAACAACAGATACTGCAGCCTCTCCAACCACAGTGATAACCACTGCAGCTAAAGCAGAGGACCAATTCATGCTAATATCGGTTGCCCCTGTACGCAAGGGGAAAAGCAAACAAGAGGCACAAAGAGCAACCTGTACAGTGAAGAAAAATGAAGAAACAATGCACTTACTACATGGGACAGCATCTGAACAAGAGTTATTACGTGAATCAGAGGAAGAGGAAGAAGAAGAAGTGACTTCTCGACCCCGGACCTCAACCAAGCTATGAAATATGCGAAGAGATTTTACTTGTCATACAGGGGAGCACATCATCATCTGGTTGCTCCGATGCTGGGACAATGGGGCTAACAGTCACGAACTAGAAGGTAGGGAAGCTAAGCAGCTGGGATCATTTGCTAGGGAAGGGGAAACTGACAAAACAGTTGCAAAAGAGAAACGGTCCCTCAGCCTTTGCCAGATGTGAAAGAAAGGTTTCCGTACAAGGACGATGTTATGAGTCGTTTGGCCAAGTGGATCACTCTAGAGAAAGGCATCCAGTCTCTGAGGGAATCAGCCATTGTAGAGATGATCTATCGCAGGCCAGATGCTGGGAATGCATCTGTAGATCCAAATGAAGTCAGATGTACATGACTCATGTGGCAGAAATTTACACAGAATGCACCATCATTATATGCCCATTCATTGGCATCAATAGCCTGAAATGACATAGTACAACCAACAGTGGATAAGTGATTCGTCAACTCCGAGTTTGAAAACAATCTCACCCCCTCCATCATTTCAGCTGTGGAAAAACTGTCACAGGAGTTCAAACAATTGAGAGATGATCTATCTGATCTATCCAGCTCCCCACGTGTACCAACACACGTCTCAGCTATTAACAAAAGGCGTCCTACTGTTCCAGAGAGAAGATATGGAAGGTACACACCATGGGCTGCCCTAAGATTTTTACCTGCGGGATCACGGAGAAGACATGAGAAAGCGGGATGGAAAACCTACCTCAGCTCTGGAGGAACGAGTACATGAATTGAAGAGGAGCACAAAGGTCAAGGATGATCATCCCATGAAAGCTGCATCTTCAGTCTCTGGTGAGCAGGTTCCCAGATGGAGTGGAAGAGCTGATTTTACTCCAGCTCCTGTGATAAAGAAGAATAATCCCTTTCTACAAGACTTAAGTGGCCAATATTGTGATCACTATTAGAGGGGCCCTGCCTCCAGCCAGGTGGAGGTAAAGGACAATCGGATTTACTGGACTGTGTGGATCAGATGGCATGGCACATCAGTCCCACAGAAGTATAAGACTCTAGTAGATACCGGTGCACAGTGTACCCTGATGCCATCAAACTCTCAAGGGGTGGAACCCATTTACATTTCTGGAGTGACAGGCAGATCCCAAGAGTTGACTGTACTGGAGGCTGAAATCAGGCTGACAGGGAGGAAGTGGCAAAAGCACCGCACTGTAACTGGTCCAGAGGCTCCATGCATCCTTGGCATAGACTGCCCCAGAAGAGGGTACTTCAAAGACCCAAAAAGGTACCGATGGGCTTTTGGTATTGCTGCTTTGGAAACAGAGGAAATTAAGCAGCTGTACACCTTGCCTGGACTCTCCAAGTACCCTTCTGTCATGGGGTTGCTGAAGGTCGAAGAACAACAAGTGCCAAACGCAGCCACAGAAGTGCACTAGCGGCAATATTGCACCAACCGAGACTCCCTGACTACCATCCATAAACTGATCCATAGACTGGAGAGACAATAAGAGATCAGCAGGACCCGCTCACCTTTAATAGCCCCATATGGCCAGTACAAAAGACAAATGGAGAGTGGAGACTAACAGGAGACTATTGTGGCCTGAATGAAGTCACACCACCAGTGAGAGCTGCCATTCCAGACATGCTCAAACTTCAGTATGAACTGGAGTCAAAGGCAGCCAAGTGGCATGCCAAAAGTGAAATTGCCAATGCATTTTTCTCAATTCCTTTGGCAGCAGAGTGCAGGCCACAGTTCGCTTTTACTTGGAGGGGCGTCCAGTACACTTGGAACCGACTGCCCATGGGGTGGAAACACAGCCCTACCATCTGCCATGGACTGATCCAGACTGCACGGGAACAGGGGCAAGCTCCAGAACACCTGCAATACATTGATGACATTATTGTGTGGGGTGATACAATGGAAGAAGTCTTTGAGAAAGGGAGGAAAATAATCCAAATCCTGCTGAAAGCTGGTTTTGCCATAAAACAGAGTAAGGTCAAGGGACCTGCACAGGAGATTCAATTTTTGGGCATAAAATGGCAAGATGGATGCCGCCAGATCCCCACAGATGTGATTAACAAGATAACAGCAATGTCTCCACTAATTAGTAAGAAAGAAACACAAGCTTTCTTAGGTGTTGTGGGTTTTTGGAGAATGCACATTCCAAATTACACTTTGATTGTAAGCCCTCTCTATCATGTGATCTGGAAGAAAAATTATTTCAAATGAACAAAAAGCCTTTGAGCAAATTAAACGAAAGAGAGTTAATGCAGTAGCCCTTCGCCCAGTCCAGATATAAAAAACGTACTGTACACCGCAGCCGGGGAGAATGGTCCTACCTGGAGCCTCTGGCAGAAAGCTCCAGGGGAGACTCGAGGTCGACCCCTTGGCTTTTGGAGTTGGGGATACAGAGGATCTGAGGCCAGCTATACCCCAACTGAAAAAGAGATACTGGCAGCCTATGAAGGGGTTCGAGCTGCTTCAGAAGTGATTGGCACTGAAGCACAGCTCCTGCTGGCACTCCGGGTGCCTGTGCTAGGCTGGATGTTCAAAGGCAGGGTCTCCTCTACACATCATGCAACTGATGCTACATGGAGTCAGTGGGCTGCACTAATTACACAACGAGCTCAAATAGGAAATCCCAGTCGGCCAGGAATTCTAGAAGTCCTCATGGACTGTAATAAATGTAAACTATGAATTTGCTGATTATGAGAGATTATTAATTGTTAATTCACTTATAATTGTTAACTCGCTTATTGAGCAAGGCTGGTACGAGATGCTTGAATGATCCTAAAACAAGTAATAATTTGTAAACGTCAAATCACAATATCCTGTTTCACCGATAAAGAATAGAACGCATCCGGGAGGACTAGTACGAACCAATTCAGACATGATGAAATCAAGAAGAAATGAACTGAGCATGCGCCAATCACATTGAGGTGAAAAGTGCAGCAACGAGGAAGACCCTTACTTCATCCCGAGACCCCTGCCCAAGACCACCAGGAGGCAGTGCGCATGCGGAACAGTGTTGAGAAACTAATTGTAATACAAAGCAAAGGAAAATTTACATGTTGCGACACCTGAATGAATATGCATACCTTGGTACAATAAATATAGTACATTGTCACTTCCCTGGTGTGCATGTTGGTGGAGCAGTGACTCCCCGCGCACCCAGCGCTGCTTTGCTTATTGCCACTTTGTATTAAATAGCAATAAATTACCATTGATTTTATAATTGGACTTTGATCATTTATAACAGACTGGCCAGAGGGCAAAGATTTTGGAATGTCACCAGAGGAGGAGGAGGTGATGCGTGCTGAAGAGGCCCCACCATATAATGAACTGTCAGAAAGTGAAAAGCAATATGCGTTGTTTACTGATGGGTCCTGTCGTGTTGTGGGAAAGCATCGGAGATGGAAGGCAGCTGTATGGAGTCCCCTATGACAAGTTGCAGAAACTGCTGAAGGAGAGGGTGAATCGAGTCAGTGAAAGCCATCCAGCTGGCCTTGGACGTTGCTGAATGAGAAAAGTGGCCAGTACTTTATCTCTCTACGGACTCATGAATGGTAGCAAATGCCCTGTGGGGGTGGTTGCAGCAGTGGAAGCAGAGCAACTGTCAACACACAGGCAAACCCATCTGGGCTGCTGCACTGTGGCGAGATATCGCTGGCCGGGTGCAAAACCTGGTGGTGAAGGTACGCCATGTAGATGCTCATGTATCCAAGAGTCGAGCCACTGAAGAACACCAGAACAACCAACAAGTGGATAAAGCTGCTAAGATTGAAATGGCTCAGATATACTTAGATTGGCAACATATGGGTGAATTATTTTTGGCCTGGTGGGCCCATGAGTCTTCAAGCCATCAGGGCAGGAATGGAACATACAGATGGGCTCCTGATCGAGGGGTGGACTTAACAATGGACATGACTGCCCAGGTTATTCACGACTGTGAAACATGTGCTGCAATTAAGCAAGCCAAACGGTTAACGCCTCTTTGGTATGGAGGACGAAGGCTGACGTACAAATATGGGTAGGCCTGGTGGACTGACTATATCATACTCCCACCAACCAGCCAAGGCAAGCACCATGTACCTACCATGGTGGAAGCAAACACTGGATGGCTGGAAACATACGCTGAGCCCCACGCCACTGCCTGGAACAATATCATGGGCCTTGAGAAACAAATCTTGTGGCAACACGGCACCCCGGTATGAACTGAATCAGACAGTGAGTCTGATTTCCAGAACTACCTCAGACACTTGGGCCAAAGAGCATGGCATTTAGTGGGTATATCACATCCCCTACCATGCACCAGCCTCTGGGAAAATCGAACGGTACAATGGGCTGTTAAAAACTACACTGAGAGCAATGGGTGGTGGGACTTTCAAACATAGGGATAAACATTTACCAAAAGCTACCTGGTTGGACAGCACCAGAGGATCTGCCAACAGGGCTGGCCCAGACCAGTCAGAACTTTTGCATATTGTAGAAGGGGATAAAGTTCCTGTGGTGCACATAAAGAATTTGCTGGGGAAGACAGTCTGGGTTATTCCTGCTTCAGGTAAAGGCAAACCCACTCGTGGGATTCCTTTTGCTCAGGAACCCGGATATACTTGGTGGGTAATGCGGGAAGATGGGGAAGTTCGATGTGTACCTCAAGGGGATTTGATTTTAGGGGAAAACAGCCAATGAATTCAACTTTATGCTGTTGCCTGCTATGTAGCACTTTTATAGCCCACCAACTAGATGTCTTCAGGTCACCAGTGACTGGCACTGACTTCCCTCCAACCGTCATCCCAACAAAGAATGAACTTTGACAAAATCAGACGAGCTTAGCAGTGCCCAGATGAATTCTGCAGTGTCATGAGTAGGCAACAATCCAACAATGCAAACCGTCTCTCCTGCCCTGAAAGACTCACAAGAGATGGAGCCCAACATCATGGACTGGATGAACTCAGCAGCTTTATAGGGATTGGTCCATGCACTAAGGAATGAAATCTCTCTCGTTGTGTGTGTGTGTATGTACATATATATATAATCATAGAATCACAGAACAGTTAGGGTTGGAAAGGACCTTAAGATCATCTAGTTCCAACCCCCCTGCCAGGGGCAGGGACACCTCACACTAAACCATACCACCCAAGGGTCTGTCCAACCTGGCCTTGAACACCGCCAGGGATGGAGCATTCACAACTTCCCTGGGCAACCCCAGAGAATACAACCGCTTACCACCCGCCGACAGATATCCAGCCTGACCCGAGCAGTCATCTAGCCCTTCCAGGTAAATGCCTGTCATGGTTTAAGCCCAGCCGTAAATCAGCCACACAGTTCGTTACCCCCCCCCCCTTCCTCCCACCGCTCCTGGAGGGATGGGGAGGAGAATCGAAAGAATGTAACTCCCACGGGTTGAGATAAGAACAGTCCAGGAACTAAGGTATAACACAGAACCTCTACTGCTGCCACCAATAATAATGACAAGGGAAACCACAAGGGAAGAGAATACAACCGCTCACCACCTGCCGTCCAATACCTAGCCGGACCGATCAGTGAACTAAACCTTCCAGGTCCCTGCCCCCACTTTTTACATCCTGGGCATGACGTGCTGTGGTATGGAATACCTCTTTGGATAGTTTGGGTCAGGTGTCCTGCCTCTGCTTCCTCCCGGCTTCCCCTCCACCCTGGCAGAACATGTGACTCAAAAAGTCCTTGATCAGAGTAAACATTACTTAGCAACAACTAAAAACATTGGTGTTATCAGCACTGTTTCTAGACTGAAATTCAAAACCACAGCACTGCACCAGCTACTAAGAAGGAGAAAAATGGCTGCTACTGCTGAACCCAAGACAGTAGTCAATTATATGCTGTTGCCTGCTACACAGCACTTCTATAGTCTACCAACTAGATGTCTTCAAGTCACCAGCGACTGCCCCTGACTTCCCTCCAATCATCATCACAACAAAGAATGACCTTTGATGAAATCATATGAGCTCAGCAGTGACCAAACGAGTTCCTCGGTGTCATCAGCAGGCAACAATCCAACACTGCACACCGTCTCTCCTGCCCTGAAAGACTGTTACAAGAGATGAAGACTGACATCATGGACCGGATGAACTCAGCAGCTTTATAGGGATTGGTCTATGCACTAAGGAATGACATCTCTCTCTTTGTGTGTGTGTGGATTTGTATATAAATATTTATAAGACAAGAGTAATGGTATATTGAAAAATGTGGGATCTGAGCATGACATGAATGGTATGAAATAAGGGGTGGGTACTGACCTGGGTTCAGCAGTAGCAGTCATTTTTCTCCTCCTTACTAGCTGGTGCAGTGCTGTGGTTTTAACTTTCAGCCTGGGAACAATGCTGATAACACCGTGTTTAGCTGTTGCTAAGTAATGTTTACTCCGGCCAAGGACTTTCTGAGACACATGCTCTGCCAGGGTGGAGGGGAAGCTGGGAGGAAGCAGAGACAGGACACCTGACCCAAACTAGCCAAAGGGGTATTCCATACCACAGCATGTCATGCCCACTATATAAACTGGAGGCAGTTACCCGGAAGGCCAAGATCGTTGTTCAGGTCGGGCTGGGTATCGGTCAGCGGGTGGTGAGCAATTGTATTCTCTCCCCTTGTTATTTCCCTTATCATTATTATTATTGGTGGTAGCAGCAGTGGTTTTGTGTTATACCTTAGTTACTGGACTGTTCTTTATCTCAACCCATGGGAGTTACATTCTTTTGATTCTCCTCCCCATCCCTCCGGAAGCAGGGGGAGGAAGGTGGGGGGGGGAGTGAGCGAATGGTTTCATGGTTCTGAGTTACCAGCGGGGCTTAAAATACAACAACAGGAAAGAACTTCCTTATAACTAATCTAAACTTCCCCTGTTTAAGTTTGAACCCGTTGCCCCTTTTCCTATCATTACAATCCCTAATGAAGAGTCCCTCCCAGCATCCCTGTAGGCCCCCTTCAGATACTGGAAGGCTGCTCTGATGTCTCCACACAGCCTTCTCTTCTCCAGGCTGAACAGCCCCGACTCTCTCAGCCAATCCTCATACAGGAGGTGCTCCAGTCCCCTGATCATCCTCGTGGCCCTCCTCTGGACTTGTTCCAACAGCTCCATGTCCTTCTTATGTTGAGGACACCAGAACTGCACACAGTACTCCAAGAGAGGTCTCACGAGATCAGAGTAGAGGGGCAGGATCACCTCCTTCAACCTGTTGGTCACTCTTCTTTTGATGCAATCCGGGATACAGTTGGCTTTCTGGGCTGTGAGCGTACACTGCTGGGTCATGTTAAGTTTCTCATCAGCCAACACCCGAATCCTTCTCCGCAGGGCTGCTCTGAATCTCTTCTCCACACAACCTGTAGCTGTAAACTCTGCCACTCCGGACTTCGGAAAGAAAATATGTGCTGTCATGATCATTATCAGAGAATGAAGTCATGGAAAGGCAGCAGTGGCTGCAGCATCAGGAGTCTCCCAGTACTGTCTTCAGGTCACTATTGACAGAACCCAACTACCTTTTGATCATCACCCCAACAAAGAATGAACTTTGATGAAATGAGATGAGCTCAGCAGTGACATCAGCAGGCAACACTCCAACACCATTTACCTTATCTCCTTCCCTGAGGGGCTGTTATGACACTTGAAGCCTGAGATCATGAACTGAATGAACTCAACAAACTTTATAGGGATGGTCCATGAACTAAGGAATGATATCTTTTGTTGTATATACATATATATATCAAGAGACAAAAAAAAGTGATGGTATATTGGAAAATGTGGGATCTGAGCATAAAGTAAGTGGCATGCAATAAGGGGTGGATTCTGAGCTTTCATTTCTTCTCTTGTTGTTTCTTATTATTATCATTATTTTTATTGTTAGTATTCTTTACATTTTAGTGTGGTTTACATGTTATTTTACCTTGTGTTTATATAGGTCTACTTATAAACTATACTAACATTATTGGTTTATGATCTTAAGGTCCTTTCCAGCCCTAACTATTCTATGATTCTATGATTCTATGCTTTGGTTTTTGCAAGTCAACAGACTTAACTACGACTTCATCAACAAGCGAGTGTTGACAAAGTTATAATGTAACAAGGCAAGATCAAGGAGTAAAATAGACACTTTGGAATGGAGAGCCACCCTGCAGGATGACCTGGATAGGCTAGAAGAGTGTGCTAACAAGAACCTTATGACAAATGTAAGGTCTTGCACCTGGGAAGACGATCCAGGAGTGCAGCACAGGCTGGGATCAGCTGGGGGGCAGCTCTGTGGAAAGGGACCTGAGGGTCCTGGTGGACAGTAAGCTCCATATGAGTGAACAGTGTGCAGCTATGGCAAAGAAAGCCAACAGCATGCTGGGTTGCATCAAGAAGGGCATCACCAGCAGAGATAAAGTAATTTTCCCACTCGGTGCTTGTCAGGTCACACCTGGAATGTTAGAATCATAGAATCAACTAGGTTGGAAAAGACCTTAAAGATCATCAAGTCCAACCTTTACCTCAGGACTGCCAAGGTCACCACTATGCCATGTCACTAAGGGCCTCATCTACACATTTTTTGAACACTTCCAGGGATGGTGATACCACCACTTCCCTGGGCAGCCTGTTCCAATGCCTGATCACCCTCTTGATGAAGAAATTTTCCCTAATATCCAATCTAAACCTCCCCTGGTGCAGCTTGAGGCCATTACCTCTTGTCCTATCACTTGTTACTTGGGTGACAAAAAAGAAAGACCCCCAGCTCACTACAACCTCCTTTCAGGTAGTTGTAGAGAGTGATAAGGTCCACCCGAGCCTTCTCTTCTCCAGAATAAACAACCACAATTCCCTCATAAGACTTGCGCTCCAGGCCCTTCACCAGCTTTGTTGCACTTCTCTGGACCTGCTCCAGCAACTCAATATCTCTCTTGTAGTGAGAGGCCCAGAACTGAACATAATATTCAAGGTGTGCCCTCACCAGTGCCAAGTACAGGGGTATTATTACTTCCCTAAACCTGCTGGCCACGCTGTTTCTGATACAGGCCAGGATGGTGTTCGCTTTCTTGGCCACCTGGGCATACTGATGGCTCAATATGCTCAATACAAATCTCCCATCATTTATTATTCTGCTCTAAGTTTTGTTATGTGGGTGTTGTGGTTTAAGCCCAGCCAGTAACTCAGAACCACGCAGCTGCTCACTCACTACCCCCCTTCTTCCTCCCCCTGCTCCCAGAGGGATAGGGAGGAGAATCAAAAGAATGTAACTCCCACAAGTTGAGATAAGAACAGTCCAGTAACTAAGGTATAATACAAAACTACTACTGTGACCACCAGCGATAATAATAAGGGAAATAATAAGGGGAAATAATACAATTGCTCACCACCCACCGACAGATACCCAGCCCAACCCGAGCAGCGATCTGGGCCTTCTGGGTAACTCCCCCCAGTTTATATACTGACCATGACGTGCAGTGGTATGGAATACACCTTTGGTTAGTTTGGGTCAGGTGTCCTGTCTCTGTTTCCTCCCAGCTTTCCCTCCTCCCTGTCAGAGCATGGGACTCAGAAAGTCCTTGATCAGAGTAAACATTACTCAGCAACAACTAGAAACGTTGGTGTTATCAGCGTTGTTACCAGGCTGCAAGTCAAAACCACAGCACTGCACCAGCTACTAAGAAGGAAAAAAAATGACTGCTACTGCTGAACCCAGGACAGTGGGGTTTTGGTTTTGTTTTGTTTAAAGAAACTAACATCAGTAACCCAGAGACCCACTCGGATGATTTCCCCAGCCATCTTTATGCCTACTAAATATTGCTCTTGAACTGAAGTGGGAAGCAAAGTTAATTCATCCACCTCGTTATTCAGCCTCTCTCTTCCAAACTACAGAACATGAATGTATTGAATATTTCTCTGTTCTGTTTTGTAGCCAGTTTCACAACCTACATGGAGTAATATTAGTTGTATCTGTCTGATATGGCTGAGAAAAATGTCCCTCTCAATGCCTTCAGACTCCTTTACCCAATACATTTTTAATTACTATCAAATTGACATCTGCCATCAACTTCCCCTTTTCCTTAGTGGCATATCTTACATTTCCCCCTATTTTTCAGATCTGAATTAGGAAAAATATCTATTTTTAAAGATAGTTTATTAGACATGTTAAAATATATATTTTAACCATTTTGAATTTTTTGCCTGCATGATGTATGCTTTCTGAACTTTGTTCTTTAGTCAGCTAATGATTTACATCGAACATTAAAATTTTGATGAAAAGCAGTTGTGTCATACCTTAAATCTCCATCTAGTAACAACTACAAACTTGAGTGTGTGGTCCTTGCCAAGAATCTCTTCATTGCATAATATATCCAGCTGATGTAAAAAGAAGAAATAATTAATTCACTGAGACACAGAACATGGCTTTAAAACAATACACTTCAGATAAGGACCAATAAAAAGATCAAAGAAACAGAACTCAATTCTCACATAAAGACAGCCTTGTCCTTTGACATGCTATGAAAATTGCTTACACAGTACCCAGCAAGTAACTTTCTATTTTGAAAATGCATTTTTAAAAACCTATCCCCTGCTTATACATCAGTGTTTAGGACTTTTTTTGTAGACATTTTATAGTTGTTTTTACTTTTCTATGTCAGCTTTGAAAGACCTTGATATTTAAAATAGCAATAACATGGACTCATAAGCAAATGCAAGATCACGTGACCAGCCATCAGCTGAATTGCAGTGGATGATCATGCACATGATCTTAGCCTATTTGACTGCAAGGTGACATGTACTGAAAGGATAAGTCACCATGAAAGTGACATATGCCAATGGCACTTTACCACAACCTGAGAAAGCTAAGAATATGCATGCACCAGGATTTGTCTATAGCATTCAACCAAGCGTTCACATCCTTAGGGCCTTCTTCCTCAAAACATATTTTTCACTGGACATACCAATACACTGTTTCCACAAAAATGCCATGTGCCCTTAAAGGGCACAAGCACTATTGAGTGAACATTCTTACATTTCAACAAGAGCCAAGTAGGTTGTAAAACCAGAGACTGATGCAGTGGAATAGTGAATTTAAACACAAAAATAAAAAGTGTAATTAGTATGAAAGCAATCTAGGTTTCTGAAAGGTGTTAGGAATTTTAAAACTTATGTTAGATGGGCCAACCATAGGTGACATACAGCTGGATCTCCTACTCACCAAAAAGGAAAAACTTCCTGGGGACACAATAATCAAGGGCAATCTTGGTTATAGCAACCATGAAATACTGAAATAGTGAAGTTCAAGATCCTGAAGGGACTGAGGAAATCAAGTAGCAGAGTACAGATCCTGGGCTTCAGTAGAGCAAAAATTTGTTTTTCAGGAAGCTGGTAAGTGGGATCCCATGAGAGTCAGCCCTGAAGGGAGCTCAAGAGGTGATAAAGCTTTAAGGACAATATCCTCCAAGCACAAGAACAGTCCATCCCAATACTCAGAAAATGAGTACATGTATCAGGAGACCAGCTTAGCTAAACAGGGAGCTCATGAGAAAAAGGATATATACAGGAGGTGGAAGTGAGGACAGGCTACAAAGTACCTGGGGATCCTGGTTGAAAGCAAGTTGAACATGAGTCAGTAGTGTGCTCTGCCAGTGATGAAGCCGAGCAGGATACTAGGGTGTATCAACAGAAGCACAGCAAGCAAACTGAAGGAAGTCAATGGAACAATGTCCAAGTGGAAACTAGTAATGAGTGGTGTCCCTCAAGGGTTGGTACTATTTAGTATATTCATCAACAAAATAAGCAATGGGATTGAGTGCACCCTCAGCAAGTTTGCAGACAACACTAAGCTAAATGGTGCAGCTGATTGATGCCATCCAGAGGGACCTTAACAGGCTTGAGGAGTGGGTCCCTGCAAATCTCATGAAGTTCAACAAGGCCAAGTGCAAGGTCCTGCATCTGGATCAGGGCAATCCCCAATATCAATACAGACTGGGGGATAAGTGGATTGAAAGCAGCCCTGTAAGAAGGACTTGGGGATACTGGTGGATGAAAAATTGGATGTAAGCTGTCAATGTGTTCTTGCAGCCCAGAAAGCCAATCGTTTCCTGGGCTGCATGAAAAGAAGCATGGCTAGCAGGTCAAGAGAAGTCATTCTCCCCCCTCTGCTCTCATGAGACCCCACCTGGAGTACTTCATCCAGCTCTGGAGTCCCTGACATGGACTTGTTAGAGTGGGTCCAGAGGAGGGCCATGAAAATGATCAGAGGGCTGGAACACCTGTTCAGTCTGGAGAAGACAAGGCTCTGGGGAGACCTTATTGCAGCCTTTTAATATATAAAGGGGGTTATAAGAAAGACTGAGAAAGATTTTTTTTCCAGGACCTGTAGTGACAGAAGAAGGGGCAACAGTTTTAAACTGAAAGAGGGTAGACTGGATATAAGGAAGAAAATCTTTATGATGAGGGTGGTGAGACACCGGAACAGGTTTCCCAGAGAAGTTGTGGACGCCCCATCCCTGGAAGTGTTCAAGGTCAGGCTGGATGGGGCTCTGAGGAAGCTGAAAGATGTCCTTGCCCATGGCAGAAGGGTTGGACTAGATGATCTTTGAAGGTCCCTTCCAACCCATACCATTCTATGATTCTATGATTGTATACACAGGCAGAGTGCACCTTCAGCAAGTTTACAGATGGTACAAAACCAAAAGGAGTTGATACTCTTGATGTTTTTGCTGTCCTTAGAAGGACTTCAACAGACTGCAGAAGTGGGCTGTCAAGAACCTCATGAAGCAAAGGAGAATGCCACATCCTGTACCTGGAGAGGCATAATACCAAGCACCAGTATAGGCTGGAGGATGACTGACTGGAAAGCAGCTTTGCAGAAAAGGACCTGGGAATCCTGTTGGACATCAAGTTGACCATAAGCCAGCAATGCACCTTTGCAGCAGACAAGGCAAACATTATCCTGAGCTGAATTAGGAAAAGCATTGCCAGCAGGTTGAGGAAGGTTGTTATTGCCCCCTGCTCAGCACTGGTGAGACACATCTGGAGTTATGTGTCCCCAGCACAAGAAGGACATGGACATACTGGCAAGTCTAGCAAAGGGTTCATTAAGGTATTGAAGTGTCTGGCATTTGAGAAGAGGCTGAGAGAGCTGGGATTGTTTAACCTGGAGAATAGAAGGCTCGGGGGGATCTTATCAATGTGTACAAATACCTGATGGGGTCAGTAAAGAAGATGGAGCCAGACTTTTCAGTGGTATCCAATGAAGGGATCAATTGGCACAAACTGAAATACAAGAAATTCCATTTAAATGTAAAAATTATTTTTTACTGTAAGGGTGACTGAGCACTGGATCAGGTCTCCTAGAGAGGTTGTGGAGTCTCCATTCGTGAATATATTCAAAACTCAACTGGACATGGTCCTGGGCAACTTCATCTAGTTGACCCTTTTTTAATCAGGGGAGTTGGACTAGATGACTTCTAGAGTTCTTTTCCAACCTCAACTATTCCTTACTGCATGGATTTGCCAAGACTGGGGACACAGAAATCTCCTGAAAGATCTACCTCCAGAGGCTATTTAGTCTAGTTCCCCTTCCTTCCTACTCACAGCAAGACCAAATGTAATCATATTCATAAAAAGTAAGGGAGGTGGTATGGTTTATATGTTATTTTACCTTTTGTTTATTAGATCTACTTATATACTATACTAACATTCTTGTTTTATGCTTTGATTTTTGCAAGTCAACAGACTTAACAACTCCGTCAACAACTGAGGGCTGACAAAGTTATAATGTAACAAGGCAAAATCTGAGGCAAGACCAAGGAGTAAGATATGTGGCCTGCCAGAAGAACCTAATTCAGTAGTGGTTAGTAGACTTGAGCTATAGTGAGTGGTACACATCAGTGCCTATCAGACTCAGAGAGGTTTCCTGAAATTGCAGGAATTCTTAACTTGGCTCTACACCCTATAGTAATAGTTTGCTTGTTTTTATGAATTGTGTTAATCACAGACATTTAGCAAATTAGGTACTGACTATACACTGCCATGAAGAACTGTCAGACCTTTACAGATTATCACGATAAAGACCTGATAGGAGAAAGTGAATACCTCCAAGTCTCTACTCAGTCCTGATTAAGAGCCTTGAGCCATAGGAGGGTGTGCAACATCCTTGTTGGACATATTGAGCAAGAGCCTGGGATTCATGGACTACCAAAGGAGAGTGATAGACGTGACCTTGTAGCCCAGGAAACATGGCATTGCTGTTCCTAACAAGGCCACAAATTCAATATAAACCTCACTTGTCATATTTTGCTTGTTCAGAGATTTATTTTTGTCTGTTTAACTGGAGTGGTCAGTAATTCTTCAATAAAGTTTTGCATGGCTAGATAGCTAATCTGTGACCTAATCCATCTTTGTCTTGCTTAGATTGGTTTAACTATTTAATGTAATAACAGTTTAAGACACTTGAATTAAGACTCCTTTTAGAGCTCTTAACAGATTTAAGCATTACAACTCAGGATTTGGGCCCACCCAGGCATCACAGTTAAAGCTTTGGAAAAATGCTCTGAAGTTATAACCACCTTACAACCTTGGTAGTTTTATTTGTGTACAGCATAATGCTCAAAGAAACAATTTGAAGAGAGCAGACGGACCTAGTGACAGAATTGTTGATTTCAGTAACATTCTTTTAAGCAAATGTGCAAATATAAAAGGAATTTAAAATATAAAAGGAATTTAGGAGAGGTATCAAAGAAGAAAGAAAAAAGAAAGAAAGGCTTGAAACAGAATACTAACTACTTAAAGGTTGAGAGAATTGTGGGCTACACATTTGTATATATCAAGGTCTGAAAGATAATATATAATGAATAGTGAAATATTATGGTTGAAGCAGAATAGAAGTAACACTGAAGTGAGATACTTATCTATGCCAGGCATTAGAGGTTACTTATATCTAATAATCAGAACCTAATCACTAAACCCAGCATGTCTGTAAGAGCAAAAAAAGAGAAATACATGAATGTGCTGACTGATTATGTGAACAACTCTGTGTAGTTTCTCCTCTGCTATTTCTCCTTCCCCCCTCCCCCAACTATTTAGTTGTCTGTGTTCTGAGGATCCAAAGCCCAGCTCTGATGCTACACAGCTGCATAACCTTGGGACACATATCTGAGAAAAATCACTAAGTTATGAGAGAACCTGCAAGAAGATAAGAAGGGCAAAAGTAGAATGAGGCTACCTGAGAACTTTGGGTCAGATCAACCCACTAATATCAACAGTGAAAGCTAGATGAAACTGGTTTGACTGATTGCTACAATCGTGTTAACTTTTTCAGTGGTAACAAGGAATATCACTATTCATGTACTGGGACTACATTATGTAACAATTATATTAGGATACTTAACAAAATATTGTAAAATGTACATGTTTAATAGAATTGGGAAAGATATACTATAAATGTAATCTTACTCATGATAAAAGAGAACATACTGATTAACTAAACATTTATATGAGGAATGAGAAACATTTCATTATTGTCACATAATGAGGAGATATTAGGTTGCTAGTTTTAAAGGGATAAGGCTTAAGGAAGGTATATCTCATATCTGAAATGCTGCATCCAGTAAGGAAAATTTTTTATCAACTTGAGCAAGTTCAGCAGAAGGTCACCGAGACGGTCAGGGTGCTTGAACACAGGCTCTATAAGGAGAGGTTGAGGGAATTGGGCCTATTTATCTTGGAGAAGAGAAGGCTTAAAGGGGACCTAGTTACAGCCTTCCAATACCTAAGAGAAGCCTATAGAGAAGATAGTGCCAAGCTCTTTACTGAGGTGCCTGGTGGGAGAATGAGAGACAGTCATCATCAATGCAAACAGAAAGTTTAACCATGATAAGTGCAAGGTCCTCCACCTGGGTCAGAGCAATCCCAGGCACAGCTACAGGTTGGGCAGAGAAGAGATTCAGAGCAGCCCTGCGGAGAAGGACTTGGGGGTTTTGGTTGATGAAAAAATGAACATGAGACAGCAGTGTGTGCTTGCAGCCCAGAAAGCCAACCGCATCCTGGGCTGCATCAAAAGGAGCGTGACCAGCAGTTCGAGGGAGGTGATCCTGCCCCTCTACTCTGCTCTTGTGAGACCTCACTTGGAGTATTGTGCGCTGTTCTGGTGTCCTCAACATAAAAAGGACATGGAACTGTTGGAACAAGTCCAGAGGAGGGCCATGAAGATGATAAGGAGGCTGGAGTACCTCCTGTATGAAGACAGGCTGAGAAAGTTGGGGCTGTTCAGCCTGGAGAAGAGAAGGCTGCTTGGAGACTTCATAGCAGCCTTCCAGTATCTGAAGGGGGCCTACAAGGGTGCTGGAGAGGGACTCTTCATCAGGGACTGTAGTGATAGGACAAGGGGCAATGGGTTTAAACTGAAACAGGTTAAGTTTAGGTTAGATATAAGGAAGTAATTCTTTACTGTGGTGGTGGTGAGGCACTGGAACAGGTTGCCCAGGGAAGTTATGAATGCTCCATTCCTAGCAGTGTTCAAGGCCAGGTTGGGCAGAGTCTTGGGTGACATGGTCTAGTGTGAGGCGTCCCTGCTTATGGCGGGGGGTTGGAACTAGATGATCTTAAGGTCCTTTCCAACCCTAACTATTCTATGATTCTATGATTCTATGAAGTTCTGACTGGATATAAGGAAGGAAAAAAAAATCTCAACAAGGATAATTAAGCATCGGAACAAGTTGCCCAGAGGTCATGGCATCACCATGCTTAGAAGTTTTCAAGATTGAGAGGGCACTTTGAGAGTTAGACTGGATGGAGGGGGACTGTGACTTAGAGGGAACAGAGGCTATATTTTCTTTCTTCCCTTACCCTCCACCATGATTTCTTCGCACGAACAGTCTAATTATATACTCCCTGCAGGGTAGGTGGCACCAGCTAATACTACACAAGGCTGAGTTTCACTCAGAGTAGAGAAGCAGAAGAAATGTATGTGAAGCTTTCCAGTATTTCAGTAGTGCCCAAGTGTTATAATCCATTCTCTGCACTGCACTGAGTGAAAAAATCTCTGCTAGGACAGTGTATCCTTTCATTTAAGGCCACCAAACGAAGCATCTTGCAGGAGTCAGTTTTAACACAGGTGGAAAACACATAACCAAGCCTTTTGGCATGTTTTAAAACTGGTCATGAAACAACACACTGAGCTGCACTGCCAAATCTGTATAAAGCTAAGAACCAGTAAGAGCTACATATCTATTGTACTGGAGGGGGAGAAAAAAAGGGAAGATGACCAGTATCCTTAAATTAAAAGGGGGGGGGGGTGCGGGGGTAAATTTGGAGAAAAACCTATTTGTTAGCATTGAGCTGCTCAACTTAAATAGCCATGTTCTGTTTCTTTATATTAGGAAATAGTGTATGCTTCATTTTTTAAAAAAAATCTGGTTGGAAGGAATGACAATTTCAAAAATCATCCATAAGACTTTCATTTGCAAAATAATTTTTAAACATTAAAACATTACCTCATTAAAAGAAGAAAGGTTAAGTTTTCTAGCAATAAACTTCTTTAGATGCAAGACTGTTGCTTGTGCTGAGCAGCGGATCCATTTTCTTTTCAATCCACGCAATTTACTGCTATTGCATTCCAAACAGATGCTTACCTTCAGGAAAAAGGAAACAGTCAGGACTAGTTGACTGAATTTTTTGCAGCCTCTATTATGCATTTCACATGAATATTTATTAGCCCAACAAAAAGGAGAAAACGTAGAATACCAGTATTTAAAGCAAAATGCATCCAGTGACATTAAAAAAAAGATCATCTATTATTTTGTCAGCTTACTGCTAAGTACAATTCAACTTGTGAGAGAAACTGTGTTGTTTTTACATAATAGGGGATGGGGCTTTGCAATATTAAGGTGTCTTGGGTTCAGCAGTAGCAGTCATTTTTCACCTTCTTGGTAGCTGGTGCAGTGCTGGGTTTTTGATTTTGGGCCTGGGAACAGCGCTGATAACACCAGTGTTTTCAGTCACTGCTTGGTAATGTTTTGGTCGGACCAAGGACTTTCTGAGCCTCCTGCTCTGCCAGGGAGGAAGGGAAGCCAGGAGGAAGCAGAGACAGGACACCTGACCCAAACTGACCAAAGAGGTATTCCATGCCACAGCACATCATGCCCAAGATGAAGGACGGAGAGGAGAGACCCGGAAGGGTGGGGGTGTACTGCGTTATCGGGCTTGGTTTTAGGTGGTGAGAAATTGTATTCTTTCCTTGTATTTGCCTTGTCATTATTGTTATTGGTGGTAGCAGTAGTGATTTGTGTTATACCTTAGTTACTAAACTGTTCTTATCTCAACCTGTGGGAGTTGCTTTCTTTTGATTCTCCTTCCCATCCCTCTGGGATCAGGAGGAAGAAAGTGGGGGAAGTGAGTGAGCAAAACTCTGTGAGTTATAGAGGCTTAAACCATGACAGTTCTTTTTGGCGCCCAACGTGGGGCACGAAGGGTTGAGATAACGACAGGATTAATAGCCACTCGTCACAATGCTGATTTATTGGCTCTCAAAGTTGTTGCTATTGATTCTCTTGAGTTCATGGTTTCAGCCTGTTGTACCTTACTTACAGCCGGTATTTGTTATCTAAGCATTTTTCGGATATGGGTTTTGGGTTAAGGTTCTTGTTTCATTGTACTTTATTGGAATGACTTGTAGTACGGGTGGGCTCCAGAAGCAGGGGGGGTGGACGTGGATGTGGACTTGTACCTGGAAGTTTGGCTGCTCTTCAGTGTCCTGGCCCTCGTTCTCGCCTCCATCTTCGTGAGGCTGTGGGGAGCCGAGGGGGGGCCGCCCTGGAAGCTGCCGCCGGCCAAAATGGCCAGGGGGAACGGCCCCGGGGATCAAGAGGCCACAAAGGAGGTGGCAGAAGGAGTAAGCCCCCCCGCTGAGCCCAGCCCCACAGCTGCTGAGCAGCGGGAGGAGACGATGGTGGAGAAGCTGAGCCCCGTAGCCAAGCCCAGCCCCGCGGCGGCCAAGAGCATTCCCCAGCAGCCGCCCGCAGAGCCCCGTGAGCCCGAGCCCCAGGAGGATGCAGGAGACCATGCAGCACTTCCCAGCAAGGCAGAGGAGGGAGATCTGGACTCAGACAAAGAGCAGCTGGTGGTGAGAGAGCCGGCAAGCACAGCAGCTACACCAGCCCCAGTGACAAGTACAGCAGCCTCATTTGAGAGCTCTGAAGGGTCTGAATGGCCTTTGGGTACCCTTGAGACCTGCCTGCTGATTGTGATGGGGATCAGCATGGTGGCAAGCATACAGAGTGTGTTTTACCCACAACCATTTTGTCTGGTCCGGAGAGTTAAGCAGAGTGGGGTGTGGGCCTTGTCTGGGGTTAGACTACAATCCAGGATGACCAAGAGATTTTTCCTGAGGCTGGAGAGTCATGAGTGGCAGGGTGTGTGGGACAGTATGGGTGAGTATCTAGTCCACTGGGCCCCTCCCGTGCTTTGGAAGCGTCGCAAATGGAAGGCTGCTGTATGGAGTCCCCAGTGACAAGCTGCAGAAACTGCTGGAGGGGAAGGTGAATTATTTTGAGCCTGGTGGGCCCATGACACCTCAGGCCATCAGGGCAGAGATGCAGCATACAGATGGACTCATGATCGAGGGGTGGACTTAGCAATGGACACTATTGCCCAGGTTATTCACGAGTGTGAACACTGCACACAGCCTCTCCTGCTCTGAAAGACTATGACAAAAGATGGAGCCCGACATCATGGACTGGATGGACTCAGGAGTTTTATAGGGATAGGTCCATGCACTAAGGGATGATCTCTCTCCCCCTCTGTGTGTGTGTGGATGTATCTATATACATGTGATGGTATATTTAAAATGTGGGATCTGGGCATGACGTGAATGATATGGAATAAGGGGTGGATATTGTCATGGGTTCAGCAGCAGCAGTCATTTTTCTGCTTCTTGGTAGCTGGTGCAGTGCTGTGTTTTTGACTTTGGGCCTGGGAACAGCGCTGATATCACCAGTGTTTTCTGTTACTGCTTAGTGATGTTTTGGTCTGACCAAGGACTTTCTGAGCCTCATGCTCTGCCAGGGAGGAGGGGAAGCCAGGAGGAAGCAGAGACAGGACACCTGACCCAAACTGACCAAAGAGGTATTCCATGCCACAGCACGTCATGCCCAGGATGTAAAACAGAGAGCAGAGACCTGGAAGGGTGGGGTGCACTGCGTGGTCGGGCTTATGGTATTGGGCTGGGTGAGCAATTGTATTCTTTCCTTCTATTTGCCTTGTCATTATTATTATTGGTGGTAGCAGTAGTGGTCTTGTGTTATACTTTAGTTACTAAACTGTTCTTATCTCATCCTGTGGGAGTTGCATTCTTTCGATTCTTCTCCCCATCCCTCTGGGACTGGGGGAAGAAAGAGGGGGGAGTGAGTGAGCAAAACTGCGTGAGTTATAGAGGCTTAAACCACGACATAAGGCTTTACAATATTAGAGCTTTAAGATCAATATTAAGGCTTTGCAATATTAAGATTTTTCAGTACTGGGGCTGGGGCTAAGTTACTAAGGGAACGAAACAAAGGGTTTGAGATATCATAAGTTAGAAAGACACACTGTGGTTAAAGACAATACCATCTTTGGATGAAAGATACACTCTGTGGTTAAAAAGAATACTATCTTCGTATAAGCTATAAAATTAAGCAGGTGCAGGCTGGTTAAACAGTAAGTTGGGGTACCACATGTCTGCCAGAGAGTTATGAAATCAAACCATAAAAGGAGAAAAGTAAATAAGAGGAAGGGGCATATGAAATCGAGTAAGGGAATATGTAAACTGAGGCAGGACAGTTAGCATGTAGGTTATACATACCGGACATGCTGTAAACCTTGGAGCACACAACCAATGGGGAAACAAAGGAGGGAACTTGCAGACGGGATAGGAAATATGTATCAAAGTTCTGCTTTTGCTGTGTGTGTCCACTTGCAAGGACACCCATTTTTGCAAAAATGTTAATAAACAGCTGCTTCACTATTGTGTCTACTCTGAGCTTTTACAAGAAGTTTTTATCTAGAGACCATTTCTCACAAACTCAAAAGGGATCTGGACAAAAGTTCAAGGTAGAATTTTAGGGCTGCCTTGTTCCAGAGCTTTATTCTAACTGCAGGGGTTACACTAACTCAGAAGCAGCCTAGGTCAAGGCCAAAGCAAGTTACCTAATATGAAAACCTGTCAGGACCCTGAGATCATTCCCCTCCCCCCTGGGGGTTTGGTTGCCTGAGCTCAGGGCCAATTTTGACAAGCAGCTGTATGACAATTAAACTGTTGTGAAGAAAGCTGTTTGAGAAAAAGCTTGAAGAAATTTCAGTGTGGGCTCACTTTGCTCCACTTAACAGCACTGTTTAAGCTGAAGCTCCCTCCCTTGGTTGGTGCCTCTGCATGAGCTACATTGAAGCCATGCCTGTGCCTGGTCTAGACCCCAACCCACAGATTAGACTTCTTGGCTTGACCTTGGATCTGTCTCATCAGTATATACTTGGCTTGGTGATCACTGGACTATGCATACCCTCAGTCACTGTCTCAGTCTCTGGACCTGACTTCAACTTGCCGATTTAACTTTCTGTCTTAACCTTGGATCTGACTCACAGAATCATAGAACAGTTAGAGTTGGAAAGGACCTTAAGATCATCTAGTTCCAACCCCCCTGCCATAAGCAGGGACGCCTCACACTAGACCATGTCACCCAAGACTCTGCCCAACCTGGCCTTGAACACTGCTAGGAATGGAGCATTCATAACTTCCCTGGGCAACCTGTTCCAGTGCCTCACCACCACCACAGTAAAGAACTACTTCCTTATATCTAACCTAAACTTAACCTGTTTCAGTTTAAACCCATTGCCCCTTGTCCTATCACTACAGCCCCTCATGAAGAGTCCCTTTCCAGCACCCTTGTAGGCCCCCTTCAGATACTGGAAGGCTGCTATGAAGTCTCCAAGCAGCCTTCTCTTCTCCAGGCTGAACAGCCCCAACTTTCTCAGCCTGTCTTCATACAGGAGGTACTCCAGCCTCCTTATCATCTTCATGGCCCTCCTCTGGACTTGCTCCAACAGTTCCATGTCCTTTTTATGTTGAGGACACCAGAACTGTACACAGTACAGTGGGTACCCCAAGTGGGGTCTCACTCATCAGTAAAGATTTATTGTCACTGTCACCAGAGCTGCTATGCCTTCTTTTTTCAGGTATTGTGAGACTGCAAAAAGTCAGTGCCCCGTCTGCCTTGCTGACACTCTTGGCTCCTGGCTTGCCTGCCCCTATGGAGCAGCAGCCTGTCCTTGCTGCTCCTTCACAAAACCATTAGCACTTTTTAATTACTATTTCTAATCTAACCTCTGAATCCAGTAATGTAACTTAATATTTAAGGCATGTTTTAAAATAATATTTTGAACTTTAAAAATTATTCATGCAGATGATGTAACAAATTTTTGAAGTTCAAAAGATTATATGGGAAAAAGGTGTCCTTTTGATCTCTGTGCTTCAATTCTCCGTTTCTCAATCATCTATTTTCTTTATTTAGTCTAAACCCTTTAGAATAAGTTTTATTCTGTGCACTTAAATGATCTGGTACAAAGCACAATCCATCTGAATACTACTATTGCACTATCATTAAATGGAAAATTAATCCAAACTTAATTTACTTTGGACACAGTTAGCTGGGAAACACAAAGGCAGTGACTTGTATATTCCAATAGCAAGTTTTATACTTAAACAGGTTTTGTGCTTAAAGCTTGACACTAAATACTAAGTAAAAGAAGACTTTTCATTTTAATTATTGAAACATATTCAGTCCTGATGCACTGGAGTGGCATGGGAGTAGACTCTCATATAAAGGGCCCAAATGACTTGAAATCTAGTTAAGATGAAAGCCAACAAAACGCTTAGCCAATATTCAGGAAACTCAAATAACTATCAAACCTTAATGAAATTCTCAAAATCAAATTTCTTCACAGCTACCTAAATAAAAAAGATGAAGCTCAAGTTTGCACAAAAGCATGGAAGAAAACTGTATCTTGTCTCTGTCAGAGGACAAAATTTTTATCAAAATAAAATAATCATTTAAAGATAAAGTGGAAATACAAACTAAAACTAAGAAATGCCCGATATCAGAAGTAATCCCACCTGTTCATCACTTCGATGATAGTCATTATCTTCTTCCCGTTTTTCTTCAGAAGTTTCTTTGTTTGAATTTTCATCTGGTTCAGTTTCAACTTTCAGAAGAAAGCAGACCATTACAATAATTAAATCAGACATATCAGATGATCTGAAACATATCAGATATCCTGAAACAAAGTCAAGACTATAAGAGCAACTGTGGGGTTTTTGCTTGGTTTTTTTAGTAATTAGGCTTGTCAGAGTATGATCAGCTTCTAACCAGGAAAAAAGCTGGAAAGCAGCTTTATTCTTGGTAGCAGAGATGTGGATACTAATTCAAAGCTTCCCAGAAAATCAGTTCAAGACACCTTGCTACAAATTTGTCAGGGCTCATTCACTATACCGTAAAACTCATGTGCTCTCCTGACAGTCACAGATTTGAGAATTCTTGTTCCCTTGGAAAAATACATACACATATGCATTTTAGAGTATAACCACCACAGCATTTCTATCATAAAATTATACTTAACATCAGCAGTTTCTGAAGTTAATGCAATTTAGGACTGGGATATAAGGTAACCTTTTCTTATCATAGAGTTCCCACACAGATACTACTGAAGACCTCCAGGAACACACTACAGCTAGATAAAAGAACACACTCTATAAACAAGTGTGATGCAAAACACTACTGCACTTAGATAGTGAGTTCAAAGTGGTGAGTTCTTGGATATAGTCCAATATCTATGATGGGGCTACGGAACTGATGGACAGGGGTAGAGCAGTTGATGTCATCTACCTGGACTTGCGCAAAGCATTTGACACTGTCTCACATGACATCCTTGTCTCTAAGTTGGAGAGACTTAGGTGGCATGGTGTCATGGGTTCAGCAGCAGCAGTCATTTTTTCTCCTTCTTGGTAGCTGGTGCAGTGCTGTGTTTTTGATTTTGGGCCTGGGAACAGCGCTGATAACTCCAGTGTTTTCAGTTACTACTCAGTGATGTTTTGGTCTGACCAAGGACTTTCTGAGCCTCATGCTCTGCCAGGGAGGAGGGGAAGCTGGGAGGAAGCAGAGACAGGACACCTGACCCAAACTGATCAAAGAGGTTATTCCATACCACAGCACGTCATGCCCAGGATGTAAAAGCAGAGGGCAGAGACCTGGAAGGGTGGGGGTGCACTGCGTTCTCGGGCTTGGTATTGGGCTGGGTGAGCAATTGTATTATTTCCTTGTATTTCCCTTGTCATTATTATTATTGGTGGTAGCAGTAGTGATTTGTGTTATACTTTAGTTACTAAACTGTTCTTATCTCAACCTGTGGGAGTTGCWTTCTTTTCGATTCTCCTTCCCATCCCTCTGGGAGCGGGGGGAAAAAAGAGAGGGGAGTGAGTGAGAGAGCGACTGCGTGATTTACGGCTTAAACCATGACACATGGTTTAGTGGGAGGTGTCCCTGCCCCTGGCAGGGGGGTTGGAACTAGATGATCTTAAGGTCCTTTCCAATCCTAACTATTCTATGATTCTATGATTCTATATAAGCACAAGCAAACCTTGTACAATATTATGCAACAATTACGAGTGCTAATATTAGCTAGACACCTATGCCTGACAGATCCTTTCAGCAGCTTAATGGCACTCTGTACCCCCACCCCAAGACAGAATAAACATAAGACCATTTACCATTGCGATGTGAATGTAGATGTTGTTTTGCAGAGCATGTTTCCCCTTTGATGTCCCCTGGTACTTCCATACCCAGTTTGTAATAGAATTCCCTCTGCTTTTTAATTTCCGCTGTTTAAAATTGCAAATATTAGTTATTTAATAGTTTGAGCACAATATTTATCAAGATATTCCAAAACTCTCTTCTATTCTGTAAAAGCAGCTTGTCAGGCTGGAAGTGGTATTAGCACTTCTTGCTACTTCTCTACGCTTGCTGTCATAATCAAGTTCCCCTAGAACTTATTATTGAAAAGCAGAATTTATTTGCAGATCTATTATTGCACCATTCTGTTATTACATATAAAATAAATTTTAAATACTATACCATACTTCGCGTTTTTCCCCTTCAATGTTTCTGTCAAAATACTGATTTTGAAATTTATTCTGATTTCTGATTTCTGATTTTCAGTATCCTAGAAACAATTTAAAAATAATCTCTTTACCTAAACTTGCTTATAAACGTCCAATAATGTCATCCCTTGACAGCTTAATTGGATTGAAATATTCTACTTAAATAAAAGTAGCAATACACCACTGAAAAATAATACTGAACAATTACTATAAAGCATTCCTTTAGTTCAACAGATTCATTATCAAAATAGATTATAAGAACACAAATGGAAAGGTAGCTGTTAGCAAAGGATTTAAGTACATCTTAGGAGAAGAAAAATTAACAGAAACTAAAAGTTATGCATAGTATTCTACCTCTGAGAACTCTGTAAAGCTGTCAAAAATACATTAATATGTACACAGTTTATTAAAGAAGAATGTATGCAATTATAGAATATCAACATGAAAAAGTTGCAGTGCTATTTAGGTTTACATATTACTTTTCCCTGAAATAACACTGGAATTTTCATTTCTGAAGTTTTTTCAGTAACACTGTTAGTAGAAGTCTAAAATGAAAACATAAACAACACTTAAGTATAGAGGAAAAGTAGTGCTAGAACCAGAACAAGTGAAGATGCTATTTTTCACACACACTTCCCCCCAACATTTTCCTCACTTCCTCCTTGTTAATGTAAAGGAACTATGCGTTAATCTAACATTTAGTAAAAATAGGTCATACCAAAAAACTTACCTTCTTGGAGGCCTGGCACAAGTTTGTAAACAATATCTTGCATTGTTCTATCATGACTAACAGGAAAAAAAAAAAAGAAAATTGAAGGTTTAAATTAGCCATCTTGATACAAAACAGTTCTCTTAAAGAGATTTAGTATTAAGTCAGCTCTACAAACCTCTAAAGTCTTATAAGAAATAAAAATATTTATCTTGGATGACTGAAATATCAAACATGAGATAACAGTTAATAAGAAAAGAATGCAAGATAAAGTTCAGGCTAAGACAAGAACTGACAAAAGTTAAACTGACAAAAGTTTAACAGAAATGCTAGTAAGGATGGTCTTTATGACACAAAGGATGGCATCTTGTAAGAGATGCCATATACCTGCATGCGTATCGGTAACATAATTCTCAAAATTGCTTGACAATTTCAACAAAAGCTTTTTCTTTTAATTTTCTGTTTCTAGACACTAGACACTTTTCTGTTTCTATAAACTAGACTGCTTCTTATCCCTTTTAAGTAATATCTTGTGTTGCTAGTCTGTTTAGTTAAACATACTGGGCTTTTTACAAAACATGAGGAAAAAAAGCTTCTAGGAATAAAAGAAAATGAAGAAGAGAACAAAGGAAAGAAAATTTGCATTTGCTCTTATAATTCAGCATTTTACCCAAGAGCAACATCATGTAGCTCAGAATCCCATCTAGCTAAAAAAAGACAGACTGATCCAGCATATAAGGAAGGAAATGGTGGGGAAGTAGGATTGGTTAAGATTCTAAACACTGATGTTTTCAACCAAATTTTAACTACAAGCTGCCATTTCCTGGATTACTCTAAAACAAGTAATTGACTGAAAGGACCAGAATTACCCTGACTTCCAAACTATAAATAAAATACAATACAAGCTAAAGCACCAGACTCATCTGCTACCGGGGCATTAACCCCAAAAGAGTTTACAATACCAAACTCCAGCTTTTACTGTCAGGTTAGAATTTTTAAATGTCATTTAAAAATTTCAGGAACATCTCAAAAAACATTTCAATCTAAATTAATGATTTTAGCTACCAGCATGAGGACAGAGGTGAGAATTCAACAGCACTCTTGATGATGAAACATGAGATGCATTTGTTCAAGATCATTGTTGTAACTAAGGCATAATACAAAGTTCCTCTCTATTCATTCTCTACCGAAGAAACCACAGACTTCCAAAATCAGGTTGGAAAAAGTTTATCTGCTTCAGTCATTAAGGGGCAGTATTTTGTAACTAGCTCAGGAAAATACTTCTCTAGGAGGGCATCTTTATTTTTTGAAGCAGTAGAGCAAAGAGCCTAAAATGAAGAAGAGGATCAGCTTTTAAAAAGACATAATACTGTGCATTCAGTGTCCACAAACAACTGTCAAATCCGTTTCTAACTACTCAATTTGGGGCAATGCTCCCAAACCTCTCTTAGCATTGAAAACAGGCTTCTGAAGCAATACACTGATGCATTTCTGTAGCTTTACAGAGGATGACCATTTTGTCTTAAGTGCCATTCATTTCTTCTTGGCTACTGGCATGGATTTATCATTACTGTTTTGTCATATTTCAAAATACACTCTAGTATAGTCTCTACATCATTCTCAGAAGGTATAAGAAAACTCTTATCTTATTTCTGACTCCTGAAGGGAACTCAACTCAGAAAATTTTTATAGGACATGCACAATTCTCAGTGAAAGTGGAGAAAGAATCAAATTCATTTTAGATAGCCACTTCTTCAAAAGCTGCACTAGAACCAAGACATGCACGTTTAAAGTAGTGCCACAAACTAAAAGAAACTTTGCATGGAGGTAGACAAGAGTCTACACAATGTGCAGCAGCCATTGTGAACACACTGTCTCAATAAATTTATATCAATGAAAGTTGCTATGGTACAAATCTCTACTGCAGATCTGGTCAAGTCAAGTGGTATAAACATTTGACTGATACCTTTGAAATTTTTAAAATGAGAGGAAACTGTTGAAGAAAAAGAAATATTAACAGAAAATACAATGAAAAAGAAAGAAATTAGGATACAACATCCCATTGATTTTAGGTCACACAGTAATAAAGCCCTGTATGGGAATGGAAAGAAGTAGGCACAAATCTTTCAGAGACTGTTCCATTCAAGATACTGAAGCCACTACTCTAATTTTTCTGATAACTTTCTCATCTGCACCTATGAATGAAAAAGTCCTGTGAAAGACTAAATCAACAATAATGCTGTGTATTTGCAAAGTCTTTGAACACGCCCTCTCAGTCACTGAAAACCACTATCCAACTGCCAGTCATTATTCTTAAGATTTAATACAAGTATAACTCATGCAGATGTTCCATATGTGCAACCTCTATGATCCAAGCATACAAAACAGGAAGTGACTAAATCTCATTAAATGTCACTCAGAAATTAAACAATAAAGTCTATTGTGTTTGTCTCACTCAAGAGAAAATGTTTTGCTTCAAAAGAATTCCAGTTTCACAGCAGAACTCAATACCTTACCTCTTTCATATAAATGTATCTTTTAAACAAACTTCTTTACATATATTTAAAATATTGGTAAGCAAATAAAAAAATGTAGAGATAAATTGTGCTGTATTTGAGAGGTTTGTACAGCCCAGAGAGTAACTAGCTGTGCTTTTCCTTTCACACTACACACTTACCCAACATACTGTAATGGATGGCTCTGGTGTATAACAATCCGACATGTTGGACAGGTGTTGTTTTCCTCCAAATACTTCACCAAGCAGCTTCTACAGACTAATAATAAGAACATTAATAATTAATTAGAAATAAAACAAGAATAGTTTGAAGAAAGTTGTGAGATCACCAGGGGTATCTGAGTGGGTTTCTGACACTCTTGGGCTGTGTCTGTGGAGGGGCTGGCTGGCAGGTGACAGGTCTTTCAAGAGGAGTGGGCAAGAGTTGGGTTTGTTTGAATCATTTGGTTTTTTTTTTCTCTTCACTTATTAAACTGTCTTTATCTGGACCCATGAATTTTCTTGCTTTTTGCTGTTCTTATTTTCTCACCCACTGCATTGAGTGAGGGCTGAGTGAGTGGCTCTATGGGTACTTAGTTGCTGTTCAGGGTCAACCCACAACAAAAGATTATCTCAAACAGCAGACGTATAGACTACCATAGAAGTTAATAAAAGACACTAATCCTTTAAACAGAACCTATTATCTCTCTTTATTCACAGTGATTATGTTAATAATGGAATAAAATACTAGACTTAGGACTGGGAGAAAGCGAGACGGAAAGAAGACAATGGAAGACCAATACAGATGGAAGAAAACTAGAGGTTCATTTTACCAACTCAAAGAGACAGTGGGAAAAATATATAAGCATGTTAAAGCACACGAGAGACTGAAAATAATACTGAGAAACAATATAGTGACCAATTAGATCAGTTGACACAGAATAATTGCTGCAGTTTAAACCAGGAAACAGGTAAAAAGTAAGAAGAGATGTATACTAGGGTTGTCTGAAAGAAAGCAAATCATTTTAGACTGTCATAATATGTTAAATGAAGGAGCATAGAGCACTCTAGTTCAAGGAATTTATATTTGGCCACAAATGAAGAAAGAAATTGAACAATTTAAAAGAGCATGATAATAAAACTACAAAGATACAAACCCAAATTAGTAAATCCAAAATGCCATGTCCATTGCATCAGAGAAGCCTGGGAAACAGGCAAATAGTGCAAATGAATTCCTTCTGAGAAGAAAAGAAGGTATGTCGTGGTTTAAGCTCCTCTAACTCACGCAGTCTCTCTCTCATTCACTTCCCCCTCTTTCTTTCCCCCGCTCCCGGAGGGATGGGAAGGAGAATTGAAAAGAATGCAACTCCCACAGGTTGAGATAAGAAAAGTTTAGCAACTAAAGGATAACACAAGACCACTACTGCTACCATCAATAATAATAATGACAAGGCAAATACAAGAAAAGAATACAATCGCTCACCACCTAAAAACACCTACCTGAAAGCCACTAGCATGTTGGTAGGATTCTCTACTAGACAGATGGAGTTGGCCTACATACTGTTGCTCCAATCCAATAATTACAAGAACATAGAATCATAGAATAGTTAGGGTTGGAAAGGACCTTAAGATCGTCTA
>CABHOG010000146.1:332354-351078 GCA_902168055.1 Aratinga solstitialis | reverse complement strand
TGAACAGCCCCAACTTTCTCAGCCTATCTTCATACGGGAGGTGCTCCAGTCCCCTGATCATCCTCGTGGCCCTCCTCTGGACTTGTTCCAACAGTTCCATGTCCTTTTTATGTTGAGGACACCAGAACTTCACACAGTACTCCAAACGAGGTCTCACGAGAGCAGAGGGGCAGGATCACCTCCCTCGACCTGCTGGTCACGCTCCTTTTGAGGCAGCCCAGGATATGGCTGGCTTTCTGGGCTGCAAGCGCACACTGCCAGCTCATGTTCATTTTCCCATCGACCAACACCCCCAAGTCCTTCTCTGCAGGGCTGCTCTGAATCTCTTCTCTGCCCAACCTGTAGCTGTGCCTGGGATTGCTCCGACCCAGGTGGAGGACACTGCACTTATCTTGGTTAAACTTCATCAGGTTGGCATCAGTCCACCTTACAAGCATGTCAAGGTCCCTCTGGATGGCATTCCTTCCCTCCAGCGTATCAACCGAACCACACAGCTTGGTGTCATTGGCAAACTTGCTGAGGGCACACTCAATCCCACTGTCCATGTCACTGACAACGATGTTGAACAAAAGCCTACAGCACAAAGGATTCCCAGGCGGTCTGCCATCCAAGTACTTACAGAGCCCGACCCTGCTTACCTTCTGAGATCAGACGAGATCAGACGTTTTCAGGGTGGTGTGGCCGTAGGCATATATGAGACAAGAGTGATGGGATATTGATAAATGTATGATCTGAGCATAACTTGAATTGCATGGAAAAAGGGGTGGATGCTGACCTGGGTTCAGCAGTAGCAGTCATTTTTCTCCTCCTTACTAGCTGGTACAATGCTGTGGTTTTGACTTTCAGCCTGGGAACAATGCTGATAACACCGATGTTTTTAGTTGTTGCTAAGTAATGTTTACTCTGACCAAGGACTTTCTGAGTCTCATGCTCTGCCAGGGAGGAGGGGAAGCTGGGGGGAAGCAGAGACAGGACACCTGACCCAAACTAGCCAAAGTGGTATTCCATACCACAGCATGTCATGCCCAGTATATAAACTGGAAGCAGTTACCTGGAAGGGCTAAATCACTGCTCGGGTCTGGCTGGGTATCGGTCGGCAGGTGGTGAGCGGTTGTATTCTTCCCCCTTGTTATTTCCCTTTCCATTATTATTATTGGTGGTATCAGTAATGGTTTTGTATTATACTTTAGCTACTGGACTGTTCTTATCTCAACCCATGGGATTTATATTCTTTCGATTCTCCTCCCCATCACTCTGGGAGCAGGGGGAGGAAGGCAGAGTGAGTGAGCGAGCGGCTGCATGGTTCTGAGTTACCGGCTGGCCTTAAACCATGACAGGAAGGTGCACCTGCAGTAATAGAAGCCAACAGGGAAACACCAGGGAAACACTTCAAATGAATTAGGAGGTATTCCTCTAAGAATGTGATGAGGCCAACAGTCCAGCTGAAGTGCCTCTACACCAATGCATGCAGCATGGGCAACAAACAGGAGGGGTTGGAAGCCACTGTGAAGCTAGAAAGCTATGACCTGGTGGCCGTTACTTAAACTTGGTGAGAAGGATCCCATGACTGGACTGTGGCTAACAATGGCTACAGACTGTGCAGAAGGGATAGGCAAGGAAGGAAGGGTGGACAAGTTGCCCTCTTCTTGTGGTTTAAGCCCAGCCAGTAACTCAGAATCACACAGCCGCTCGCTCACTCCCCCCCTTTTCCCCCCTGCTCCAGGTGGGATGGAGAGGAGAATGAAAAGAATGGAAATCCCACAGGTTGAGATAAGAACACTACAATAACTAAAGTATAATATAAAACTACTACTACTGATAATAATAATAATGATAAGGGAAGTAACAAAGGGAAAGAATACAAAACAAAAAAGGGAAGGGAAAACAACTCCAAATAACAAACACAAGTGATGCACAATACAATTGCTCACCACCCCCCAACTGATACCCAGCCTGACCTGAGCAGCAATCTGGGCATTCCAGGTGACTCCCCCCAGTTTATATACTGGGCATGACGTGCTGCGGCATGGAATACCACAGCACTGCATCAGCTACTAGGAAGGAGAAAAATAACTGCTACAACTGAACACAGGACACCTCTACATCAAGAGATGGATCGAGTGTGAAGAGTTGTCTCAGAAGAATAGCCACAAGCAGGTTGAAAGGCAACAAAGTAAACCTTGTGATTGGTGTCTGCTACAGGCCACCCAATCGGGGGAGACTATTGATAAAGCCTTCTTACTCCAGCTACAGGAGGCATTGCGCTCACAGGCTCTTGTCCTGCTGGGGCCTTCAACCACCCTGACATCTGCTGGAAAAGTAGCACAGCGAGCTGTAGGCAATCCAAGAGACTCCTGGAGTGCATTGAAGATAACTATTTAAGCCAGGTAATAGACAGTCCTACCAGGGGAGAAGCGATATGTAATGGTTACTACTGTGAGCTAATTGGTGACGTCAAGACTGGAGGCAGCCTGGGCGGCAACGATCACCCACTCATGGAGTTTGCAGTTCTGAGGGAGGTGAGACAGGCAAAGAATACAGTCAGGACCCTGAATGTTAGGAAAGCCAACTTCCAACTCTGTAAGGAGTTAGTCAGTAGGATCCCCTGGGAAACTGCCCTCATGGACAAGGGAGCAGAACAGAGCTGGAAGATCTTTAAGGARGCTCACGAACCTCAGGTGTAAGAAACAGAGTAAGGAAGATAAGAGGCAAGCTGAGTCAAGACCTGTTGGTCAAACTAAAGGGTAAGAAGGAAATGCATAGGCAATGGAAGCAGGGACAGGTATCCTGGGAAGAGTATAGGGATACTGCCTAGTTGTGCAGAGATGGGGTCAGGAAGGCCAAGGTGCAGCTGGAGCTGAACTTGGCTAGGGATGCAAAGAATAACAAGAAGGGCTTCTACAGGTATGTCAACCACAAGAAGAAGGTCTAAGAAAGTGTGCCCCCCCTTGCTCATAGCAAGACTGGTGAACTGGTAACAATGGACAAGGAGAAGGCTGAGGTACTCAACAACTTTTTTCCCTCAGTCTTCACACCTCGAGTGGATGAACTGCAAGGCGGGGACCAGAGAAGCAAAGTTCCTCCCACTTTAAGTGAACATCAGGTTCGTGACCATTTGAGGAACAAATGATGTAGTTGCTGAGCCACTCTCCATGATATTTGAGAAGTCATGGCAGTCAGGCAAGGTCCCTGGTGACTGGAAAAAGGCAAATATCACATCCATTTATAAAAAGGATAGAAAGGAGCACCCCGGGAATTACCARTCTGTCAGTGTCACCTCTGCACCTGGGAAGATCATGGAACAGATCCTCCTAAGAGTTATGCTAAGGTACATGGAGGACAGACAGGTGATTTGAGACAGCCAGCACCACTTCACCAAGGGCAAGTCCTGCCTGACCAACCTAGTGGGCTTCTATGATGAAGTAACTACATCAGTGGAAAAAGGAAGGGCTACGGATGTTGTCTATCTGGACTTCTGTAAAGCCTTTGTCAGAGTCCTCCACGGCATCCTTCTCTCTAAATTGGAGAGATACGGATTTGATGGGTGGACTGTTCGGTGGATGAGGAATTGGCTGGAGAGTAGTGGTTAATGGATCAGTGTCTGGATGGACACCAGTGACAAGTGGCATCCCTCAGGGGTCTGTATTGGAACCAGTGCTGTTTAATATCCTCATCAACTACATAGTGGGATTGAGTGCACTGTCAGCAAGTTTGCAGATGACACTGAGGTGTGTGGTGCAGTTGATACACCTGAGGGATGGGATGCCATCCAGAGGGACTTTGACAAGCTCAAAAAGGGGGTTCACATGAACCTCGTGAAGTTCAACAAGACCAAGTGCAAGGTCCTGCACCTGGGTCGGGGCAACCACCAGGATTAATACAGGCTGGGGGATGAAGGGATTGAGAGTACTCCTGAGGAGAAGGACTTGGGGGTACTGGTGGATGAAAGGTTGGATATGAGCTGGCAATGTGCGCTTGCAGCCCAGAAGGCCAATTGTATCTTGGGCTGCATCTAAAGAAGCGTGGCCAGCACGTCAAGGGAGATGATTCTCCCCCTCTACTCTGCTCTAGTGAGACCCCACCTGGAATACTGTGTCCAGCTCTGGAGTCCTCAGTACAGGAAAGATATGGACCTGTTGGAGAGGGTCCAGAGGAGGGCCACAAAGATGATCAGAAGTCTGGATCACCTCGTCCTTGAGGAAAGGCTGAGAGAGTTTGGGTTGTTTAGCCTGGAGAAGAGAAGACTCCAGGGAGACCTCATTGCAGCCTTTCAGTACTTAAAAGGGGCCTGTAAGAAAGAGGGGGAGAGACTTTATAGCAGGGCCTGTTGTGATAGGACAAGGGACAGTGGTTTTAAACTAAAAGAGGGAGATTCAGGCTAGACATGAGAAAGAATTTTTTTATGATGAGGGTGGTAAAACACTGGCACAGGTTGCCCAGAGAGGTGATGGATGCACCATCCCTGGAGACGTTCAAGGCCAGGCTGGATGTGGTTCTGAGCAACCTTATCAGGAAGGTGTTCCTGCTCGTTGCAGGGGGGTTGGATTAGATGACCTTTGAAGGTCCCTTCCAACCCAAACTACTCTATGATTCTAAGTTCTTCAGGGGGCTCCTAGGAGGCCCCTGATGATCTTAGAAGTTGTTCCCATTCACAGAAAATCTAGATGATCTAAAAGCAGAGTCCAGAAACCACTGTGCAAACTGCTGCATCTGGTGGATGCTTCTGTTAGCTGCACTAAGCCAGGAGAAGGTGGAGAATGTTTTATGAACAAATGTGGCGTTTCTCAAACACTGTCAGGATATGATATGTATTGTGTACTGACCACCCTTTCCTGATGGGGTCCGGCTCCCCTGGCAGAAATAAGGATAAATCAGGTTCCTTGAACAGTGGATGAATTATGAGAATTAGATGCCCAAATGTATCCCTGCTATTCACAACTGTCCATGCAGCAAAATGCAGGGAAATCTGCCCGGAATCAATGGGTAGAGATAACACAGTGTGTTACGAGGTATTAGGGACTAAGTTCAGGAGAAAAGGGAAAAATTTCTTACACAGATCAAGAAAAAACAGGAACTTAGAGTAACTGTGAAGATGGACAGTAGAAAACAGGTTGCAGACAAAAAGGATAAGATAAATAAGTGCAGGAAAGTTAAGAAGACTTAAATAAGGAAACAAGGTTAGGAAATAAGGTTAGTAAATCAGAAGAAATGGACCGAGGCTGTGGAAAGTGTTAAAAGGATTCAGGAGAAAATATGGCAAAATGGATTAGGAAGAAAACATGGGATAAGCTAAAGACAGGATACTGCAGCTGAAAAGAAGAGCAGTAGTAGCAGTGTACCTCACTGCTCAAGCTCTGCTGCCCTACCCCCAATTGATGAAAACTAAGAACAGGGAGGGCTGCTTTGGGCCCAGGATAACCCATACGAATGGGTGCCTGTGGAGAGTTATTTGGCTGAGAATGGCCACGTGAGCAATCCAGACAGTTACTTGACATTAGTGAAGTAGCGAACCAAAGGCTTTGAGGCCTTGGCTTAAGGTTACTAGAGAACGCATACGTGAGAGAGTTTGAGGGAGTTGGCAGAAGAGACTGCGAAGTCAGGATATGYAGGGAGGAACTGATAACTGTAACCTTGGAATGTATGTTACACAGTTAATTAATCGTTAAGTTGTTACTAACAAAACACTGTTCAATTATATCTTGCCAGCTGTGTCCTAAATGCTCTGTTGTCTGAACGCTCTATAAAAGCTGCATGTGAGAGCTAATAAAGCTGTCAGCCTTTTGATCACATTGGTCTGTCGTGCTGTCCTTAATCCCCCGCAGGTGCCTGTGTGCTGAATACATTGGGGTCAGACTAAATTGTAAGAAGGAAATCCGTACCATGTACTGATAAACCACACAGCAGCTGCCAAACAAGGAAACCGGATTTGTATTTTTAAAAGCAAGAGAATTTTACACCAATCAGTAACAAAACCATGTATGACTAGAGTCACTCCAGCTCCATAGGCATGCAGTTAAAAAATTGAAACTTGTGTTACTATGGAAAAGCCTGGACAGATACAAGGGCCTCCTACAAGGTCAGGATGAACAGCATTGATGAAGGGAATTGATAGCCGGGAGAGGAGGCTTTGCTCTTGCGTAGGCAGATTAAGAAAACAGGGCTAATGAACCTCTAATCAGGAAACCCTTGAAGTGTGGTACATCCTGAAAACACATGGATATCATGGACATATGGCTTCACGTGTCAGCAAAACATGATTAGGGTGTCCTTTAGATGAACTATCCTCATTAAAATACTAAAAATCACACCCACAGATCAGAAGACCCCTGCCCAGGTTAAATGACCCTTCCCTGAGCATGCCTAGTAAGATAATAAATTATGTAACCTTATGCAAATTAGTCGACCAATCAGTAAATGGTGGGAGGGTTATGGGGAGTTACTAACCTGGATTAAATTGTATAAATATGCAAAATTAAGAAGGGAAATGTTAGGGAAGACTGCAACGTAACTGCTGGGATTAGTTGATGGGCTGAACCAGTCTTCTCCCCCCATAGGGATGCTTATTGGGTAAGAACTATATATGCACTTAATAAACAACTCCAGCTGATTTTTGTATTTATTATTTCATGCTTGTTCTTGCAGTTAATGTACTGACAACGGCAGTCTCTGAACCTTAATCTGTCACAAATTTATATAATAAAATTCTTATCTGGGATCTATTTTGTGTGAGTTTCCAGAAACTTGAATAATTAACTTGATGGGGTGTCATGGGTTCAGCAGTAGCAGTCATTTTTCTCCTTTTTGGTAGCTGGTGCAGTGCTGTGTTTTCAACTTTCGGTCTGGGAACAACGCTGATAACACCGGTGTTTTCAGTTATGGCTTAGAATGTTTTGGCCTGACCAAGGACTTTCTGAGCCTCATGCTCTGCCAGGGAGGAGGGGAAGCCAGGAGGAAGCAGAGACAGGACACCTGACCCAAACTGACCAAAGAGGTATTCCATGCCACAGCATGTCATGCCCAGGATGGGAAAACGGAGAGCAGAGACCCGGAAGGGTGGGGGGTGCACTGCTTGGTCGGGCTTGGTATTGGGTGGTGAGCAATTGTATTCTTTCCTTGTATTTGCCTTGTCATTGGTGGTAGCAGTAGTGGTCTTGTGTTATACTTTAGTTACTAAACTGTTCTTATCTCAACCTGTGGGAATTGCATTCTTTTGATTCTCCTCCCCATCCACCCGGGAGCAGGGGTAAGAAAGAGAGGGGAGTGAGTGAGAGAACGGGCTGCGTGATATACAGCTTAAACCACGACATGGGGGAATCTGTTACTGTGAATCCCTGTATAGGTCTGTTGATTCACACACACACACCACACCACACACCCCCCCCCACACCCCACACACCCCCCCCCCGATATAGTGTGCTGTCCAGTAGAACACTTGTAGAGGGCTCTGGCAGATTAATCGGGCTCAAGGGTCTCACCTGTCTTAGGACGTTGACAGACCCATCAAACATAAATGTAAGGGGGTAAAATCCCCCCTTACTGGAGTAACCACACCCCTTAACATGACAGGCATTGTACTCAGCAATAAAACAGGATGGGTGGAGGTTGGCAGGGGCTGCCATTGCTCAGGGTCTGGCTGGGCATTGGTCGGTTGGTGGTGAGCAATTGTTTCCTTTTGCGCTATTTGTTTTTCTTGGGTTGGGGGAGGGGGGGCTTCCCCTCTCTTTGTGTTGTGCTGCGTGTGTCCCTCCTCCTTTTTCAATTGTTAAATTGTCTTTATTTCAATGCATGAGTTTTCTCACTTTTACCCTTCCGATTCTCTCCCCCATCCCACTGGGTGAGGGCAAGGGGTGAGGGAGTGCATGTGGTGTTTAGCTGTTGGCTGGGTTAATCAATGACACCTTGTCATCAGAGGTATCTTTTCAGGATGTGTTGAAACTGTAAACCTTCCATTTAAGGAAATTATCTGTAGGTATAGAACATCCACAGAGAAAGAATCAGATCAGGATGGACTTTTGTAAGTGAAAGAACTCAAGCCTTTTAATGAGTAGCCTAGGAATTAAACAAAGACTGCATACATCCTACCACCCACAATAATCCAGAATGGTAGAAATAATGAATCAGACTTGTAAAAATAGTCTAAAGAAAACTGTACGACACTACCCAAAACAGTGGGCTGGAAAATTACAGTTGGTATTAGTAGCTTTAAGGAACAGTGACAAAGTACTGGTTTAAAACTGTACAGCATAACATTTGCATAGCCCATGCCTTGGTGACCCCACACTCAAGACCCTAAGGATCTCATCACCATGAGCTTCCCTGATGATCTGAGCTCTTGGTTCAACCTGGCTATGATGTCTGGCTCTGCCTTGCTTGGGTACTGCAGGGCTGGGGCCTGGCTGGCAAGCCCCMAGCCTTGCTAGCTGTTATTTGTGCACAACTTCCCCATTCCCGTAGGGAGCAGCTGGCCCTAACTGCTCCCTGACATATAAATGGATTCATGTTTCTCAGATTTCCCCCTAGAGGGGCAAATATGTGTGGAATCAATCAGGGATGTGTCTCCCATAAAAGCCTTGCAGACAAACTATTCAGGTAGGAATGAGATAAGTGGACAGAAAAATGACTGCCAGACTCAAAGGGTTGTGATCAGCAGTCTGAAATCCACCTGCAGGCCAGTGGTGTAGCCTAAAGGTTGATACTGTTGATGAAGCGTTCTTACTTCAGCTATGGGAAGCATTACACTCGCAGGCTCTGATCCTGCTGGGGGACTTCAGTCACCCTGACATCTGCTGGAAAAGCATCACAGCAAGATGTAGGCAGTCCAGTAGACTCTTGGTGTGTGTGTCAAGGATAATTTCTTAATCCAGGTGACAGAAGCAAGCCCAGCCAGAGGAGAAGGGTTCCTGGACCTGTTGCTTATCAACAGGGAGGAAATAGGTCAGGACGGGTGGCAGCCTGGGCTGCAGTGATCATACCCTGGTGAGATTCACAACCTTGAGGGATATGGGCCAGAGTCTTAGGAGAGCGAACATTCAGTTGTTTAAGGAATTAGTGGATGTGACTTAGGAAACTGCCCTCAAGGACAAAGGAGCTGAACAGAGCTGGCAGCTCTTCAAGGACATTTTTCTTAGAGCACAAGTGCTCTCAATTCCCACATGTAAGAAATCAGGCAAGGAAGGCAAGAGACAAGTGAAGACATCCTGGTAAGACTAAAGCGTAAGAAAGAAATATGTAGGCAGTGGAACCAGGGACATGTAGCCTGGAAAGAATATAGTGATGCTGCCCAGATGTGTAGGCATGGGACCAAGAAAGCTAAGGTGCAGCTGGATCTGAATTTGGCAAAGGATGCAAAGAATAATAAAAATGGCTTCTATGGGTATGTTGGCCAGAAAAGAAAATTAAAGAAAATTACACACTCTGATAAATAAGACATGGGAAATAGTGACAACCAACATGGAGAAGGCTGAGGTACTCAACAATTTTTGTGCCTCAGTTTTCAATGGTAACCTCTCTTCCCACATCTCTCAAGCCCCTGAATATCAAGGCAGGGACTGGGGGAAAGAAGTCCCTCACTTCATAGGAGAAGTTCAGGTTCGAGACCACCTGAGGAACCTGAACTCCAAGTCCATGTGACCCGATGAGATACACCCCAGGGTCCTGAGAGAATTGGCTGATGTAGCTGCCAAGCCACTCTCCATCATATTTGAATAGTCACGGCAGTCACCCAGCCTGACCCGAGCAGCGATCCGGGCCTTCAGGGTGACTCCCCCCCCAGTTTCTATACTGGCCATGACGTGCTGTGGTATGGAATACCCCTTTGRCTAGTTTGGGTCAGGTGTCCCGTCTCTGCTTCCTCCTGGCTTCTTGTGCCCCTCCTCACTGGCAGAGCATGAGAGACTGAAAAGTCCTTGATCAGGGTAAGCATTACTTAGCAACAACTAAAACATTGGTGTGTTATCAGCAATGTTCTCAGACTAAAGTCGAAAACACATGTCGTGGTTTAAGCCCAGCCGGTAACTCAGAACCACACAGCCGCTGGCTCACTCCCCCTCCCCGCCTTCTTCCCCCCACTCCCAGAGGGATGGGGAGGAGAATCGAAAGAATGTAACTCCCACGGRTTGAGATAAGAACAGTCCAGAAACTAAGGTATAACACAAACCACTGCWGCTACCACCAATAATAATAATAAGGCAAATACAAGGGAAGAGAATACAACGGCTCACCGCCCACCGACCGATACCCAGCCCGACCTGAGCAGCGATCTAGCCCTTCCAGGCAACTGCCCCCAGTGTATATACTGGGCATGATGTGCTGTGGTATGGAATACCCCTTTGGTTAGTTTGGGTCAGGTGTCCTGTCTCTGCTTCCTCCCAGCTTCCCCTCCTCCCTGGCAGAGCACGAAACTCAGAAAGTCCTTGGCCGGAGTAAACATAACTGAGCAACAACTAAAAACATTGGTGTTATCAGCGCTGTTCCCAGGCTGAAAGTCAAAACCGCAGCACTGCACCAGCTACTAAGAAGGAGAAAAATGACTGCTACTGCTGAACCCAGGACAACACAGCACTGCACCAGCTACTAAGGAGAAGAATAACTGTTACAGCTGAACCCAGGACACTGGAGAAGAGAAAGCTGCACGGAGACCTCATAGCAGCCTTCCAGTATCTGAAGGRGGCCTACAAGGATGCTGGGTAGGGACTCTTCATCAGGGACTGTAGTGATAGGACAAGGGGTAATGGGTTTAAACCTAAACAGGGGAAGTTCAGGTTAGATATGAGGAAGAAGTTCTTTACTGTGAGGGTGGTGAGGCACTGGAATGTGTTGCCCAGGGAAGTTGTGAATGCTCCATCCCTGGCAGTGCTCAAGGACAAGTTGGACAGAGCCTTGGGTGACATGGTTTAGTGCGAGGTGTCCCTGCCCCTGTCAGGGGTGTTGGAACTAGATGATCTTAAGGTCCTTTCCAACCCTAACCATTCTACAATTCTACAGATGGCATCTACCTGGCCTTCTGTAAGGCCTTTGATATAGTCCCCCACAACATTCTTGCTGCAAAATTGGAGAGATATGGGTTTGATGGATGGACTCTTAGATGGGTAAGGAATTGGCTAGATGGCCACATCCAAAGAGTTACAGTCAGTGGATCAGTGTTCAAGTGGAAATCAGAAACAAGTGGGATCCCTCAGGGGTCGGTACTGGGAGCAGTACTATTCAATATTTTCATCAGTGACATAAACAGTGGGATTGAATGCACCCTCAGCGAGTTTGCAGACAACCAAGCTGAATAGTGCAGTTGATTTTCTAGGGGGAAGGGATGCCATCCAGAGTGACCTTGACAGGCCTGAGGAGTGGGCTCCTGCCAACCTTATGAAGTTCAACAAGGCCAAGTGTAAGGTCCTGCACCTGGGTCAGTGCAATCCCCAGTATCAATACAGGCTGGGGAATGAACGGATTGAAAGCATCCCAGCAGAGAAGGACACAGCAATTCCGGTGGACTAAAAATTGGACATGAGCTGACAATGTGCATTTGCAGCCCAGAAAGCAAATTGCATCCTGGGCTACATGAAAAGAAGCGTGGCCTGCAGGTCAAGGGAGGTGATTCCCCCTCTACTCCACTCTCATGAGACCCCACCTGGGGTATCGAGTCCATCTCTGAGGACCCCAGTGCAAGAAAGATATGGGCCTGTTAGAGCCGGTCCAGAGGAGGGCCACAAAAATGATCAGAGGGCTGGAACGGAACACCTCTCCTATGAAGAAAGTCTGAGAGAGTTGGGGGTGTTCATCCTGGAGAAAAAAACAATTTTAATGAACATTTTTCATGACTGTTCTCAGTTCAGAGAAGTGATGCATTGTAGATATGGTAAGAAAATTATATCTAGCTGGACTATTCCTAACAAAACATGCTTAGATTTGGAACACAGTTCTGGGGATGATTTCTTGTTAGAGAATGGACATATGCCTGCTCTGAATGAAAGCAACTACATGCAGCTGGCCATGTAGCAGGGGTAACTCCTGGTTACCTCTGTGCAGCCGACCGTGGAAAAGAAGTAACTYCCGGATAGCTAATGAAACAAGAATGCAGGCCTGGAAGATAAGAAGGAGCTAAGATAAGGAGGTTGCTAAATTGGACTGTAAATCTTGCTTGCTTACAAAAACCACACTTTAGGTTCTCACGAAACATGTTAACCAATAGTATGCCTGTTGCTAAGTATATGTAACCAATCGTAGAAAGACATGTAATGTTAGAGCTGTAAACCTAAAGTATATAAACTGTAACTGCGCCATCAATAAACGGGCTTTAGTCTAATCATATTGATTCCTGACTGAGTCCTCGCGGCACAGTTCCATTCCCAAAGTTACTAGAACAGCATTTCAAATAGGTCAGTAGCATATATACTTGTAGTCATCAGCTTGCACAAAGGATGTTACAGACACTGCATGCCATTAAGATACCTAGCCAATCTGCTGTTGGGTTGCCCAGGGAAGTTGTGAATGCTCCATCGCTGGCGGTGTTCAAGGCTGGATTGGACATAGCCTTGGGGGGCATGGTTTAGTGGGAGGTGTCCCTGGCCCTGGCAGGGGGGTTGGAACTAGATGATCTTAAGGTCCTTTCCAACCCTAACTATTCTATGATTCTATGGATGCACATAGAAAAAAAATGTGCTATGATAATAAACCTTTGGCAAAAGAGTAATTTCTTTTTCTTCAAGTCAGATGCTTTGAATCATTTTATTCAAATGCAATTTAACTTTTCACTTTCACAAAATACACAATTGACTTCAATCAGAAAATTAAACAAGGAAAGGTCTTTAGTATAGAGATAAAAACTTTTAAAATGGATACTACAGAGCAGCATGCTTTTAGAACTGTTTCTAAGTCTATACACGGCCATATATTTGCTTCAAAGAAAAACAATTCCCTCATTTTAACCAGTACTATTGTTATTTCATTAATAATAATACATTACAGTATTAAGTGTTTTCCTGACCTGAAGTTCTAAACGAACTCCAGCTCAAACTTCAGAAATAAAAAATTTACCTAAATTATATATTTTTGATTATTATTAAAAAAAAGCTTAAAAATCTTTTCCTTAAACAGTGATTCCTTTAATTTTAGGCAGCCTTACAACAGCCCTCATGGTATAAAGCAAGAGAACTGTAGCTATAGCGCCATCTACCTCTCAGACATGATGGCATGTTTGAATAAACAGCAGTTAAAGCCAAAAAGGTCACTACGCTTGCTTTCCTTATATATCGCATTTCCATATTTAAGATTAAATTTATGTTGCTGGTAGGAGTTATTATTGGACCACTCCTAGTAATTTTTCCCACTAAGTTCAGATCTTGCATTACAGTCTGCTCCAGTGGTATATACTAGCAGATCCAGTTGTAAGGGCAAGGCCATAACCTGCTTGAACCAAGTAAACAAAAGAACCAAGCCCATCAAAATCACTAAAACTTCTCACTTGCCATCAGTAGATCCTCCAGTTCTGAATAAGGAGATATGAACCCCTCTTAAACTAAACTCAGCATAGGTCAGCTCAGTTATTCACTGCCCTTGTTTCGGCTGGGATAGAGTTCATTGTCTTCCTAGTAGCTAGTACAGTGCTGTGCTTTGGTTTCAGTCTCAGAACAGCGCTGATAACACACCGATGGTTTTAGTTGTTGGTAAGTAATGCTTACCCTGATCAAGGACTTTTCAGTCTCTCATGCTCTGCCAGTGAGGAGGGGCACAAGAAGCCAGGAGGAAGCAGAGACAGGACACCTGACCCAAACTAGCCAAAGGGGTATTCCATACCACAGCACGTCATGCCCAGTATAGAAACTGGGGGGAGTTACCTGGAAGGGGATGATTGCTGCTCAGGGACAGGCTGGGTATCAGCCAGTGGGTGATGAGCAACTGCACTGTGCGTCACTCTCGTCACTCTTGTTCTGCTGTTTTATGGGGTTTTGGTCGTCCCCCCCTTAGTTTTAGATCTCTCTCCTTATTTCCCTTTTCATTATTAGTAGTATTATTTGTATTATATTGTACTTTATTTCAATTATTAAACTTTTCTTATCTCAACCCGTGGGCTTTATTTTTTTGTTTTACTTTCTTTTCTCGATTCTCCTCCCCATCCCAGTTGGTTCTTATTTGCCAGGTGGGGTTAAACCATGACAGTCACAAACTAGAAAGGTTTGTACTAACAAACCAGGAGGAACTGGTTCAAGATGTAAAGGTCGGGGGAAGCCTTGGCTGTAGCGATCATGAGATGGTGGAACTCAGGATCTTGCATGGGGGAAGCAAAGCAGTAAGCAGGACTAGAACCCTAAACTTCTGGAGAGCTAAATTCAGCCTCTTCAAAGAGCTACTTAGAGGAATCCCATGGGATAGGGCTCTAGAAAAAAAGGGATTCCAAGAGAGCTGGCTAATATTTAAGCACCACTTCCTCCAAGCTCAAGGCCAGTATATCCCCATGATGAAAAATCAGGCAAAGGGGGCATGGTTGAGCAAGGAGCTCCTAGTGAATCTCTGTCGCAAAACGGGTGGTCACCTTAGGCCAGTGGACAAGATATGTTAGGGAGCTTGCACCTTCCTGTCCAAATTTGTCCCGCACGCCAATACTATCACATTAAAAGGGGGGGTTCCTTGAACACTTTATATTTGACCAGCCTGCCAGTTTCCCAAGATGAGACCCTTGTGCATGACCAGCCCATTCAGCATCCCGTTCAGCCTGCCAGTTTCCCAAGAGGGACAAGAACCTTGTGACCAACCAGCCTGCCTGCATACTGGACAGTCCACCAAATCGGAGAGTGATTCGACTAACCTATTCAGGGACCCCCACCGACAGCATCACCAAGTCAAATCCCTTAGACAAAACAGACTTAGGCTGAAGATTCGAATTATACAAAATACAGGTTTGTGACAGGATAAGGTTCAGAGATTGCTGGTGATAGGGACTGTCTGTAAAAACAAACTTGAAGCGATACACAACCAGACTATAATCACTCATAACAGATAGCGTGAGTTAGTTATTTAGCGCGCATAAGATAAACTTCTTACCCAATAGGCCTCCCTATGGGGGAGAAGACAGGTTCAGCCCATTGACTGATCCCAGAAGTTACAATGGAGTCTTCCCTCCTTTCCCTTTCCTAATTTCACATATTTATACAATTTGATTCAGGTTAGTAACTCCCTGTAACCCATAACCATCCCACTATGTACAGAGTGGTCAGTTAATTTGCATAAAGTTACATCATTTTCATTGAAAGGACACATCACGTCTTGCTGACGCATGAAGCCATATGTCGACGATGTCCATGTGCTTCCAGGATGTACCAGGCTTCAAGGATAGTCTTTCCTGATTACGAATTCGTTAGCCTTGTTTCTTAATCCACCTACACAAGGGCAAAGCCTCCTCTCCCGTTATGGGTTCTTTCTTCATCAGTGCTGTTCATCCTGACCATGTAGGAGGCCCTTGTATCTGTCCAGGCTTTTCCACAGTAACACAAGTTTCGATTTTTTAACTACATGCCTATGGAGCTGGAGTGACTCTAGTCATACATGGTTTTGTTACTGATTGGTGTAAAATTCTCTTGCTTTTAAAAATACAAATCTAGTTTCCTTGTTTGGCAGCTGCTGTGCCCTTTATCAATACATGGTGCCTTCAAGTTCCCACTCCTGCAGGGAGTATAATCGAGCCTGGTGTCGTGGTTTAAGCCTCGCAGCCGCGCAGTTTCGCTCACTCACTCCCCCCTCTTTTTTCCCCCCCTGCTCCCGGAGGGATGGGAAGGAGAATCGAAAAGAATGCAACTCCCACAGGTTGAGATAAGAACAGTTTAGTAACTAAGGTATAACACAAACCACTACTGCTACCACCAATAATAATAACAACGACAAGGCAAATACAAGGGAAAAGAATACAATCGCTCACCACCCGATACCAAGCCCGACCACACAGTGCACCCCCCACCCTTCCAGGTCTCTGTCCTCTGTTTTTACATCCTGGGCATGATGTGCTGTGGTATGGAATACCTCTTTGGCTAGTTTGGGTCAGGTATCCTGTTTCTGCTTCCTCCCGGCTTCCCCTCCTCCCCGGCAGAGCATGAGGCTCAAAAAGTCCTTGGTCAGACCAAAACATTACCAAGTAGTAACTGAAAACACTGGTGTTATCAGCGCTGTTCCCAGGCCGAAAGTCAAAAACACAGCACTGCACCAGCTACCAAGAAGGAGAAAAATGACTGCTACTGCTGAACCCAGGACACCTGGCCATGGGGCTTTCGCTCCACTCCACTCTCCATTCAGTTTTTCTTAGCATATGCCACTGTTGTAGGGTTGCCTGGGGAACTGTCACTGGGTAGATTCCGTGCATGCCAACCACATCCCACCTTGGAAATATCAGCTGCATTTTACCCTAAGGTTTCCTTAGCGTTATAACTTTGGGGGACTGGGGGGAGGTGGTCTCTAATTTCCCCTATTTACCCACAATCTCAAATGCAAGAAAGAAATGTATGGGATGTGGAAAAAGGGACAGGCCAAGTGGGAGGACTATAGGAACATCATTAGAATATGCAGGGATGCACCAAGGAAGGCCAAGGCCCACCTGGATTTGATTCTACCAACAGACATCAAGGACAACAAGAAGGGTTTCTACAAGTATATCAGCAGCAAAAGGAAGATAAGGGAAAATGTGGGGCTGCTGCTGAATCAGATGGGTGTCCTGGTAACAGAAGACACAGAGAAGGTGGAATTACTGAATGCCACCTTTGCCTCAGTCTTTACTGCTAAGGACGGCCCTCAGGAGTCCCAGACCTCGGAGGTTAGAGATGAAGGCCAGAGAAAGGAAGACTTTTCCCTGGTCATAGAGGGCTGGGTTAGGGATAGGCTAGACAGACTTAACACCCATAAATCCATAGGCCCTGATGGGATGCACCCATGGGTGCTGAGGGAGCTGGCACATGTTGTTGCCCTGCTGCTCTCCATCATCTTTGAAAAATCATGGAGAATACAAGAGATGCCCTTCAAAAAGGGTAAGAAAGAGGACCCGGGAAACTACCAGCCAGTCAGCTTCACCTCCATCCCTGGAAAGGTGATGGAACAGGTCATTCTGGAGGTCATCACCAAGCATGTAAAAGAAAAGAAGGTCTTCAGGAGTAGTCAGCATAGATTCACAAAGAGTAAATCTTGCTTGACTAATCTGATAGCCTTCTATGATGACACGGAAGGACGGGTTGATGAGGGAAGAACAGTGGATGTTACCTACTGTGGGGAGTGAAGGTGATAAGATTTGCATGAAAAACAGTCTGGGAATGAGCTCTGAGGCCTTGATGCTTAACAAGCCCTGGGGCGATAAGTTGGAATGTTGAAGGACAGGAAAGGCCGACAAGCAAGCCTTGGGGGGATGGGCCCAGGATGTTGCTGCGGGGAGTCTCAGTTGGAGGCCAGATGATGTGAGGGTTGCGAGCTGGTCTGAGACGGCGGGGTGAAACTGTCGCCGTCTGGACAACGTGTGCTCAGCATTGTGATTGGACTATTTACCTGGGGATTTTTACAGGGGCCAATGAGATTGAACGTGGCATGCTTGTGCAGGTTGGAAAAGTACCAAACAAGGGGATAAAAAGGGCTTGATTGTAATAAAGTTGGATTTGAGTCTCCTCATCAACTTGAGTCCGTGTCGTGATACGCCACAACCTACCTCGACTTCAGCAAGGCTTTTGACACTGTCTCCCGTAACATCCTCGTAGGCAAGCTTCGGAAACGTGGGTTAGGTGAATGGACAGTGAGGTGGATCAAAAACTGGATGAATGGCAGAGCTCAGAGAGTCATGATGAGTGGAGTAGAAACCACTTGGAGGCCTGTAGTCAGTGGTGTTCCCCAGGGATCAGTACTGGGTCCGGTCTCATTCACCTTGATTATCAATAAACGGGATGAAGGGCTAGAGTGAACCCTCAGCAAGTTTGCTGATGATACAGAGCTGGGGGGAGTGGCTGATATGCCTGAAAGCTGTGCTGCCATTCAGCAAAACCTTGATAGGTTGGAGAACTGGGCAGAGAGAAACCTAATGAGGTTCAACAAGGGCAAGTGTAGGGTTATATCCCCATGATGAAAAATCAAGCAAAGGGGGCATGGATGAGCAGGGAGCACCTGGGGGAGGAAGAACTCCAAGTACCAGTACAGGCTGGGGACTGACCTACTGGAGAGCAAGCAGTTCTGCTGAAAAGGACCTGGGAGTACCGGTGGATGATAAGTTGACTATGAGCCAGCAGTGTGCCCTTGCAGCCAGGAGGGCCAATAGTATCCTGGGGTGCATCGGGAGGAGTGTGGCCAGTTGATCGAGAGAGGTGATCCTCTGCTTCTATTCAACCCTGGTGAGGCCACATCTGGAGTACTGTGTCCAGTTCTGGGCTCCTCAATGCAAGAAAGACAAGGAGCTACTGGAGAGCGTCCAGTGGAGGGCCAGGAAGATGATTAGGGGTCAGGAGCATCTTATGAGGAGAGATTGCAGGACCTGGGCCTGTTTAGTCTGGAGAGAACTGAGAGGGGACCTCCTTAATACATATAAATATCTGAAAGGCGAGTGCCTGGAGGATAGTGCCAGACTCTTTTCAGTGGTGCCCAGAGACATGATGAGGAGCACTGGCCATAAACTAAAGCACAGAAAGTTTCACCTCAACATGAGGAAGAATTTCTTTACATTGAGGGTGGCAGAGCACAGGAACAGACTGCCCAGGAGGGTCGTGGAGTCTCCCTCTCT
>CABHOG010000146.1:317472-330444 GCA_902168055.1 Aratinga solstitialis | reverse complement strand
TTAGTTACTAAACTGTTCTTATCTCAACCTGTGGGAGTTGCATTCTTTTCGATTCTCCTTCCCATCCCTCCGGGAGCGGGGGGAAGAAAGAGGGGGGAGTGAGTGAGCAAAACTGCGTGGCTGACTGAGAGGCGTAAACCACGACAAGAATAAAAACCAGATATTTTTTGGTAAAGAAAAATATATATCTAATAGAATTCTCTGATTACACATAAGGAGCAAATAAACCTTGTGACAGTTTAACAGAACTTGCAAGAAGAACACCAGAAAACTCAGTAGTTGTTTAAATAACTATCTTGAGTTCAGCTGTAACAGTTATTTTTTCTCCTTCTTAGTAGCTAGTGCAGTGCTGTGTTTTCGATTTTAGTCTGAGAGCAACACTGATAACACACCAGTGTTTTAGTTGTTGCTAGGTAATGCTTCAGGTTTCAGTTTAGCCTGCATCCTGTGGGCTTGAGCTATACACAACTCAAGCTCCACATCATCCTCTGCTTACAGAAGGGTCAAGGAATTGGCTAACCTGGTAAGGAGAACTTTAAACTAGAAAAGATGGGGGAAGGGGTGAGTTATTGAGACCACACACACAGCAAAACAAGGCTTGAGCTGGCATACCTCCAGCAAGTGCATTCAGCCAAGGAAGTGCCTACAGGACATTACTATGGGGTATACTTTTGCACCCCTCCTGGGAAACTGACATGCTCGAATACTTCTCCAAAGTGCTTGTATAGCAATGCATGTGGTATGGGAAACAAGCAGGAAGAACTAGAGATCTATGTGCAGTCACAGGGCTTTGATCTCATTGCAATTACAGAGACACGGTGGGATAGCTCATGACTGGAATGCTGACATGCTTTTTAGGAAAAACAGACCAGGAAGACAAGGTGGTGGATTTGCCCTTTATGTGCACGGACACCTGGAATGACTGAAGCTCTGTCTCGGGGTAGATGATGAGCAAGTTGAGAGCTTACGGGTCAGGATTAAAGGGCAGACCAGCAAGGGTGATACTGTTGTGTTTGCTACAGATCCCCTGATCATGAGGATGAAGTAGATGAGGCCTTTTACATACAGGAAGTTCCTGGAAAGCACTGATGATAATTTTCTGACACAGGTGATGGAAGAACCAGTGTGGAAAGGTGTGCCACTGGACCTTACGCTAACAAACAAGGAAGGAATGGTTGGTGATGTGAAAGTTGGGTGCAGCCTGGGCTCCAGTGACTATGAGATCATGGAGTTCAATATCATGCAAGGAAGAAACAGGACAATAAGTAAGATTGAAAACCTCAACTTCATGAAAGCTAATGTTATCCTCTTCAGGGACCTTCTGGGAAGAATCCCATGGGAACAGGCCCTAGAGAAAAGAGGGGTCTAAGAGAGCTGGTTTATATTCAAGAATCACTTCCTCCAGGCTCATTCCCCATGGACAAAAAACTGAGCAAAGGCAGTAGGAGACTTGTGTGAATGAACAAGGAAGTTCTGTCAAAACTCAAAGACAAGCAGGAGACATACAGGAGGTGGAAGCAGGGACAAGCTGCTTGAGATGAATATAGGGATGTTGTCAAGAGTATGCAGAAATGTGACAAGGAGAGCCAATGCCCATTTGAAATTGTATCTGGCTAAGGATGTCAAGGACAAAAAGGGCTTCTTCAAATACATCATAAATAAGAGGAAAGCTAAGGAAAACGTGGGCCTGATAATGAATGGAGAATGGACCCTGGTGGCAGAGGATACAAAGAAGGCAGAGATACTGAATGCCTTCTTTGCTTCAGTCATCAGTGCCAAGGCCAGCCCTCAGAAATCCCTGACCCAGGAGACCAGGGCGCAGGTCTGGAGAAAGGAAGTCTTTCCCTTGGTTGAGGAGGACTGGGTTAAAGATCAGACAAACTTGACATCCACAAGTCCATGGGCCCCAATGGGATGAACCCATGAGTGCTGAGGAAGCTGGCGGATATCATTGATACTAATGTGCTCTAGGTGACCCTGCTTGAGTAGGGATGTTGGACTAGATGACCCCTGGTTGACCTTTCCAACCTCAACCATTCTGTGATCATGGGCAAAACAGATTCGACTTGGGGAAAATAAATTAATTTATGGACAATAACAGAGTAGGATAGTGAAAAATAAGAACAAAACTAAAACCACCTTTCTCCCATTCCCGCTTTTTTCCAGGTCTATCTCCTCGCATCTGTCCTGAGCAGTGCAGGGGGATGGAGAAAGGGGGTTGCTGACAGTTCATAAGGTTTCATCTCTGCCTCTCCTTCCTATTCACACTCTTCTGCTCCAGTGTGGGTCCCCCATGGACCACAGTTCCTGCCAGAAGCCTGTTCCACCGTGGGGCCCTCCACAGGCTGCAGGCTGCATATCTGTTCCAACATGGTCCTCCACTGCCTGCAGGGGGACAATGTGCTTCACCATGGTCTTCTCCACAGGCTGCAGTGGAATTTCTACTCCTGCACCTGGAGCACCTCCTCTCCCTCCTTCTTCACTGACCTTGGTGTCGGCAGGGTTATTTCTCTCACATTTTCCTCACTCCTCTCCCTCACAGCTGCTGTGCAGCATTTTTTGCCCTTACGTAGATACGTTATCACAGAGGGGCCTCTAACTTCGCTGACTGGCTCAGCTTTAGCCAGTGGTGGGTCTGTTTTGGAGATGTCTGAAGCAGTCTCGGACCGACATGGGGGCAGTTCCTGATCTCTTCTCACAGAGGCCACCCCTGTAGCCCCCCGCTACCAAAATCTTGCCATCTAAACCCAGTACAACTCCTGAGATACATAAAGAAAAAATTAGTGGAATCAAATTGCCACCTTAAATGAGAAATTAAAATTAAGAAGAGCAAACAATAAATCCTTCGGAAACATGTTGTCATGGTTTAAGTCCAGTCAGCCACGTAGCTCGCTCACTCACTCCCCCCCCTTCCTTCCCCCCTGCTCCCAGAGGGATGGGGAGGAGAATCAAAATAATGTTAACTCCCACGGGTTGAGATAAGAACAGTCCAGTAACCAAGGTATAACACAAACCAGGGCTGCTGCCACCAATAATAATAATGACAAGGGAAACAACAAGGGAAGACAATACAACCGTTCACCACCCACTGACCGATACCCAGCCCGACCCGAGCAGCAATCTAGCCCTTCCAAGTAACTGAGCCCCGTTTATATAGTGGGCATGACGTGCTGTGGTATGGAATACCTCTTTGGTTAGTTTGGGTCAGGTGTCCTGTCTCTGCTTCCTCCTGGCTTCCCCTCCTCCCTGGCAGAGCATGAGACTCAGAAAGTCCTTGGTCAGACTAAACATTACTAAGCAGTAACTAAAAACATAGGTGTTATCAGCGCTGTTCCCAGGCCGAAAGTCAAAAACACAGCAATGCACTAGCTACTAAGAAGGAGAAAAATGACTGCTACTCCTGAACCCAGGACACATGTATTTAGGGATTTCTCAGATCTGTTCCGTATCACATAAGAGGAAAGCACATATTACAAACTGAATTATATCATCTCCCATTAACTAATCCTGACTAATTGTACTGAGATAGAGTTAATTTTCTTCATAGTAGCCTGCATAGTGCTGCCCTTTGTATTCATAGCTAAAACATTGTTGATAACAGCTGACTCCAACTGAACAAAGGGATATTCCATACCATATGACATCATATTCAGCACTAAATGCTCAGAGAAATGAGGAGGAATTGGGGGTATTTGTGGTTATGGCATTTGTCTTCCCAAGCAACCATTATGTGTGCTGAGGCCCTTCTTCCCAGGAAGTGCCTAAACATCTGCCTGCTGATGGGAAATTAATACCTCTTTTTGCTTTGCTTGCACACACAGCTTTGTCTTTCCTTATTAAACTGTGATTATCTTGATCCCTCTATTTACTCCCTGCCCTGTGGGAGAGGGGAGTGAGCAAGAGGCTGGGTGGGTGTTGACCAGGGTCAACCCACCACACTAACGTATTTATGAAAGTTAAACACTGATGACTCAAGATACAAATCTACAGTACTTCAGAAGAAACTACCCATGTGAATAGATGTTTAACACAAGATTTCTTGCACATTCCTGTACGGCATCTGTTAACATCTATGACCTCAGATGGAGTACTGGGTTAGTTGAACCACAGGACTGTTCTGGTGAGAAAGTACTAGCACTCCATGACCTACCACCCAACAGATGTTCAAGTCTTTTACATCATATAAAATAAACCTGCTTTTATAAAAGCACCACAAATGTATTTTTCCTGTAACCATATAACTCAAAAGTCCATTCCAACAAGTAGGAAGGCCAGGAAAGGTGACAGGAGGCCTGCATGGATGAGCAAGGAGCTCCTGATTGAACTCAGATATACAAAGGAAGCGTAGAACAGGTAGAAACAAGGGCAGGGTACTCACAGCAAGTACAGAGATTGTAAGGCACAAGAAGACTTTGTTACAGTAACCTAGGATAGTATATCCCCCATCCGAGTATGTAGAGTCCCAAGCACATCTTTTCTTGTTGTTACGGTAACCTGGGATAGTTCACTTCCTCCTCATCTGCACATACCCACCCATGAAGGCCAGCTGCACACCTCAGAATTAGGACAACAGCACCTGCATTACATCAGTAAGTTTGCTAATGAGCAAAATAGTACATTGCATAAACAATAAGCAGTGGATATTTTGCAAGTGTTATTATCCACCCCTGTGGTGCTTCACTTCTTAACAGGGCTCTGCTGCGTTGGGGATGGTACAGTCTGGCACAAGCAATCCAGGAAGTTCGTTGATTGTGTGGAAGAAAACTTCCTTCTGCAAGAAATAGAGGAGACGAAAAGGAGAGGTGCCATGCTTGACCTCGTCCTCACCAACAGGGAAGGGCTGGTTGGAAATGTGACGCTCCAGGGCAGCCTTGGTTGCAGCCATCATGAGATGGTCGAATTCGAGATCCTCAGGACAGTGAGAAGAGCGTGCAGCAAGATCACTGCCCTGGACTTCAAGGGAGCAGACTTTGGCCTCTTCAGGAACCTGCTCAGTAAGGTTCTATGGGATATAGCCCTAGAGTGCAGGGCGGCCCAAGACTGTTGAGTGATATTCAAGGATCAACTGCTGCAAGATCAGGTGCGATGCATCCCTACTAGAAGGAAGTGCAGCAGGAGGGCCAGGAGACCTCCTTGGATGGATAAGGAGCTGCTGAGGAAAATTCAAAGGAAAAAAGAGGTTTATAAAAGGTGGAAGCGAGTACAGGTGGCCTGGGAAGAATACAGGGATGTTGTCTGGGAAGCTAGGGAGCAGGTTAGGAAACCTAAGGCCCAGTTAGAATTAAACCTGGCTAGGGATGTGAAAGATAACAGGAAGGGATTCTTTAGGTACACTGCAAATAAAAGACACACTAGGGAYAATGTGAGACCCCTCCGGAAGCTATCGGGAGAACTGCCTACCCTGCGTTTGAAGAAGGCTGAGGTTCGTAATGACTTCTTTGCCTCAGTCTTCATCAGCAAATGCTCTGACCACACCACCCAAGTCTTGGAAGGCAGACACAGGGACTGTGAGAATGAAGACCCTAGGCCCACTGTAGGAGAGGATCTAATTCGAGACCATCTTAGGAACCTGAATATGCACAAGTCCATGGGACCTGAGGAAATCCATCCACAGGTCATGAAGGAGCTGGCAATTGAAGTTGCTAAGCCGCTGTCCATCATATTTGAAAAATCATGGCAGTCAGGTGAAGTTCCHGATGACTGGAAAAAGGGAAATATAACCCCCATTTTCAAGAAGGGGAAAATGGATGACCCAGGGAACTACAGACCAGTCAGCCTCACCTCTGTGCCTGGCAAAATCTTGGAGCAGATTCTCCTGGAAGGCATGCTGAGGCACGTGAAAAACAACAAGGTGCTCAGTGACAGCCAGCATGGCTTCACTAAGGGGAAATCTTGAATGACCAATCTGGTGGCCTTCTATGATGGGGCTACAGAAATGATGGACAGGGGCAGAGAAGGTGATGTCATCTACCTGGACTTGTGCAAAGCATTTGACACTGTCCCACATGACATCCTTGTCTCTAAGTTGGAGTGGCATCAGTTTGATAGATGGACCACTCGGTGGATAAAGAACTGGCTGGATGGCCACATGCAAAGAGTTGTGGTCAATGTTGTGCTCAATGCCCAGTTGGAGACCAGTGACAAGTGGTGTCCCTCAGGGATCAGTGGCGGGACCGGTCTTATTCAACATCTTTGTCGGTGACATGGACAGTGGGATGGAGTGTGCCCTCAGCAAGATTGCTGATGACACCAAGCTGTGTGGTTCGGTTGATACATTGGAGGGAAGGAATGCCATCCAGAGGGACCATGACATGCTTGTGAGGTGGGCTGATGCCAACGTGATGAAGTTTAACCATGCCAAGTGCAAGGTCCTACACGTGGGTGGGAGCAATCCCAGGCACAGCTACAGGTTGGGCAGAGAAGAAATACAGAGCAGCCCTGTGGAGAAGGACTTGGGGGTGTTGGTCGATGGGAAAATGAACATGAGCGGGCAGCGTGCGCTTGCAGCCCAGAAAGCCAACCGCATCCTGGGCTGCATCGAAAGGAGCATGACCACCAGGTCGAGGGAGGTGATCCTGCCCCTCTACTCTGCTCTTGTGAGACCTCACTTGGAGTACTGTGTGCAGTTCTGGTGTCCTCAACATAAAAAGGACATAGAACTGTTGGAACAAGTCCAGAGGAGGGCCACGAGGATGATCAGGGGACTGGAGCACCTCCCGTATGAAGACAGGCTGAGAAAGTTGGGGCTTTTCAGCCTGCAGAAGAGAAGGCTGCGTGGAGACCTCATAGCAGCCTTCCAGTACCTGAAGGGGACCTATAGGGATGCTGGGGAGGGACTCTTCATTAGGGACTGTAGTGATAGGACAAGGGGTAACGGGTTCAAACTTAAACAGGGGAAGTTTAGATTGGATATGAGGAAGAAATTCTTTACTGTAAGGGTGGTGAGGCACTGGAATGGGTTGCCCAGGGAAGTTGTGAATGCTCCATCGCTGGTGGTGTTCAAGGCTGGGTTGGACATAGCCTTGGGTGGCATGGTTTAGTGGGAGGTGTCCCTGCCCCTGGCAGGGGGATTGGAACTAGACGATCTTAAGGTCCTTTCCAACCCTAACTATTCTATGATTCCATGATTAGCATCAGTGTCCCAGAGCTCTCACCATGGTAACACTATGCTTTCATTAAAGAGAGCTTTTACTTTGTTGAGTGTTCTGCCTCATCCCTGACGGATCTTAACCTGCTTTTCGCTCATAACACTTGGTGCAGTTGGCAGGATCCATCAGGTACAATGCTGCTTTGGTCACAAGAGGCCCTGATAAAAGGTCTCTCCCCCTCTTTCTTACAGGCCCCTTTTAAGTACTGAAAGGCTGCAATGAGGTCTCCCTGGAGTCTTCTCTTCTCCAGGCTAAACAACCCAAACTCTCTCAGCCTTTCCTCAAGGACGAGGTGATCCAGACTTCTGATCATCTTTGTGGCCCTCCTCTGGACCCTCTCCAACAGGTCCATATCTTTCCTGTACTGAGGACTCCAGAGCTGGACACAGTATTCCAGGTGGGGTCTCACTAGAGCAGAGTAGAGGGGGAGAATCATCTCCCTTGACGTGCTGGCCACGCTTCTTTAGATGCAGCCCAAGATACAATTGGCCTTCTGGGCTGCAAGCGCACATTGCCAGCTCATATCCAACCTTTCATCCACCAGTACCCCCAAGTCCTCCTCCTCAGGAGTGCTCTCAATCCCTTCATTTCTGTCATGGGTTCAGCAGCAGCAGTCATTTTTCTCCTCCTTGGTAGCTGGTGCAGCGCTGTGTTTTTGATTTTGGGCCTGGGAACAGCACTGATAACACCAGTGTTTCAGTTACTGCTTAGTGATGTTTTGGTCTGGCCAAGGACTTTCTGAGTTTCATGCTCTGCCAGGGAGGAGGGGAGCCGGGAGGAAGCAGAGACAGGACACCTGACCCAAACTGACCAAAGAGGTTATTCCATACCACAGCACGTCATGCCTAAGATGGACGACGGAGAGGAGAGACCCAGAAGGGTGGGGGGTGCACTGCGTGGTCGGGCTTGGTTTTAGGTGGTGAGAAATTGTATTCTTTCCTTGTATTTGCCTTGTTTTTATTATTATTGGTGGTAGCAGTAGTGATTTGTGTTATACTTTAGTTACTAAACTGTTCTTATCTCTACCTGTGAGAGCTGCATTCTTTTCGATTCTCCTTCCCATCCCTCCGTGAGCGGGGGGCAAGAAAGAGGGGGGAGTGAGTGAGCAAAACTGCGTGAGTTATAGAGGCTTAAACCACGACAATTCCCCAGCCTGTATTAATCCTGGTGGTTGCCCTGACCCAGGTGCAGGACCTTGCACTTGGTCTTGTTGAACTTCATGAGGTTTATGTGAGCCCACTTTTTGAGCTTGTCAAAGTCCCTCTGGATGGCATCCCATATACAAACGTATATTAACTGAAGATGTTTTTAGCTTGGCTTCCTTCAGTAACAATGCTTATGTGACTAGTCAGTGCATATAAGATGCATGCTCAAGAACTTCTGAATCTTTCATATGATTGTTGTCAAGTTCTCAGACAAATCTCATAGATATTTATATTCTTAAATAAAGCAAACAGCCAAGCAGGAGGAACCAGGACTTGAACATTTGCAGTTTTACCCTCAGCTTTTGAATGCATGTTTCACACCACTGAACACATCAAAACTTCATCTGCCACCAATCCTTTATCCAAAATATTGGTTTTTAGGAATTAGTAGAGAGTTACAGAAAAATCTTAGCATAACTTGTTTAAAAAGAAACAAAACAAAACAAAACCCTGTCACAGCCAATCAAGGCAAATCTGTATGACACAAAGCTTCATTAGCTCTGCAACTCAGTTTCTTGTTTAAACAATCTGCTACAGCAGAAAGTCTTAAACAAACTGAGAAGTACCGTAAATAACGGTCTGAAATTCTTTATCTACTGCATAACAGCATTTGATCAGAAACATCTTACACTTAACCCAGCAGTAAGTGAGAACCGATTGTCATAACATGATCCCCTACCCTCAAATTCATTACTGGAAGTGAGGAAGCTACCCTCCACTCTAATTTCATGGTTTTTAAATTATAAAGCTCTTCTCAGATAGAGGATACCCCTTTAAAATTAATTTGTGTCCCAGTTACTGAAAAAGAAAGCAGGAAACGTGAGAAATCGGCCCTTTGCAGCTTAGATAATTCTTTAGGACCCTTGCAAACAGAGCTTACAAGCTAGTGAAACAAGCGGTTCTGTGATGAGCTGAAGAGCTGGTTTTAACCCCAAAAAGTACTTTTAACTAGGAAACATTCTATAGACAGAATCAAAAAAAGAAAAACCAACCAACCAAACAAAAACCCCAAAAAACTACATTGTGACTACTTAAAGAAGTAGACCTTGTAAAGTTTCAGAGACCTGACTCAATCCTGAAGACAAGGAAAGGTTTTATTTTGAAAAATTAGAAAAATGAGAGTGCTAAAAATATTGAATGAGACCTAGATTTCTGTGAGAATGAGAAAAAGGCAGTTTTTCTAAAATCTGTTCCAAATTGTAAGAAAGAGAACAGATTCCCTAGAATTTCTTGAATGAATCCTGAAATTGATAAGAACTAGCAAATTTAATTTCTAGGAGAGTGCTTTTGCTAGCAGCTGTAAAGCACTGAATTATTCAGACGCAACATATCAACACTGGAGTAAAAGAGGCAGATCTCTGAATAGATGGAACATGAAAACCAAAACAAAAATCAGATCCAAATATCCACCCAATATGCCAAAATTATGGTTTGAGCAGAGACTAGTATTTCTTTTTGGTTCTAAATAATGTTATGTTATACCACACTGAGGCTAGCAACAGTATTGGTGCCTGATAGCCCAAGTATTCAACCAAGGGATGGAGTAGAGGAAACTACAAAAGTATTTGGAGTACACTCCCAATTTAAAGAAAATCCATAATGGAAGGAGGTGGAAAGGAGTAGAGATGTGTCAGTCAAGTATCCTCATTCATGCTATACTTTCTCTACTAAGGTAATGTCTTGTTAAAATTATCAACCAGAAGGGTAAGCAGTATATGTTACAGTAAAGTCATGCCACTAATGAAACAGTTTGAAAAAGCAGCTTTCAGAGAACCAGCAAAGAAAACTTATTAGAGTTGATTCTCAGAAACAGAGGACAAACAAAGAGATCCCTCCTCAAAGGAATGGCTTTATCATTAGCATATATGCTAGTCAGGAATATTTTGGGCTACATGAAACATACCTCTTAAAACTGCATTTCTTTTCAGTCTGCCATCCAGAGGCCTGAAAAGACACAAAAAAATATCTGAAAGTTATCATCCAAAACTCTTTAAAATCCAGCTACCACAGAAATCTTAACCTACTAAGTTCACCTAGCACTACCTGCATGTATTAATTCAAAACTCAAAGAAAAATTAAACATTCATTTTTAGTAAAGAGAAAAAAGGAAAGCCTGCCAGAATTAGAACAAAAAGCAACTTCAGGAAACACCCACCCTCTGTGAAAGGACAAGCTTACCACAGAAAAGTAAAAACAGCTCAAAATTCAAGCAGTCCTGATACCATGTGGTAGCAAAAATACTAAAACCCCAAAATTATCTGCTGTACTGGGTCTGGCTAGGATGGAGTTATTTTTCTTCATAGCAGCCTATATCCTGCTAAACACCAGCACTTCAGCTGGCTGACACCTGCAATCCCTCCAAAGCTGCCTCTGACAATCAGAACACCCACAGTGTCATCCACAAACAGCTTGGAGCCCATCATTATTAGCAGAGCTTATTCAAAAGGAAGAGAGGTATGGCAACATAGTGCTGTTTTGGATTTGTTACCAAAACAGTGTTGATAACACACCAATGTTTTAGCTGTTGCTGAACAGTGCTTACACAATGTGAAGGCCTTCTCCCTTTCTCATTCTGCCCCACAGCACATAGGTTGGGATGTGCAAAAAGTTGGGAAGGGGGACAACCAGAATGGCTGACCTGAACTGACCAAAGGGATATTCCATGCTGTATAATGTCATGCAGCACCAATAAAATCAGAGGGAAGGGGAGTTTTGGATAAATACCCATTACTCGGGGACTGTCTAGGCATTGCTCTACTTGTAGGCGGTGGCAAGTCATTGACTTTGCATCATCTTTTTTTCCATGTTTTTTTTTCTTCTTCCTCTTTCCTTAGTTTATTATATTATCTTTATCTCAAAACATGAGTTCTCTTGGTTTTGCTCTTCTATTCTCTCCCATCCCACTGGTGGGGGGAAGTGAGCAAGCAGCTGTGTGGTGCTTAGCTGCTAGCTTGAGTCAATCCACCACATCTGCACAGATGAGAATGACAAAAGAAAATGACTGGCCTGTTTAAAAGAAGACTTGGGTTTGAAGATTCCCATCAAACAGTACTAGTCTCAAAAACTATTTAAAAGTATCTGCTCTCCATTTCACTGAATTTTCAAAAAATATTCTGATGGAAATCTGTCATATCTCAAAAATCTTCATATATTTTCCAACATAAAAGGAAAAAATATTTTTCCATCACATTCCAAACAGATGATAACCACACAAACATTTTAGCTTGACAAAAGAAGGCAATTTTTTAAAAGGTTAATTCACACAGAAGACAGCCAGATGTTATAAAGACAAGCAATGAATACTGCTTTATCTTCCTCCATCAAAAACAAAGGCATAGCCTGCAATTATTATTTTTGCTTTTATATTGCTTAAGGAAATGATAAACACTATGGTAAAATGAAACTTCATGACAGCAACAGATGAAAATCAGAATGCAATGCAACTGAATAATCTCTCAGCACCTCCTTTGGGTACTTTTTTATTGCATTCAGAGAAAATTCGAAGAAATGTTAAACACTGCCACACTGAAAGCAGAGTGGCATTAAATGCCTTTTTGTTGGTACCAACAACAAAAAACTTCACACAAAGAATAGAAATTCCCTTGGCTGTAGAGGAGAATGGACTTCAGGATGCAACTGCTGTAACAGAATCCTAATTTATACTGTGGTTGAAGAAACTGAATTATAGGCTTATCACATGAGCATTCTAAAAACACATGTCCTGGGTTCAGCTGTAGCAGTTATTTTTCTCAGTCTTAGTAGCTGGTGCAGTGCTGTGTTTTCAATTTTAGTCTGAGAGCAGTGCTGATAACACACCAATGTTTTAGTTGTTGCTAAGTAGCTGTTACCCGGATCAAGGAATTTTCAGTCTCTCATGCTCTGCCACTGAGGAGGGGCACAGGAAGTCGGGAGGAAGCAGAGACAGGACACCTGACCCAAACTAGACAAAGGGGTATTCCATACCACAGCACATCATGCCCAGTATATAAACTGAGGAGAGTCACCCTGAAGGCCCGGATAGCTGCTCGGGTTGGGCTGTATATTGGTTGGTGGGTGGTGAGCAATTGTATTATGTATCACTCGTGTTTATTGTTTGGGTTTTTTTCCTTTCCCCTTTTAGTTTTATATTCTCTCCCCTTATTATTTCCCCTATAATTATTATTATTGATGGTAGTAGTAGCAGTTTTATATTATACTTTTGTCGTGGTTTAAGCCATAAATCATGCAGTCGCTCTCTCACTCACTCCCCTCTCTTTCTTCCCCCGCTCCCAGGTGGATGGGGAGGAGAATCAAAGGAATGCAACTCCCACAGGTTAAGATAAGAACAGTTTAGTAACTAAAGTATAACACAAGACCACTACTGCTACCACCACTAATAATAATGACAAGAGAAATACAAGGAAAGAATACAATAGCTCACCCCTTCTAATACAAAGCCTGATCACTCACTTCCCCCTCCTTCTTCCCCCCCACTCCGAGGGGGGGGGGAATTGGGAGAAGAATCAAAAGAATGCAACTCCCACTGGTTGAGATAAGAACAGTCCAGGAACTAAGGTATAACACAAACCACCGCTGCCACCAACAACAACAACAATGACCAGGGAAATACAAGGAAAGAG
>CABHOG010000146.1:285551-306912 GCA_902168055.1 Aratinga solstitialis | reverse complement strand
AAGTCCTTGGCCAGACCAAAACATCACTAAGCAGTAACCGAAACACTGGTGTTATCAGTGCTGTTCCCAGGCCCAAAATCAAAAACACAGCGCTGCACCAGCTACCAAGGAGGAGAAAAATGACTGCTGCTGCTGAACCCATGACAAACAGTTGATAAAAGGGCAGCTATAAGAAGGTCACATCGTACCTTCTACTAGCCCCTGGAATTCGCCAGTTTTCGTAATTCAAAAGAAAAGTGGTAAATGGCATTTACTCCATGATTTGAGGTAAATAAATGACATCTTAGAGGACATGGGGGCATTACAACCAGGTCTACCATCACTGACCATGATCCCGAAGCAGTGGCCCATAGTTATCATTGATCTAAAGGCCTGCTTTTTTACGATCCCCTTAGACTCCAAAGATGCGCCACGTTTTGCTTTTTCAGTGACTTCAAGCAATGTTGCAGAACCTCATCAGAGATATCATTGGGTGGTTTTACCTCAGGGGATGAAAAAAATCCCTACTATTTGCCAATGGTTTGTGTCGCGAGCTTTGTCACCAGTCAGGGATGAATTCCCCAGCGCCTTAATATATCCCTATATGGACGACATTTTACTCACCTGTAAAGATCCTGGACTACTGGAGAATGTAACAAAGAGAACATTTGATTGTCTGAATAAGCAGGGTTTAAAGGTATCCCCGGAAAAAATTCAACAAACAGCACCATGGAAATATTTAGGATGGATGATATCAGATCAAACTATCCAGCCTCAGTCATTGTAACTAGCCACTAATACTTCTTCTTTGAATTACTTACAGAAATTGTTAGGTACTATTAACTGGGTTAGAAATTTGTTAGGGATCTCCAATAGTGATCTGCAACCCTTGTTTCAATTGTTAAAAGGTGATCCTGCCCTAGTCTCCCAAGACTCTGAATAAGGAGTGTAAATTAGCTCTAGACAAAATAATCTCTCTCATAGAAAACAGACAAGTAAGGAGAGTTGATGACGAGTTACCTCTCAACCTTTATCTTCTCAATTCAGAATTCCAGCCAATTGGGCTAATTGGACAATGGCGGGACACTGTAGAAAAGGATCCCTTGTCAATAATAGAATGGGTGTTTTTGTTGCACCAGCCGCAGAAGACAATTGTCACCCGTACTGAAATGTTTGGTATGATAATCATGAAGGGTAGGAGACGTTGTGTAGAACTGATGGGTGTTGAACCGAGTGTTATATATTTGCCTCTGATTCAAATGCATTTAGACTGGTTGTTAACCAATGTGCTGACTTTTCAAGTAGCCATGGAGGACTATACAGGAAGGATATATATACATTTCTTGTCTCACAAATTGCTCGCGATGTTACAAACAATATCCTTATTACCAAGATCTAAAGGTAATCCGACCCCCGCTGACGGCATTACAGTTTTTACAGATGGATCTGGCAAAACAGGTAAAGCAGTAATAGTCTGGAAAAACAAAACTAGCCAGTGGGAAAGCAATGTTCAGCAGGTAAGGGGTTCCTCGCAAGTAGTAGAGCTACATGCGATTGTCGTGGTTTTTGAGAAATGGGACTAGCCCCTCAGTATTATAACTGACTCACAGTATGGGGAGGGAGTAATAAAACGTCTTGAGGGAGCCTGGTTAAAATCAATAGATCATGAAGATTTGTATCTGTTATTTAGGCGGCTGCAACATCTGATCAACAATAGAAAATATCCATATTATATTATGCACATCAGAAGCCACACACAATTACCTGGTCCTATAGGAGAGGGCAATGCTCTGGCTGATAAACTTGCAGCCCCTGTAATACATGTCCCAATGCCAGATGCTCTGCAACAAGCACACTTATCTCACGCTTCTTATCATCAATATGCCAAACCCTTACCAAGGATGTTTCACATCCCACTAGATTCTGCAAGGCAACTCATAAAAATGTGTCCAGATTGCCAATCAATAGTTCCCTTACACCCTGCTGGAGTCAACCCGCGAGGTTTACAAGCCTTACAGCTATGGCAGACTGATGTTACTCATGTACCAGAATTTGGATGTTATAAATATCTCCACGTTTCGGTAGATACATTTTCTAAGGCCATGTAGGCCTCACTGCTGTCTGGGGAAACATCAAAACATGCAACCTCTCATTGGATAGCAGCATTTGCCACATTAGGGGTGCCATCAGAAATAAAAACAGACCAGGGTCCTTGTTATACATCCCAGAAAACAGCTACCTTTTTAGTGAAATGGGGTGTAAAGCATATTACCGCAATTCCACATTCCCCCACAGGTCAAGCAGTGATAGAGCGGACACACCAAATTGTAAAAAACATGTTAGTAAAACAAAAAGGGGGAATGATAGGGAAGACCCCAAATACATGAATCAACAAAGCATTGTTTGCCTTAAATTTTTTAACATTATCCAGTTCTGATTTACACACGGGCATGAATGTCCCCCAATGATTAGGCATTTTTATGCACTAACCCATGTAGGCTCAGATCCGATACCAGGGAAAGAACCCGTTATGGTAATGGTAAAGTCTTTGGAAAATAATAACTGGGAAGGTCCTTTTAGGTTAATAACTTGGGGAAGAGGCTATGCTTGTGTCTCTACAGAACGAGGACCTCGATGGATCCCCGCGCAATGTACCCGTCCATCTATACAAGCAACAGCTGCAAATGAAGATTGATGACGATTCATTGCTGAAGTTAACCCATGGGAACTGTACAAAGTTAACCGGTCTCTTTCTGGAGAACCAGTCAACGGAGAGCGTATCCGTGCGGGAGCATATTGCAACTGGACTTTTCAGCCACTAGTAATAGACTGGGAACATTTAAACCCGGAGAGGGTACCACTAGACAACAGGGCTGCTTTTAGACACCTATTCTGTGAGGCACGCCTCACTACAGAACAGAACGACTGTTGATTTTTATTGTTAGCTCAAAGCCATGGGTGTGAAGATTTTGATGGTATGTGCTGCACAAACTTATCAGATCATCCATAAAAGCATTCCAGACTTAATAATAAGGACAGCGCACCTTCAGGAAGATGAGGGACTGAATTGGTTGAACAAAGTGTTTTCTGGCTTGAGCATTACAGGATGGCTTTACTTTATCTTGAAGATTGGACTAATCATTTTTTTAATCTTTTTATGTATCCTAATCTGTGCGCCTTGTTTGCTAATATAGTTAATGGAGAATATAGAAACTTTGGCAAAAGTAGATCATAAATCTATAAACACTGCCTTTTAGTAAAACAAAAAGGGGGAGATGTGGGTGAAGGGATAGAAATAGTTAACAAAATGGATTCAGGCATTATCACCCTGGTCCAACTTAAGCCCTGGGGATGGTGAAGAAAACAGCAGGTGCTATTGCCCTGGTCAGGCCTAAGCCTTGGGAACTGTAAAGAGAACAATGAAGGGTAAAGATCGGTTAGCAAAACAAAGCAGACAGTTTGCAAGATAAAGCAGGATGTGCATCTCAAAGACAGACCAAACAATGTGAATATTTGTAACCCTTAGTAGTTTTGATAAACCAGGATGATAAGGGAGTGAGAGAGTGGAAAGTTACTGCTTAGCACTTAGTAGAATATAAAAGGGATGCAAGATGCAACATAAAGGTCTTCCAGATTTCACCAGAACTGGAGTCCGTCTTTGATATGCCACACGCACAAATAATACTTAAAGAAGGAAAAATTCAGATACATATTCCTGGTGAAAAGGCTGTGGAGCCCAAGTTTTCATGTTACAGAAACCAGACACCAAGCCAGATATACCAGAGGAAGAGGAGAACACAGTCACCCCACTGGTATGGGCTGCCAGAGTACCAGGATGATCACAAAATGCAGAACCAATAACTACTCATCTGAAACCAAATGTCAAACCAGTAAGACAGAAACAATATCCTATAAAACTGGAAGCAAAGACAGGACTAGAGTCTCTTAATATAAAATTTTACTGAATATTGTAATATGTGGAGATTTTGTTCATCAAATAAGATGGTGTAGCTGTAATAAAACTCTGTAAGTAGTTTGCTAAAATAAGCAAGGCGTGTGTGATATGTGTGCAAATGTTAAACCACAATGTGAACCCACAAGTTAACAGGTTAAGCTTTTCTGCAACTCCTAGATAAGGAAGACAATACGGGTGTTTACTGATACACATGCATGAGATAGAGAGGAGAAAGAGTTCAACCTCAAAAGTAGGTTAAGGGTCATCGAGGAAGACTATTAGCTTCATCTTCACGACCCTCAAGACCCTCAAGAGGATGAAACCGCACATGCTCAAGTTATGAAATCAACGGGGGATGGACTTTCCGAGAAGAGGAGTGGACTACCTGGAGAACGAAACTAAACTGCATAAAAGAACAATCGGAAGACAAATTGGTGTGCGTGTTGGCGGAGCAGAGACTCCCCACGCACCCAGCACTGTTTTGTCTGCTTACCGCTTGCTCACAATAAAACTTTATATTGTCACCCTTAATTGGCTCAGGGTGTCCTTAACAAATATAAATTACTTGTGGAACTTCAACCTAGATTTAATACATGATGTATATCAGTTGCAGCAGCAATAGCCCTTCTGATCCAGAAAGCGAGAAAGCTAACTTTGGGATAAAACCAAAAACAAACAAAAAACCCACCACATAAAAAAAAAAAAAACAAACAACAACAAAAAAAAACAACCACACACACACACAAAAAAAAAAAAAAAAAAAAAAAACACAAAATCAAAAACCACCCCACAACAAAACACAACCAGGAATATTCTACACTTACATTCTTGCAAGATCTTAATACATTTGCAGTGTTTTTCAAAACGTACATCTACTTTACAGAACATATCTAGCTTAAAGTTTCCATGCAAATATTTTTAATATATTCCTGAAGTAGCTTCATGGAGAGACCAACATTTTGGTCTAATATTAATTTTGTCTAGAATTAACATAATGGACATATTTCAGAGTTCGAATTACTGTTGTGTTTAAATAGCATGTTTTTTTTTTTAGCTTATTTTCACCTTCTCATCCACAACTTTATGAAACATAGGTAGACAATAATGTAGAATTCCTGAAAAAGACCAACGGAAAAAACTTCTAAAGGAACCTTCTAGAATACACAAGTAATTAACCACCATTTCTAGATCAAGGCTTCTGAGTCACCCCTATTTCACACCCGGGGGTGGGGCTGAGATTTGAGACTATGCATACACAGAGTTATGGAGTATAAAACACTTGCCGAGACAAAATATGTGAACTAGCAGAGAGCATCCAAGTATTACACAAGTACAGCATTAAAGTATTAAGTCTCATGCAGTTTCCTCATAGGATATGCTGAAGCAAAATTAATTACTTTTCAACAAGAGACTGACTTCCACGTTATTCGTAGCACCACAACTGTCATGGTTTAAGCTGCAAATCACGCAGCCTGTTCTCTCACTCACTCCCCTCTCTTTCTTACCCCCCACTCCCAGGTGGATGGGGAGGAGAATCAAAAGAATGCAACTCCCACAGGTTGAGGTAAGAACAGTTTAGTAACTAAAGTATAACACAAGACCACTACTGCTACCACCAATAATAATGATGACAAGGCAAATACAAGGAAAGAGAATACAACTGCTCAACACCCAATACCAAGCCCGACCACGCAGTGCACCCCCCCCTTCCGGGTCTCTGCTGTCTGTTTTACATCCTGGGCATGACAAGCTGTGGTATGGAATAACCTCTTTGGTCAGTTTGGGTCAGGCGCCCCGTCTCTGCTTCCTCCCAGCTTCCCCTCCTCCCAGGCAGAGCATGAGGCTCAGAAAGCCCTTGGCCAGACCAAAACATTACCAAGCAGTAACTGAAAACACTGGTGTTATCAGCGCTGTTCCCAGGCCCAAAATCAAAAACACAGCGCTGCACCAGCTACCAAGAAGGAGAAAAATGACTGCGGCTGCAGAACCCATGACAACAACTCACTGACAAATTCAGCATTTGTAGAAAAGAAACAGAAGTTGGGAGTAGAAGACTACACCATTCAATAATGACTCGGGGAGAAGGGTGGCAATGCAAGCCACAGGCATCCTTTTTTTAAACTACCAGTGCTACTTCAATTCCGACTTCTCACAGGACTTGAAAACGAAAGCTATACACAGCATCAAATAAAGTAATTTAGTAAGTAATACGCCTACTCCGTTCTGACTAAAGGCAGATTTTCCCTCCTCCACAACAGTGGGGGTTTCATCAGTGTAAAACCATTAATAGAGGTAGAGGTGATATAAGGAAACCAAGTGCCTGGAAAACATAGGGTTAAAATGCTTTTAACTTAGATCTAAGATAGAGAACAATGTTTGTGTTGCAAGTCTGTGGTGTGATAACAGAATTTAGTAGTCTTACTAACAAGAGTGAATTATTTCTTTTCATCCTTCTAATGAGTGAATTCTTTCTCACCATCCTTCTAATTTATCAGTTAGTTTGGAGACAGTGACTCCCAAACATCTGCTAGCTTGGGATACTCCTTGTCTGCCCATCCTGTCCTGCTTGCAATAAATTTTGTACAAAGGTCACACTGTTCTAAATCTTTGCCAGCTCTCAGAAACTTGCAGATATGGCTGGTTTCAGCTAATTGTGATTACTGGGGCATCCAACTGTGCCAAAGGTGAAAAGTGCACCCTGAGGAAGACTGCTTACTTCATCTTGAAGACCCCTGCCCACGACCATCGGAGAGCAGTGCGCAAGCGCCAAAAGGGAGGAGACTTATGATAATGAGTACCTAAAATAATTGTGATATCCCCACCGCTCTTTCGGGAACCTAATGAATATGAATGTTTGGGTGTAATAAATATCTGCTTGCTTAACCCCTCAGTGTACAAGTTAGGAGGAGCAATCCCCCTTGCACCCAGCACCATAATAAACATACCTGCTTTATAACTCTCTTTGAGTTGCAGAGTCTGATTCCATGCTTCAAAGGGAACTCTCTGAACGCAACTTGGACAACTCTCACCTAAACGCCACCACCTCACCACAAACATTCCTGATCACCCTGCTGAGTTACACACCTAAAACCAACCCACAGCAATGCAAAGTCTCCATGCAAACCTGTCATGGCTTAAGGCCAGCTGGTAACTTTGTACCATGCAGCCATTCACTCGCTCCCCCCCTTTCCTCCCCCCCGCTCCCGGAGGGATGGGGAGGAGAACTGAAAGAATGTAACTCCCACGGGTTGAGATAAGAACAGTCTAGTAACTAAGGTATAACACAAACCACTGCTGCTGCCACCAATAATAATAAGGATAAGGGAAATAACAAGGGAAGGAAATACAACTGTTCACCACCCACCAACCGATACCCAGCCCAACCCAGCTGTGATCTAACCCTTCCGGGTAACTGAGCCCAGTTTATATCCTGGGCATGACGTGCTGTGGTATGGAATAACCTCTTTGGTCAGTTTGGGTCAGGTGTCTTGTCTCTACTTCCTCCCGGCTTCCCCTCCTCCATGGCAGAGCATGAGGCTCAGAAAGTCCTTGGTCAGACTAAACATTACTGAGCAGCAACTAAAAACACTGGTGTTATCAGCACCGTTCCCAGGCCAAGAGTCAAAAACACAGCACTGCACCAGCTACCAAGAAGGAGAAAAATGACTACTACTGCTGAACCCATGACAGTATCCACCCCTTATTCCATACCATTCATGTCATGCTCAGACCCCACATTTTCAATATACCATCACTCATATATATATATACACACAAAGAAAGAGAGAGAGAGAGGTCATTCCTTAGTGCATGGACCAATCCCTATAAAGCTGCTGAGTCCATCCAGTCCATGGCAGATGGTAGGGCTGTGTTTCCACCCCTGGGGCAGTCGGTTCCAAGTGTACTGGACGCCCCTCCAAGTTAAAAAGAACTGTGGCCTGCACTCTGCTGCCAGAGGAATTGAGAAAAATGCATTGGCAATATCAATCGTGGCATACCACTTGGCTGCCTTTGACTCCAGTTCATACTGAAGTTCTAGCATGTCCTGTACAGCAGCACTCAAGGGTGGTGTGACTTCATTCAGGCCATGATACTCTACCGTTAGTCTCCACTCTCTGTTAGACTTTCGCACAGCTTTCTTTCACAGCTGCCAAGAGCCGCTTCCAAAGGCTGAGAGACCTTTTCTCTCTTGCAATTGCTTTGTCAATTCCCCCTTCTCTAGCAAGTGATCCCAGCTGCTTGGCTTCCCTACCTTCTAGTTCGTGACCATCGGCCCCATTATCCCAGCATCAGAGCAACCAGGTGATGATGTGCTCCCCCGGCTGATGGGTAAAATCTTTTTGCATATTCCATAGCTTGGCTGAGGTCCAGGGTCGAGACGTCACCACTTCTTCTTCTGATTCACATACTAATAACTCCTGATCAGATGCTGTCCTGGGTGGTGAGTACATTGTTTCTTCATCTTGCTTCATCTTTCTTGCTTCTTTTTTGCTTTTCCCCTTGTGTACAGGGGCAACCGATATTGGCACAAATTGGTCCTCTGCTGCAGCTGCTGTGCTTGGAGGTGGAGTAGCTGCACTGTCTGTTGTAGTCAGAGTTTGGATAGCTGCTGTACTTGTTGCTGGGGCTGGTGTAGCTGCTGTACTTGGAGTTGCAATAGCTGTGCTGTCTGTTGCGATCAAAGTTTGAGCAGCTACTGTACTTGTTGCTGAGGCTGGTGTAGCTGCTGCGCTTGGAGCTGGAGTAGCTGCGCTGTCCATTACTTGGCCCTCAGATCCAGGGACATTTTTTTCCTTTAGAAGGTGCTGGATGGTGTTGAACAGGGTTCTGTAAGCATAGGCCAAGCCCCAGCACGTTGCCATGATTTGTCCTTCTCTGGTATGACCAGAATGACAAAACATCTCATTTAAGTTTTTTTCTAATTTTTCTGGATTTTGCACTTGTTCACTGGTAAAGTTCCAAAGCACTGGAGGGGCCCACTTGCCCATACTATCCCACACACCCTGACACTCATGACTGTCCAGCCTCGGGGAAAATCTCTTGGTCCTCCTATATCATTGTCCAACCCTAGACAAGACACAAACCTGACTCTGCTTAACTCTTGAGATCAGATGAAACGGTCGTGGGCAAAACACACTCTGTATACGTGCCAACATGGTGATCCCCATCACAATCAGCAGGCAGGTCTCAAGGGTACACAAAGGCCATTCAAAACCTTCAGAACTCTCAAATTATGCTGTAAACGGTCTGGTGGGGGGGCTGAGAACATAAGGGAATGTCTCCTTCATGGGTTGACCACCCGAGGAGGAGAAAAAAGATGTGTAGTTGCTAAACATTTCTATTATATACTTCCCAAAGTATAGAGGTGGTGACCACACTGGGAATGGAAGCCTGATCAGTTTCGTGATCAATGATTCTATTGTATTACAAGTCATTACCATAAAGTACAATGAAAAAAGAACCTTAGCCCAAGGCCCCCAACCGATAAACACTAAACCAGCAAATACTGGCTGTAAGTAAGGTACGACATGCTGAAACTGTGAGATCAAGTGAAACAACTTTGAGAGCCAATAAATCAGCATTGTCACGAGTGACTATTAATCCGAAACAATGAATGCTTATCACAAATACGATTAGACATGCTCCTGGTCAGATCTGTCATTATATCAACTGTTCGTGCCCCATGTTGGGTGCCAAAAAGAACTGCCGTGTTTTAAGACCAGCTGGTAACTCAGTACCATGAAGTCGTTCCCTCGCTCCCCCCTTACTCCCCCCTGCTCCCAGAGGGATGGGGAGGAGAATCGAAAGAATGTAACTCCCACGGGTTGAGATAAGAACAGTACAGTAACTAAGGTATAACACAAACCACTGCTGCTGCTGCCACCAATAATAATAATGATAAGGGAAATAACAAGAGAAGACAATACAACCGTTCACCACCCACTGACCGATACCCAGCCCAACCAAGCAGTGATCTAACCCTTCCGGGTAACCACCCCCAGTTTATATAGTGGGCATGATATGCTGTGGTATGGAATACCTCTTTGGTCAGTCTGGGTCAGGTGTCCTGTCTCTGCTTCCTCCCAGCTTCCCCTCCTCCCTGGCACAGCATGAGGCTCAGAAAGTCCTTGGTCAGAGTAAACATTACTAAGCAGCAACTAAAAAAAAAAAATCGGTGTTTTCAGTGCTGTTCCCAGACCAAAATTCAAAAACACAGCACTGCACCAGCTACTAAGGAGAAAAAATGACTGCTACTGCTGAACACAGGACAAAACCCAAGGACAAGTCTGATGGTAGGATACAGAGGCACAATGCTCAGGCACCCGAAAAAAAAAAAGAAGCATTACCACTACTTCAGAAACCAGGAAGTTTAATAGCTGGAATAGGAAAGGGAGGGGTGAAAACAAGAAGGGGGGGGAGGGGCAGGGGGAGGGGGAGTTTGTGGGATTTTTTTAAAGGAAAAGGCACCTTTCCCCTTGGTAGGCAAAAGCTATCCTTAAACACGAAAAAGGAAGGTCGTTTAAGGGGGAGGGAAACAAAACAAAACAACAAAAACACAAATACACACACACACAAAGAAAAAAAAGGAAAAGAAAACAAAACCACTATCTATTAAAATATCATCGAACCCACCGAAACAATAACGTTCATTTTCTGCATCACAAAAAGTTCAAGCACAGCCTGCCGGCACCAGACCCGGTGTCTCATCCGTCGTCCGCCCCCCGCCCCCATCCCCACACCGAGGGCGGTGGACTGACCTATCAACAAATGGCAGCAACGGCAACGAAGAGGAGCAACGGCCGCTAAGAGAAGGGGGAGGAGCAGGAACCTTTTATCTTCCGGGGGTTGATTCCTGTCCCCTTTTCCTTCCAGTTCCCCTATTATTTTATACCTATCCCCGCAAAAAAAAAAAAAAAAAAGTGAGAAAAGTAAAAAAACCACTTACTTTCTTTTTCTTTCTCTTTCTCCCTTTCCTTTCCCCTTCCTCCCCCCGCCAATATTCCGACTCAGTTTAAAACAAAGAAACGGAAACAGTTGAGTGAGGCTCGAATGAAGCCGAGTGAGCATGTCATGCATGTAGCGCATGCGCACTGTGTGTATACATACGCTCAGGTCTATACCCTTGCCTCTGTCAAGATATGGGTTTCGCGTTATCCATTCCTCCTATCCCACTCTGTTATGCATATGCTGAAAGGGGAGCAGTTTATTTCCGGTTCCCCCCCAAACTCGGGGTTGAGACAAGGAGGCACAAAATCACAAAATGAAATATAAACCTTTGTAAATAAGTAGAATCAGTTTTAAGTAATGTTAAGTTTGATGGCTTTGTAACAGTAGCAATGGAAAATAACTGAGGTGCATGTTTCACAGAAAAAAAATAGTAGAGTGCAGCTAGAGAACATACTGAGAATACTTGTATAAGATAAACTGTTGTAGTTTGCATAGTTTTAGGTTCTTATGACCTTAGTACAAAAATAAGTGTAAGAAAAACAGGATAGAAAAACAGGACATGGGGATGGGCAGTATCTGGGACTAGCAGGTGTCCAGGATGGGCTGCAGCTAAACTAATTGATAAGTAGGACAGGATAATTGCTATGTCTGCAGTGTTACCAAACCAATTAAGCTGGTATAAACATTATCTACTGCGTGTGCTTCAAAGGCTGCCAGAAGTGATGAAGATTGTTGGAAGAGACCACCACTACATTTTTGTACGCATGCGGGGAAACTTTCTGGAAAATGATGTAATTAATACGCAGCCTCATTAACATGCATATATGTACATAATGAATATGTATGCTCAGTGATTATATAAGGACGGTTTGTGTAGCAATACGAGGACACACGCTAGGTGGAGCTATCCCCTGTGTCTCCCGGCGCCTCAATAAAGAATACCTGTTTGTCAACTTAAACTTTGTTGGAGAATTTTGTTCCTGGAGTTTTCTCCGAATCAATTTGGCGACCCAGATGGGACTCTGTCTCTGCTCGGCTGCAGGACCCGCTGAGGACAGGGCTCCCTAGGGCCCTCGGGAATTTTTTCCCAGAAGGACCCCTTGACTCATTCTGATCACTGCAGGAGCAGACAAGGACTATCTTCATAAAAGATATTCTTTTCTTTTATGTAGTCTGTAAGGTGCAGGGGGCATCTTACATAAAGACTAAATTCGGTTGGTAAGCATGTGCAAGGTTAGGAAGCCTTCCATATGTCAAGATAGGAAATCTCGTGGGTAAAGGCATATACCCATTTGCTAGCGTCTGTTTGGTATACACCCACAAGAAGCAGGGGGCATCTTGTGGTTTGGGTCCTACAAGATGCAGGGGGTGTCTTGTGGAAATGGTTTTGGATCTTAATGGTATCCGACTTACTTTGTGACTTGTTACAGCAACGATTTTTGGTGTTGTTATTTTGGTATTGGTGACAGGCTGTTATAACTGTGTTATTAATTGTCGTTTGTTTGATAGAATTTTAGTCTCTGTCTCTGTCTCAAGTGTTGTAACTGTGTGGAGTGAATCTGTGGGATCCCATGTGTGTGTGTGTGAATGCAAGATTGATAATGGGAAATCAGCAGAGTGGAGAGATCTTGAAAAATAGTCCTTTAGGGTGCATTTTGGCACATTAGAAAGAACTGTGAGGGTCTCCTGGAGGCTCAGTAAATAAGAAAACGTTGATAAAATATTGTAACCAATGGTGGCCTTTGTATACTCTGGAGGATCAGGAAAAATTGCCTAAAAATGGAACTCTGAACTATAATACATTGTTACAATTAATGTTGGTTTTGAGGCGGCAAAGAAAATGGGATGAAGTAATGCATGCAGATATGTTTTTCATGTTGCAAAACCACCCGGAATGGCAGAAAGAATGTGGAATTAATATAGCACCTTCGTATCTGTCATGGGTTCAGCAGTAGCAGTCATTTTTCTCCTTCTTGGTAGCTGGTGCAGTGTTGTGTTTTTGACTTTCGGCCTGGGAACAGTGCTGATAACACTAGTGTTTCAGTTACTGCTTAGGGATGTTTTGGTTTGACCAAGGACTTTCTGAGCCTCATGCTCTGCGAGGGAATAGGGGAAGCCGGGAGGAAGCAGACAGGACACCTGACCCAAACTGACCAAAGAGGTTATTTCATGCCACAGCACGTCATGCCCAGGATGTAAAAGCAGAGAGCAGAGACCCAGAAGGGTGGGGGGCTGCACTGCGTGGTTGGGCTGGGTATAGGGGTGAGCAATTGTATTCTCTTTCCTTGTATTTGCCTTGCCATTATTATTATTGGTGGTAGCAGTAGTGGTCTTGTGTTATACTTTAGTTACTAAACTGTTCTTATCTCAGCCTGTGGGAGTTGCATTCTTTTGATTCTCCTCCCCATCCACCCGGTAGCGGGGGGAAGAAAGAGAGGGGAGTGAGTGAGAGAACAGGCTGCGTGATTTACGGCTTAAACCACGACAGTATCCTTTAATTTTAGCTTTAGAAAAAGAAAGGAAGCAGGCTGGGAATAGATTGGAAAGATGTTGTTCTGGTTGTGATATTAGGGAAATGTGTTTGAAACTTAGGAAAAGAACTGAGGATAACATGGATGAGGATAGAATGGAGGATTATGTTTCCCCGAAGGTACCGGATCAGAGACCACCTCCGATTCAGGAGGAATCCTCTGATTCAGATGAAGAGCAAGAACAAAGTGTAAAGAAAATTCCCTCCACTCCTGTTGCCGCCCATGTCCATAGTAAAACTAAGACTATCCTGCAAGCCCCTCTCTAGGGAAGCAATGGGACCGGAGGGATGTACCAGAATAAAAGTTAATTTCTCTTTATGAGATTTGGATAATTGGAAGCAGGTTGCAAAAAAACTATCAAAATTACCCTATGGGGTAGCTAAGAAATTTGAGATACTGGTAAAAAGTCAGGATCCTGATCGGAAGGATATAGATGCAATACTGGATGCATTAACAGAGACAGAAAAACAATTGGTTATAAAAACTGCTTGTACTCAGGTGTCGTGGTTTAAGCTGTAAATCACGCAGCCCGCTCACTCACTCCCCCCTCTTTATTCCCCCCGCTCCCGGAGGGATGGGAAGGAGAATCGAAAGAATGCAACTCCCACAGGTTGAGATAAGAACAGTCCAGTAACTAAGGTATAACACAAATCACTAATGCTACCACCAATAATAATAATGACAAGGCAAATACAAGGGAAAAGAATACAATCGCTCACCACCTATGCCCAGCCCAACCAAGCAGTACACCCCCACCCTTCCAGGTCTCTGCTCTCTGTTTGACGTCCTGGGCATGACGTGCTGTGGCATGGAATACCTCCTTGGTCAGTTTGGGTCAGGTGTCCTGTCTCTGCTTCCTCCCGGCTTCCCCTCCTCCCTGGCAGAGCATGAGACTCAGAAAGTCCTTGGCCAGACCAAAACATTACCGAGCAGTAACTGAAAACACTGGTGTTATCAGCGCAGTTCCCAGGCCTAAAATCAAAAACACAGCACTGCACCAGCTACCAAGAAGGAGAAAAATGACTGCTACTGCTGAACCCAGGACATCAGGTAAATGCTCAGATTACTGCAGGGGCAATGGCTGGGAGGGTTGAAGGTCATATTCCCCTTACAGCTGCAGATTGGGATTATAATGATGCTGGAGATTATGCATCTCTAAAGAGATATCAAAATTGGATTAAATATGGGCTTGAAAATGCTATACCTAAAGCAGTAAATTGGTCGGTGCTGTTGAAAAAAGATGGGCCGAAGGAGTCGCCGACAGAGTTTCTGGACAAGCTCAGAGAAACTCTGCGAAAATGCACCACAATGGATCCTTCCTCAGAGGAAGGTAAATTACAGCTTGCAAATTCCTTTGTGGGGCAGTCATTGGAGGATATCAGACGAAAGCTTCAAAAATTATCCATGACTGCAATAAGAGATATAGAAAAGTTACTGGAAGTGGCTTGGAAAGTATACAGAAATAGAGAACAAATAAAAGAAAGGAAATTAGGAAAGGTTTTGACAACAGCCACAGTCACAGCATTGGAGCAAGTGAATGAGGGATATAGTGGAATGAGAGGTAGAGGTCATGGCTGTGGAATGGTGATGAGAGGTAGAGGGGGGGATTATATAAGGACTTCCCTTGGTCCAGATCTATGTGCAAACTGTAAAGGGTTTGGACACTGGAAACGGGAATGTCCACAAGGAAAACAACAAACTCAACTGACTACTGAACTAGAATTAGATTGACGGGGACCTGGGGAATCTCCCCTAGCGGATCCACTGGTTAAAATTAAGCTAGGGACCACAGAAAAAGAAGTGAAATTTCTCATAGATACTGGGGCAACTTATTTGGTCCTAAACCAAGATCTAACATTAAAAGGAAAAGAGTCTGTAATGGTTGTGGGAGCTACTGGCCATCAGGAAAAAGCATTCTTTCTAAAACCTGTAAAATATAGGATAGGAAAACAAATTGGGGTACATATACTTCTATATATGCCAAATTCACCCAAATCATTATTAGGAAGAGATCTATTAGAACATTTAGAGGCAACCATAACTTTCAAAGGAGGTGAAATAGAACTAAAAGAGGATCAATTAATTGAAGCTTTGAGTGTATCATTAATTCAACAGGAAATCAGGAAGTCAAATTCATCCGAAGTAGAAGAAATCCTCAATCAGGTATACCCAGGAGTTTGGGCATCTGAAATCCCAGGTAAGGCGAAGAATGCTTTGCCTATTAAAATTGAAATAAAAAGGGGGGGCCTGCCCGGTCTGAATAAAACAGTATCTTTAAGGATAGAAGAGATAGAAGGGGAATTAAAGAAATAATTGATAGGTTTCTAAAATACAGTTTATTAGTGGAATGCGAATCGGAATATAACACTCCCATCTTACCAGTAAAGAAAGCAGATGGGAAAAACTATAGGCTAGTTCAAGATTTAAGGGCAATAAATAAAATAGTAGAGGACATCCACCCTGTAGTGGCTAATCCATATACTTTATTGACCAAACTAAAATTAAATCAGAAATGGTTTGCTGTCCTGCATTTAAAGGATGCTTTCTTTTGCTTACCATTGGCCAAAGAAAGCCAGAATTTATTTGCTTTTGAATGGGAAAATCCTGACACGGGAAGGAAAACTCAATTAACTTGGATGGTATTACCTCAAGGGTTTAAAAACAGTCCAACGATTTTTGGAAATCAGTTAGCACAAGAACTAGAATCATGGAAGCCACCCACTCAGAYGGGGACACTGTTACAATATGTGTATGACCTATTAATTGCCACAGAAACAAAGGAAGAATGTATCCAGTGGACATTGGAATTATTGAATTTTCTGGGGCTGAATGGTTATTGGATATGAAAAAAAAAGGATAATACAAACCCAAGTTTCCTACCTAGGATATGAAATAACAGGAGGACAGAGAGAACTTGGAACCGCTAGAAAAGAAGACATTTGTCAAACTCCACAACCATCGACCATCAAGGAGCTCCGGATGTTCCTGGGAAATTTAAAAATAGAGCTAATGAGAGCTCCAGCTCTGGGACTTCCAGATGTGACTAAATCCTTTTGGCTACATTCCTATGAAAAACAGGGAATAGCCTTGGGGGTCCTCACGCAGAAACAAGGACCCTATGAAAGGGTAGTGGTGTATTTTTCACAACAGCTGGATGAAGCAAGCAAAGGATGCACCAATCTGGTGGCCTTCTATGATGGGGCTACAGAAATGATGGACAGGGGCAGAGCAGTTGATGTCATCTACCTGGACTTGTGCAAAGCGTTTGACACTGTCTCACATGACATCTTTGTCTCTAAGTTGGAGAGACATCAATTTGATAGATGGACCACTCGGTGGATAAAGAACTGGCTGGATGGCCGCACGCAAAGGGTTATGGTCAATGGCTCAACGTCCAGCTGGAGACCAGTAACTAGTGGTGTCCCTCAGGGATCGGTGGTGGGACCGGCCTTGTTCAACATCTTTGTCAGTGACATGGACAGTGGGATTGAGTGAGCCCTCAGCAAGATTGCTGATGACACCAAGCTGTGTGGTTCAGTTGATACATTGGAGGGAAGGAATGCCATCCAGAGGGACCATGACATGCTTGTGAGGTGGGCTGATGCCAACGTGATGAAGTTTAACCATGCCAAGTGCAAGGTCCTACACGTGGGTGGGAGCAATCCCAGGCACAGCTACAGGTTGGGCAGAGAAGAAATACAGAGCAGCCCTGCAGAGAAGGACCTGGGGGTGTTGGTCGATGGGAAAAAATGAACATGAGCTGGCAGTGTGCACTTGCAGCCCAGAAAGCCAACAGTATCCTGGGCTGCATCAAAAGGAGCATGACCACCAGGTGGAGGGAGGTGATCCTGCCCCTCTACTCTGCTCTTGTGAGACCTCACTTGGAGTATTGTGTGCAGTTCTGGTGTCCTCAACATAAAAAAGGACATGGAACTGTTGGAACAAGTCCAGAGGAGGGCCACAAGGATGATAAGGGGGCTGGAGCACCTCCCGTATGAAGACAGGCTGAGAAAGTTGGGGCTGTTCAGCCTGGAGAAGAGAAGGCTGYGTGGAGACCTCATAGCAGCCTTCCARTATCTGAAGGGGGCCTATAGGGATGCTGGRRAGGGACTCTTCATGAGGRACTGTAGTGAGAGGACAAGGGGKAAYGGGTTCAAACTTRAACAGGGGAAGTTTAGATTGGATATGAGGACGAAATTCTTTACTGTAAGGGTGGTGAGGCACTGGAATGGGTTGCCCAGGGAAGTTGTGAATGCTCCATCGCTGGCGGTGTTCAAGGCCAGGTTGGAGAGAGCCTTGGGTGACATGGTTTAGTGGGAGGTGTCCCTGCCCCTGGCAGGGGGGTTGGAACTAGATGATCTTCAGGTCCTTTCCAACCCTAACTATTCTATGATTCTATGACTGTAGTAATAGGACATGGGGTAAGGAGTTCAAACTTAAACAGGGGAAGTTTAGATTGGATATAAGGAATATGTTCTTTACTGTGAGGGTGGTGAGGCACTGGAATGGGTTGCCCAAAGAAGTTGTGAATGCTCCATCCCTGGCGGTGTTCAAGGCCAGGTTGGACAGAGCCTTGGGCGACATGGTTTAGTGTGAGGTGTCCCTGCCCTTGGTAAAGGGCTTGGAACTTGATGATCTTAAAGTCCTTACAACCCTAACTATTCTACGATTCTAAAATCTCTTGGGGGCCCTCCTATATCGTCACCTAGCCCTAGACCAGATCCAAAGGCGATGCTGCTTAACTTTCGAGATCAGGCAAAATAGGCCATTCTCAGGGTGGTATGGCCGTGGGCAAAACGCACACTGTATGTGTGCCAACATACTGATTGCCAGCAGAAGCAGAAGGCAAGTCTCAAGAGTATTCAAGGGCCATCCAAAACTTTTAAAACTCTCAAATTCTGCTGCAAATAGCCTGGTGGGGAGCAGAGGGTGTAAGGGAATGTCTCCTTCCTAGGTTGACCCCCTGAGAAGAAAAAAGAAAAGTGTAAAAAAAACCCCAAACTTTACAATTGTCATAGTTTAAGCCCAGCTGGTAACGTAGAACCATACAGCTGCTCACTCACTCCCCCCTTCTTCCTCCCCCCACTCCTGGAGGGATGGGGAGGAGAATCAAAAGAATGTAACTCCCATGGGTTGAGATTAGAACTGTCCAGTAACTAAGGTATAATACAAAACCAATACTGCTACCACCAATAACAATAATGATAAAGGAAATAACAAATGGAGAGAATACAATTGCTCACCACCCACTGACCGATACCTATCCCAACCCAAGCAGCGATCTGGGACTTCCGGGTAACTCCCCACAGTTTATATACTGGGCATGACGTGGTGTGGCATGGAATACCTCTTTGGCTCGTTTTGGTCTGGTGTCCTGTCTCTGCTTCCTCCTGGGTTCCCCTCCTCCCTGACAAAGCATGAGACTGAGAAAGTCCTTGGTCGGAGTAAACATTACTTAGCAACAACTAAAACATCGGTGTGATCAGCGTTGTTCCCAGGCTGAAAGTCAAAACCGCGGCACTGCACCAGCTACTAAGAAGGAGAAAAATGACTGCTATAGCTGAACCCTGGACACCTAGTCAGCTCCCTTAGTCGTCCCTGCACCAAGAAGTTATCTTCAACATGCTTCAGGAATGTTGTGGACCTGTTTGTGTCCACTGTATGATATTCCCAGTTGACATCTGGGAAGTTAAAATCACCCATAAGGGTAAGGACAGCTTATCTAGAGATATCACTTAATTCCTTATAGGATGATTCAATGGTGGTGTCATCCTGACTGGGTGGCTAATATAGTAGACTCCCACAGCAACATCCACTTTATTTTTTTCCCCTTCATCTCAACTATGTCGTCACCAACTTCAAGCGCCATGTCATCCAACCCCTCCCTTATATATAGCACCACCCATGCCTCACCTGCCCTGCCTATCCCTCCTGAAGACCCTATGACTGTCCATCATGGCACACCAGTCACAGGCCTCATCCCACAAAGTTTTGCTTATGCCAATGATGTCGTAGCTCTGGGACTAGGCCAAAGCTTCTGGATCCTGTTGTTTATTCCTCATGCTGTGCACATTAGTATAGAGGCATGATAGAACAAGGCGGTGTTCTTTCTTTTAAAGTGTGTCAAAATCTATGGAATTTATGTTATAATTGTGATGCAGGGAGGAAATTCAAGTTTTCCCTATAGTTGCAATTGTGGTATAACTGAATATCAGGCTGTACTTGTGGGCCTAGTCATAAATTCCTGGGTGGTCCAGGAATTCCCCAGCTTCTCTTTGCCTAGATGAGACAATGGATTGATTTGAGACAAGGTGATTGTGAATCTGCATAGAAGTTCATTCAACAAGTCAACTAATAGCTACAGGACCACTCTCTAGTTGGGTGGGATTCTGGACAGTCCAGGTGGTTCCCCTAGACAGCCCCTGCTGTGCATAGGCCAAATGATAGGCGCTACTTTGATGCTTCAATGTGCAGATTAATATCCTAGGTGGAGAATTTGGCAGTCTGAGTGATTCCCTCCAGTTAGTTCCTGCTGTAGAGAAAGGACCTGACCAAACTGTACATGAATAAAATAATCTTAGTAATTTGTATTGGGATTGACATGGCAAGGCTTTGGTGGTGGGTGGGTAAGTCTGCAGAGGTGGCCTCTGTGAGAAGAGGCCAGGGACTGCCCTGTGTTGGATACATCCAGCTCCAGCCAGCTCAGCAATAGACCGCAATGATCCTGACTGAAAGACCATTGTACATTGAGGAGTTAGTGATGCACATAACAGTAAATCCAAGTATGCCCAAACCTGTGCTGTGCTTCACTGCACATACAACATGGCCTTCAGACTTGTGTTGTGCTGCACATAGTCCTTGGCCGCAGGATAAACTCAGCCACCACATTGCTGCACAGGAGCCTACAGGCAGCTCATATGCATCATCAGCAATTATGCCATGGGCATGACCTTGCTTTATCTAATAGTGAAGCAAAAAAGTTAAGCCCACTCTTACGCCAGTACCAGATGGCAGTATTAAGCATTCCTATAGGAGGTGTGCCCACATAGAGGAACTCCTCCACTTAGTGACAGAGCTCTGGGAGGACGTGAGTAGGTTGAGGAGTATCAGGGAGACCGGGAGAGAAATAGACTACTAGAAGCATGCCCTACTTTTCCTGGGACAGGCCCAAGAAGCAGACAGAATGCATGATATGGAGGATTCTCTATCCTCTCTCCACCTGGCTGAACATGATGACTTAAGGGATAAGGGGCAATGGCAACAAGTTCCTGACCAGGGTGCCATGCATAATAGGCACAAGGCATAATAGTGTGAGAATAATCTTGATAAAACATTGATGTTTTAGTTGTTGCTAAGTAGTGCTCACTCTAAATCAAGGTCTTTTTAGTTTTCCATGTTCTGCCAGTGACAAGGTGTACAAGAACCTGGGAGGGAGCAGAGCCAGGACAGCTGACCCAAACTAGCCAAAGGGGTATTCCATACCATAGAATGCTTGGTATATAAACTGGGGGGAGTTGGCCAGGAGCCACTGATCGCTGCTGGGGAATGGGCTCAGCATTGGTCATCAGGTGGTGAGCACTTATATTGTATGTCATTTGTGGATTATAAATTTTTATTTTTCCTCCTTTTTTTTTATTTTGTTCCCTATTATTATCATCAATATTGTTATTGTTGTTATTTCCATTATTAGTATCTTTTAATTTGTCGTGGTTTAAGTTCAGTCAGCCACGCAGTTTTGCTCTCTCACTCACTACCCTCTCTTTCTTCCCCCCGCTCCCGGGTGGATGGGGAGGAGAATCAAAAGAATGGAACTCGCACAGGTTGAGATAAGAACAGTTTAGTAACTAAAGTATAACACAAGACCACTACTGCTACCACCAATAATAATAATGACAAGGCAAATACAAGGAAAGAATACAATTCTCACCACTTAATACCAAGCCCGACC
>CABHOG010000146.1:240046-256438 GCA_902168055.1 Aratinga solstitialis | reverse complement strand
GGCCTGCAGCACACTGGGCACAGAGGAGGAGTCCTGCTTAGTGTGTTTAAAGTAACCTGGGGGTGAATCGAGGATTTGGAGGATCAGATCAGTTGAAACAAGAACTGCTAGCTGAAAAAGCGAGAGCAGTAGCACAACCACAAGCTTTACCAGCCGCCACCCAAGCAGCATCGGGGTGGCAGAAAAAGAAAAAACCGAGACAATGCAAATGTGAAAAAGGAAGGAGCCAGCGCAGTCTCTGTGTTTGCAGCCTGCCTGGCCCTTTAACTGCGGGTAATGACGCAACAAACTCCTTGACTGTTAACACCGTGCAGTTTACTTCTGTAGCTGCTTCACGTTCCTTTTCCATCAGAATGCCTCTGCTTTAAGGAAACACTTTAATCTGTCATCTCAAGAACTGATAACCTGGGGGAGGGGGTGTATTTGTGTCCTTCTACCCACAGGTCCATGGCAGCTGCCGGCAAAGTTTCTCAAGCCTCCCCATGAGCTGGATAGATGAGTGGAAAAACCCAATGCCTCAGCTACAGGAGCTGACCGTGAATATCCTGAGCAGAAGGAGATAGAGGAAGAGAGAAACAAATGACTGCAAAACATCACTTGGGAGCAACTGAAAAGTAACAGCCTGAATATGTGTCCTTGTAAAGTAGCTCTTATTAGAAGCTGTGATTTTGTGTATAACACCACCTGTCCTTACTAGCCAGTTGCTAATAAGAAACTACACCTTGTATTGTATGGATTTGTCAATTGTAAACCAGATGTTGGAGCATGCAAATTTGCAGCAGCTGCTAGAAAATGCTAAGGCAAAAGTGAGAAAGAGTTTAATACAATGATAGGGTTATAGAGCAGACAATGGAACAAATTAAGAGGGTGAGAGAACTCCACTGATGAGAAATTTCTTTGGCTGGTCACTCACTGCCACTAGCATCTTCAACATGCTGCTGCACCCTGTAGTATACATACTGCTAATGTAAATCTGTATGTGCTCTGCCATACTAGTGACTTGCTACTGGATGAACCAGGTGCAGCTCTGCATTGGCAATGAGGTGCCAGGACTGAGGTTGGCCAAATGCCTCTTACCACAGTCAAAGGCAAGACTGGGATGGCCTCTGTGTTTGCCACCAAGAAGAACTTTTAGCTCCGCTGTTGGTTGCAACCCAGCAGGCGTTGAGTGGTGGGGATGCATGCCATGCCAGACCTTGATGTGAGAGATGGCCTCCCCTGTTATCAGAGAGCTATATAGGAGAGAAAGGCAGGCCAAGAAGCCTGTAGTTGGCATATTTTGCAGGTGTGATCTAGTCTAAACCCACTATTATTCTGACCTGCTACATGGTGTGTAAGAATCACTGATATGCCACATGTTACAAAGGTTCAAGTGATTTCAGATAGAGCAAACACAGCAAATTGTAAAAAATATGCTACTAAAGCAAAAAGGGGGAATGATAGGGGAGACCCCAAATACACGAATCAACAAAGCATTCTGGTCTTAATAACAAGAACAGCACACCTTCAGGAAGATGAGGGACTGAATTGGTTGAACAAAGTGTTTTCTGGCTTGAGCATTACAGGATGGCTTTACTTTATCTTAATCATTTTGTCAGTCTTTTTAGGTATTCTAATCTGTGTGCCTTGTTTGCTACAATAGCTAATGGAGAATATAGAAACTTTGGCAAAGGTAGATCATAAATCTATAAAAACTGTCTTTTGATGTGGGTGAAGGGATAGAAATAGTTAACGAAATGGATTCAGGCATTATCACCCTGGCCTGGCTTCAGCCCTGGGAACAGCAAAGAAAACAGCAGGTGTTAATGCCCTGGGCAGGCCTAAGCCTTGAGAACTGTAAAGACAACAATGAAGGGTGGAGATTGGTTAGCAAAACAAAGCAGAGAGTTTGCAAGATAAAGCAGGATGTGCATCTCAAAGACAGACCAAACTATGTGAATATTTGTAACCTTTACTTTTGCTAAATCAGGGTGATAAGGGACGCTATAGTGGAAGGCAGCTTTGTCCCCCAGGTCTATCAGGTCTCAGTCACCGCTCAAGCAGATGTTACGTAAACAATACACTACAACAACACCAGGCACTAGCCTAGAGAGGCCGAAGAATGAGTATGTCTACAAAATCAGAATTTATGGCTGGAGAAAGCGTTGCTTCTACCTGTTTGTTCTCCTCCTGCTTATCATCCTAGTTGTGAATTTTCTTTGACAATTTGGAGCTTTTCTGTGTGTAATAGATAGTTTTTTTAATTCCTTCCTAACTGTAATTTGTACTTTAGTTGAAAGTATGTAAGAAATACCTGTATTTGAACATACTTCCTTTAATTTCTGTATTGATGATAATCTTTAAAATACTGAGGTTGTTGACACCTTATAGTGAGGTAAATCCTAACCATTCTGAGAGAATGTATTTTACTGTTCTCTCAAAGTGTCTATTTAGTTTATGTTTTATAAATGTGTTTGCTGTCATTTCATCTCATACTGAATTCTTAGTGTTTTACAGATGCTGGCAAGCGTTCTAAACTAGCCGCTTGTGTCTGGCAGAACCACCAACGGTGGGAGAAACACGTGATTACTGGCACTGTTAATGATTCGTTGCAAACGTTAGAGTTGCGAGCAGTTATTTGGGCCTTTCAAAAATGGAGTGATACTCCCCTCAATATTGTTTCTGATTCATTGTACGTTGTGGGAGTTATGCACAGGATTGAAGGATCGTTTTTGAAAGAAGATAAAAATAATTGGTTGCATCAATTGTTGTTACTATTGTTGTGTCTATTACAGAATCGCGAAGTTCCTTATTTTATTACCCATCTTCGAAGCCCCGCAACGTTTTTTCGGGATGGGGAATAAGGGCTCGGATTCAAAGTTGGATGATTATTGCTTTGAAGGTTTTAGGTATTGTGTTACTAATTTTGTTTGCATGCATCATTGTGCTTACTATAATAAAGAAATTAGTAACCAGGGTGCTAAGTCAAATCTGGATTGCTCAAAAACAAGAAGAGGGTATTGTGGAGGCATTTCTCACTGACAGTGGTTATGTGAGCAATCCAGCCCTTGGCTTAGCCCTACCCCTATAGTGAGCAGAGGGGGCCGGGGGCTGCTGGAGGGGTTACTATAGGACACCTTTCCAGAAGCCCGCCAGAAGTTGCCAGAGGGGGACGCCCACTTGCTGTCACTTCAGGAGCTGCCACCAATCACAAGCCGTTGCTATGATTTAACTCGGAGGCAGAACCAATCAACTGTTGTGGAATGTTTGGGTATTCTGTAACTTTTCTATAAAAGATGTGCTTGCACCCAATAAAACTGTTCAGCGTTTTGATCACATTGATCAGCATGCGTTGTTCCATATCCCCCGCAGAAACGGTCTGGTGGGGGGGGGGCTGGGAGCATAAGAGAATGTCTCCTTCACAGGTTGACCACCTGTTGTGGTTTAAACCTCTATAACTCATGCAGTCGCTCTCTCACTCACTCCCCGCTCTTTCTTCCCCCCGCTCCCGGGTGGATGGGGAGGAGAATCAAAAAAATGCAACTTCCACAGTTTAAGATAAGAACAGTTTAGTAACTAAAGTATAACACAAGACCACTAATGCTACCACCAATAATAATAATAAGGCAAATACAAGGAAAGAATATAATCGCTCACCACCCAATACAAAGCCCGACCATGCAGTGTACCCCCCACCCTTCCGGGTCTCTGTTCTCTCTTTTTACATCCTGGGCATGACATGCTGATGCATGGAATACCTCTTTGGTCAGTTTGGGTCAGGTGCCCTGCCTCCGCTTCCTCCCAGCTTCTCCTCCTCTCTGATAGAGCATGAGACTCAGAAAGTCCTTGGTCAAACCAAAACGTTCTAAGCAGTAACTGAAAACATTGGTGTTATCAGCACTGCTCCCAGACCGAAAGTCAAAAACACAGCACTGCACCAGCTACCAAGGAGGAGAAAAATGACTGCTACTGTTGAACTCATGACACCACCCGAGGAGGGGGAAAAAGATGTGTAATTGCTAAGCACTTCTATTATATACCTCCCAAAGTATAGAGGTGGTGACCACACTGGGAATGGAAGCCTGATCAGTTTCATGATCAATGATTCTATTGTATTACAAGTCATTACCATAAAGTACAATGAGACAAGAACCTTAGCCTAAGCCCCCCATCTGATAAACACTAAGACAGCAAATACTGGCTGCAAGTAAGGTACGACATGCTGAACCTGTGAGATCAAGAGCAACAACTCTGAGAGCCAATAAATCAGCATTGTGATGAGTGAGTATTAATCCTGTCGTTATCTCAACCCTTCGTGCCCCACGTTGGGCGCCAAAAAGAACTGTCGTGGTTTAAGCCCAGCTGTAAATCAGCCACAGAGTTCGTTACCTCCCCCCCCCCTTCCTCCCACCGCTCCCGGAGGGATGGGGAGGAGAATCGAAAGAATGTAACTCCCACGGGTGGAGATAAGAACAGTCTAGTAACTAAGGTATAACACAAACCACTGCTGCTACCACCAATAATAATAATGACATGGGAAACAACAAGGGAAGAGAATATAATCGCTCACCACCCGCTGACCGATACCAAGCCCGACCGAGCAGTGAACTAACTCTTCTGGGTCCCTGCCTCCAGTTTTTACATCCTGGGCATGATGTGCTGTGGTATGGAATACCTCTTTGGCTAGTTTGAGTCAGGTGTCCTGTTTCTGCTTCCTCCCGGCTTCCCCTCCTCCCTGGCAGAGCATGAGACTCAGAGAGTCCTTGGTCAGACTAAACATTTGAGCAGTAACTAAAAACATTGGTGTTATCAGCGCTGTTCCCAGGGCAAAAGTCAAAAACACAGCACTGCACCAGCTACTAAGACTGAAAAAAACAACTGCTACTGCTGAACCCAGGACATGGCAGTAAGGTCTCCCTGGAGCCTTCTCTTTTCCAGGCTGAACAACCCCAGCTGTCTCAGCCTTTCCTCATATTTTCTTGTGGATGAGGAAGAAACAAAAGGAATCAATATCTTAGCTGCTTATCTTAACTACCTACAGTCCTGGTGGCAGCTGGTTGCCAGCACATAATTCTTACATTCTGAAAATGAAAACAACCAGTTACAACGGACTGTTTCACAGTTCTAGAGAATGTATGTTTTGGTATCACCATTCAGATCTGTGACAGGTTAGCCTTGGCTAACAGCCAAACACCCACACAGCTGCTCTCTCTCTCACCCTTCTAAACAGGATGGGCGGGTGGGGTGTGTAGGTTTAGGATAAGAAAACGTGTGGGTCGAGATAAAGACAGGGAGATTGTTTACCAATTACTGTTGTGGCCAAGCCAGACACAGGTTAGGGAAAATTAAACTTATTGCAATTAAAATTGACTTGGGTAATAAGATACAAAAAGACATACATTAAAACAACACATTGCCTCCCTCCTTTCCCAGGCTCAGCTTCACTCCAAACTTCTCTACCACCACCCCCTGAGTGGTGCAGGACAGGGGGGATGGTGGGGTTATATTCTGCACACAGTGGTTTCTCTCTGCTGCTCCTTCCCTCTCTCTTATTACCTCCTCCAGTGTGGAATCTCCACAGGCTGCAGGTCCTGTCCAGAAAAAACCTGCTTCAGCATGGCTTCTCCATGGGCCACATCAGGAAATATCCATCTTCTCTGGCATGGGTCCTCTGTGGGCTTCAGGGAATATATGCTTCACCATGGGGCACCTCCTCCTCCAACGACTTTGGTGTTCCCTTTGCTATTTCTCATTTTGTGTTCCCTCATCCTCTGCCTGTTTGGCTTTTTCTGTCTTTCTTAAGTATGTTTCCACAGAGGTGTCACAAACTTCGCCAATTGGCTCAGCTTTGTCCAGCATTGGGTCTGCTGCCAAACCATCTGGAACTAGTTGTGTCCAGCAAAGGGCATCCCCTGACCTCTTCCCACAGAGGCCACTGCCGCAACCCACCCACTTGCTCCCCCCAAAACCTTGCCACGTACACCCGATACAAGATCAGATTATGTAAGTGGATGTTTTGCATCAGGAAGTGCTGGTCCATGATGATCTCAGTGAGAAAGGCACTCTGACACTGTAATACATTATTAACAATGCTATTTATTACAGCTAACACTATAAGGAGACAATAGTATAGATAATCTCATATCACTTTAGATGCTGGGAACCACAAGTGGTGTAGCATCAAAAAAGGGCTCCAACCCATGCACAGCACACCATGCAGACCCTCATCAATAGAAGAGGTTCGCAGAATCACAGAATTGCTAGGGTTGGAAGAGACCTCTGGAGATCATCTAGTCCAAACACCCTCCCAAGGTAGGGAGCACCTACCCTAGAGCAGGTTACACAGGAACACATCCAGGTAAGTTGTGAATGTCCCTAGAGAGAGAGAGACTCCACGACCCTCCTGGGCTGCCTGTTCCTGTGCTCTGCCACCCTCAACGTAAAGAAGTTCTTCTTCATGTTGAGGTGAAACTGCTTGTGTTTTAGTTTATGGCCAGTGCTCCTTATCCTGTCACTGGGCACCACTGAAAAGAGTCTGCCACCATCCTCCTGGCACTCACCTTTGAGATATTTATATGTAAGAGGAGGTCCCCTCTCAGTTTTCTCCAGACTAAAAAGGGCAAGATCCCACAGTCTGTCCTCCTAAGAGAAATGCTCCAGACCCCTGATCATCCTTGTGGCCCTCTGCTGGACCTTCTCCAGTAGCTCCTTGTCTTTCTTGTATTGAGCAGCCCAGAAGTGGACACAGTACTCTAGATGTGGCCTCACCAGGGCTGAGTAGAGGGGGAGGATCATGTCCCTTGACAGGCTGGCCATGTTCCTCCCCATGCACCCCAGGATGCTATTAGCCCTCCTGGCCACAAGGGCACACTGCAGGCTTATAGTCAACTTATCATCCACCAATACTCCCAGGTGGTTCGCAACTGAACTGCTCTCTAGTGGGTCAGCCCCCAACCTGTACTGGTACTTGGGGTTCTTCCTCACAAGATGCATTACCCTGTGCTTGCCATTGTTGAACGTCGTTAGGTTTCTCTCTGCCCAATTCTCCAGCCTATCAGGGTCCCGGTGAATGGCAGCACAGCCTTCAGGCATATCAGACACTCCCCCTGGCTTTGTATTGTCAGCAGACTTGCTGAGGGTACACTCTAGCCCTTCATCCAGGTCATTGAAAAACAAGGTGAATAAGACTGGACCCAGTACTAGTCCCTGGGGAACACCACTGACAATAGGCCTCCAACTAGATTCTACACCACTAATCACAACTCTCTGAGCTCTGCCATTCAGCCAGTTTTTGATCCACCTCACTGTCCATTCACCTAACCCACATTCCCTAAGCTTGCCTACGAGGATGTTACGGGAGACAGTGTTGAAAGCCTTGCTGAAGTCAAGGTAGGTAATATCCCGTGCTCTCCCCTCATCAAACCATCCTGCCGTGTCATCATAGAAGACTATTATACTGGTCCAGCAAGATTAACTCTTGGTGAATCCATGATGACTAGTCCTGATGTACTCAGTACTCCTTCTCTTCTACATGCTTGGTGATGACCTCCAGAATGACTCAAAACCATGCAGCCACTTGCTCACTCCCCCCACTCCCAGAAGGATGGGGAGGAGAACTGAAAAAATGTAAATCCCACAGGGGTTGAGATAAGAGCAGTCCAGTAACTAAGGTAACACAAAACCACTACTACTACTACCATCAGTAATAATAATGATAAGGGAAATAACAAAGGGAGAGAATACAATTGCTCACCACCCGCCGACCGATACCCAGCCTGCTCCGAGCAGCGATCTGGGCCTTCCAGGTAACTCCCAACAGTTTATATACTGGGCATGACATGCTGTGGCACATAGAATGTCCCTTTGGCTACTTCAGGTCAGGTGTCCTGTCTCTGCTTCCTCCCAGCTTCTTTTGCCCCTCCTCCTTGGCAGAGCATGAGACTGAGAAAATCCTTGATCGGAGTAAACATTACTTAGCAACAACTAAAAGCATCGGTGTGTTATCAACGTTGTTCCCAGGCTGAAAGTCAAAAACACAGCATTGCACCAGCTACTAAGAAGGAGAAAAATGACTGCTACAGCTGAACCCAGGACAGTATCCACCCCTTATTCCATACCATTCACATCATGCTCAGATACCACATTTTTCAGTATACAATCGCTTTTGCCTCATATATCTCTCTCTCTATATATATATATACACACCCCCACACCCACACCAAGAGAGAGAGATCATTACTTAATCCATGGACCAATCCTTATAAAACTGCTGAGTTCATCCAGTCCATGATTTTGGGCTCCATCTCTTGTAACAGTCTTTCAGAGCAGGAGAGACGGTGTGTAGTGTTGTATTGTTGCCTGCTGATGACACTGCGGAACTCGTCTGGTCACTGCTGAGCTCGTCTGGTTTAGTCAAAGTTCATTTTTTGTTGGGGTAATGATCGGAGGGAAGTCAGGGTGAGTTGCTGGTGACCTGAAGACATCTAGATGTTGGGCTATAAAAGTTATATAGCAGGCAACAGCATATAATTGAGTTCATTGGCTGTTTTCCCCTAAAATCAAATCCCCTTGCGGTACACACTGAACTTCCCCATCTTCCCATATTACCCACCAAGTATATCCTGGTCCCTGAGCAAAACCAATCCCATGAGTGGGTTTGCCTTTACCTGGTGACCTTTATAAGAGAGATAGTTCATGCAGTACCCTTGGATCAGTCCGGACCAGGCAAGATGTGAAAAATGTGCTCTACACTGCAGCCGGGGAGAATGGTCCTACCTGGAGCCTCTGGCAGAAAGGATAAAGCCTTGAGCAACCTGGTCTGAGTTCAGAGCTGGTCCTGCTTTGGGTAAGAGATTGTACTGGAGACCTCCCGCAGCCCCTTCCAAACTGATATCCTACAATCTTATAACATCTATGAAATCCCTGTGATAGCAGAACATCTTTTCTAGAATGCCTTAGGCTTCATTCAGTAATGAAACCTTGAAGTCTTTGTGTCAGGCCCTATCTTCACCTGCAACTACCTTTGTCCCTATTCCTAGGTGAGAATATCTTACTTTGGAGTTGGGAAGTGGGACAGAATGGGATGGGAAAGAGGGCTAGATACATACTGAGATTCCCATCAGTTTCTTTGGCTATGATTAGGGGCATTTCAGTTGTAACATTTTCTCTTAAAGCTTTGGGGTAGTTGATTCACGTGTGGCTACATCACCAGGAGGCCTTGAGACAGCCTTTCTTCCTCCTCCTTTTCTACAAACTGTCTCAAAAGTGATTTGGGACGTTCGCTGAAAAAGGAAGAAAGGAACACAAGGGTAAAATTACAAAAGGTTTATTTCATGATCACGAGACCCCCCCTCCATAAGGGGAGGTATCCACAGGGATTTTTCAAGAGTTTATCTATAGCTTGCAATAAAAGATACACTTTAATCCTCTCCAAGCATGTTCAGTTCCTTTGAAGTATTCTCAGGCATCCAGTGCTATGCTTCCCCTGCAGTTTGGTTGTTAAAACATGTTTTCTGGGGTCCAGACATTCCCTTCCACTTGACAAGAATAGGTTAATGTTTATCCTTCTTCTCCTTATGGTATCCTGCTCACCTCTCTTCCTCTCTTCTTATGATTATTATCTAGCAGTCTAGGCTCAGGAGTTAACCTTTTCATCACAAAACAGAAAGGTGGCAAAGAGGTTTACATGGTCCTGTGAATTCAGGTCTGGCTGAAGAGGAACTTTCTGGTCTACAGCAGTTTTTATATGTGGGTTTGTTGAGTTTGGCTTTTTCCATGACACGATAATGATTGTCACTTGATTATTTTCTTTTTTGGTGAAAGAGAAATTTCAAAGGAAAACTTCATTTCAGCTATTTGGCCATTTAATCTCTCTTTTTTTTCCATTTAAAATTTCAGTTTTCCATTCTCAGTACTTGAATTTTCAGTATTTCTGCTCACCCCAGTCACTCTTCTTAATTTTATCTTTTATGCCACACTGAAAAATTTTGTAGAGGTATAAAAGGGGGGGTGAGGTGGGGTGGGAAGGGGAAGACTGACCACAGCGGTGTTTGCAAGATTAACAGAATGAAATTAAATAATTTTTGTGTCTTCAGCTTAGGAAAAAAACTCCAAAGAATAAACTTTGGAAATGCTTAAAAGGAGAGGTTTAAAATGTGAGGGATCAAGAAAGTGTGGAAAAAAATATTGCTAGAAATATAATATTCCTTAACTCTATGTAGTACGACTGGGATGGAGTTAATTTGCTTCATAGCAGCCTGCATAGTGCTGTGCTTTGGATTTGTGTCTAAAACAGTGTTGATAACTGTTGTGGTTTAAGCCTCTCTAACTCATGCAGTTTTGCTCACTCACTTCCCCCTCTTTCTTCCCCCAGCTCCCAGAAGGATGGGAAGGAGAATCGGAAGAATGCAACTCCCACAGGCTGAGATAAGAACAGTTTAGTAACTAAAGTATAACACAAGACCACTACTGTTACCACCAATAATACTAATGACAAGGCAAATACAAGGAAAGAATACAATCGCTCACCACCCGATACCCAGCCTGACCACACAGTGCACCCTCCACCCTTCTGGGCCTCTGCTCTCTGTTTTTACATCCTGGGCATGACATGCTGTGGCATGGAACACCTCATTGGGCAGTTTGGGTCAGGTGTCCTGTCTCTACTTCCTCCCAGCTTCCCCTCCTCCCTGGCAGAGCATGAGGCTCAGAAAGTCCTTGGTCAAACCAAAACATTACCAAGCAGTAACTGAAAACACTGGTGTTAACAGTGCTGTTCCCAGGCCGAAAGTTGAAAACACAGCACAGCACCAGCTACCAAGAAGGAGAAAAATGACTGCTACTGCTGAACTCATGACAAAAGGAGATTCAATTTTTGCGAATAAATGGCAAGATGGACGTCGCCAGATCCCCACAGATGTGAACAACAAGATAACAGCAATGTCTCCACCAACTAATAAGAAAGAAACACAAGCTTTTTTGGATGTTGTGGGGTTCTGGAGGATGCACATCCCAAATTGCAGTTTGATTGTAAGCCCTCTCTAACACCTGCTCCAGAAGAAGAATGATTTCAAATGGGGCCCTGAGCAACAACAAGCTTTTGAGCAAATTAAAAGAGAGATAGTTCATGCTGTAGCCCTTGGACCAGTCCAGACCGGGCCAGATGTTAAAAATGTACTCTACACCACAGCCGGGGAGAATGGTCCTACCTGGAGCCTCTGGCAGAAAGCTCCAGGGGAGACTCGAGGTCGACCCCTTGGCTTTTGGAGTTGGGGATACAGAGGATCTGAGGCCAGCTGTACCCCAACTGAAAAAGAGAAACTGGGGGCCTATGAAGGGGTTTGAGCTGCTTCGGAAGTGATTGGCGCTGAAGCCCAGCTCCTCCTGGCACCCCGGTTGCCCATGCTGGGCTGGATGTTCAAAGGGAGAGTCTCCTCTGCACATCATGCAACTGATGCTACATGGAGTAAGTGGGCTGCACTAATTACAGAACAAGCTCATATAGGAAATCCCAGTCATCCAGGAATTCTAGAAGTCCTCATGGACTGGCCAGAGGGCAAAGATTTTGGAATGTCACCAGAGGAGGAGGAGGTGGTGTGTGCTGAAGAGGCCCCATCATATGATGAACTGTCAGAAAGTGAAAAGCAATATGCCTTGTTTACTGATGGGTCCTGTCACATAGTGGGAAAGCATCATAGATGGAAGGCAGCCGTATGGAGTCCTCGACAACAAGTCCCAGAAACTGCTGAAGGAGAGGGTGAATCGAGTCAGTTTGCTGAAGTGAAAGCCATCCAGCTGGCCTTGGACAATCCTGAATGAGAGAAGTGGCCAGTACTTTGTCTCTATACTGACTCGTGGATGGTGGCAAATGCCCTGTGGGGGTGGTTGAAGCAATGGAAGCAGAGCAACTGGCAACACACAGGTAAACCCATCTGGGCTGCTGCACTGTGGCAAGATATCACTGGCCAGGTGCAGAACCTATTGGGCAAGGTACACCACATAGATGCTCATGTACCCGGGTGTCGGGCCACTGGGGAACCCCAGAACAACCAACAAGTGGATAAAGCTGCTATGACTGAAGGGGCTCAGATGGACTTAGATTGGCAACATAAGGGTGAATTATTTTTGGCCCAGTGGGCCCATGACACTTCAGGCCATCAGGGCAGAGATGCAACATACAGATGGGCTCCTGATCGAGGGGTGGACTTAACAATGAACACTATTAGGCAGGTTATTTATGACTGTGAAACATGTGCTGCAATTAAGCAAGCTAAACGGTTAAAGCCTCTTTGGTGTGGAGGACAATGGCTGAAGTACAAATATGGGGAGGCCTGGCAGATTGACTATATCACACTCCCACCAATCCGCCAAGGCAAGCGCCGTGTGCTTACCATGGTGGAAGCAACCACCGGATGGCTGGAAACATACGCTGTGCCCCACGCCACTGCCCGGAACACAATCATGGGCCCTGAAAAACATATTTTGTGGCGACATGGCACGCCAGAGAGAATTGAATCAGACAATGGGACTCATTTCCGGAACAGCCTTATAGACATTTGGGCCAAAGAGCATGGCATTGATTGGGTATATCACAACCCCTACCATGCTCCAGCCTCTGGGGAAATCAAACAATACAATGGGCTATTAAAAACTACACTGAGAGCCATGGGTGGTGGGACTTTCAAACATTGGGATACTCATTTACCCAAGGCCACTTGGCTGGTCAACACCAGAGGATCTGCCAACAGGGCTGGTCCAGCCCAGTCAGAACTTCTACATACTGTGGAGGGGGACAAAGTTCCTGTGGTGCACATAAAGAATTTGCTGGGGAAGACAGTCTGGGTTATTCCTGCTTCAGGTAAAGGCAAACCCACTCGTGGGGTTGCTTTTGCTCAGGGACCCCGATATACTTGGTGGGTAATGCGGGAAGATGGGGAAGTCCGATGTGTACCTCAAGGAGATTTGATTTTAGGGGAAAACAGCCAATGAACTCAATTGTATGCTGTTGCCTGCTATGTAATACTTTTATAGCCCCCCAACTAGATGTCTTCAAGCCATCAGTGACTGGCCCTCTGACCGTCATGCCAACAAAGAATGAACTTTAATGAAACCGGACGAGTTCTGCAGTAAAGGACCAATCAGCATCAGCAGGCAGCAATCCAACACTGCACACAGCCTCCCCTGCTCTGAAGGACTGTTACAGGAGATGGATTTGTCCATGCACTGAGGAATGATCGCTGTCCCTCTCTGTGTGTGTGTGGATGTATATATATATATATGTGATGGTATATTGAAAATATGAGATCTGAGCATGATGTGAATGGTATTGAATAAGGGGTGGATGCTGTCATGGGTTCAGCAGCAGCAGTCATTTTTCTCCTTCATAGTAGCTGTGGTTTCGGCTTTTGGCCTAGGAAAAGCACTGATAACACCAGTGTTTATAGTTACGGCTTAGAATGTTTTGGTCTGACCAAGGACTTTCTGAGTCTCATGCTCTGTCAGGGACGAGGGGAAGCCGGGAAGAAGCAGAAACAGGATACCTGACCCAAACTGACCATAGAGGTATTCCATGCCACAGCACGTCACAGCACAACCCTAAGACTGAAAACAGGAATCTGGTAGGGACAATTGGAAAAGGGAATTATCTGGGACAGCAGTGGCAAATAGATTTTTCTGAATTGCCTAGAAAAGGCGGTTGTCAATATTTATTGGTATTGTCAGATACTTTTTCAGGGTGGCCAGAAGCATTCCCTTGCAAGGCAAATAATGCAAGTGATTAAGGTCCTATTGAGTGAAATGATACCTTTTTTTGGGGTGCCAGCAACTACCTCCTCTGACAGCAGTACACATTTCAGTGCAAAACTATTACAAGAAATCAGCAAGATATTGGAAATAGATTGGCAATTACATGTCCCATATAGGCCTCAGGCCAATGGGCAAGTGGAAAAAATGAATCACTTAATTAAACAACAGCTTGGGAAGATTTGTCAAGAGACTAAGTTATGTTGGTACCAAGCATTACCATTGGCCTTATTGAGAATCAGAAAAAAACCGCAGTCAAAGGAAGGAATTAGCCCATTTGGGATTCTATATGGAAGGCCATATCAATCTCAATTTAAAGGAGAGAGCCTTCAAGAAGTAGGAGAAGGATACCTTCGACAATTCTTGGTAAAATTGGGAAAACAGTTAGAAGAAATAAATGGCAGAGTGTTAGGGATCAGGGCCAGAGTTTTAGATTATCCTATTCATCCTTTTAAGCCAGGAAATTGGGTTTTTATTAAGAATCTTGCAGGTGATCCCCTAGAAGAGAAGTGGAGTGGACCATACCAGGTATTACTGACTACCTTTACAGCAGTGAAGATAAAGGAACAGCCTGCTTGGATACATTACTCAAGAATCAAGAAGGCGCCAGAACGAGAAAAACATCAAAACCAAGAAAAAGTATGGCACATTGAGTCTTCAGGACCCACACATATGAGACTACATTGATCATAATTTGGACTTGTATAATAATAGATGTAGAAGCATGGACTCAAAATCTATATTTGAGATTGATACAAAATGTTGCTGTCTTAAACAAGAGTGATTGTTGGATCTGTACTCAGCTGCCTAAATCAGGAGAGAGACTGGGTATTCCTTTAATTGGCTTCCCTATCCCCTTTAAGACAAATTGGAATAGATTATGGAGAGATCCTGCTTATACCGACAGGATCCACACTAATTTACAGGTTTTAAGGATACAAGCCTCGAATATGTCAGAAGTTAAATGTATAACCACTAACAAAACTCTTAATCAGGGCAACATGTCAGTAGGAAATTACCCGTATTGCAGCTGGGCAATGCAACTTCACCTTCAAAAACATCTAACTGGTTATTGGAATGTTCCTGAAGGGAAAGAGTGGTATTGGTTATGTGGAGAAAATGCCTATAAGGCTTTACCTCCTAACTGGAAAGGGATATGCACACTGGGAGTAGTGGTTCCAAACTTTACAGTAATTGACAYTCATCCTTCTGGAACCTGGGTTTGGAGTTTTATTAAATGAATCAAACAAGGATATAATCCCATAGCAGAACAAAACACTGCTTTCCATAGCTTTGTTAGATGGCTTATTCCATCTCTAGGTGTTAGCAAATTAGAAAAAGCTATTGTAAATATCTCAGCTGCAATTGAGGAAACGGAAAATCGAACTGCTGATGCTATTCTAGCATTACAAGAAGAAATAACCAGCCTATCAAAAGTAGTGCTCCAAACTTGAATGGCATTAGATACACTGTTAGCATCCCAAGGAGGAGTTTGTTCTGTAATCAATGAAAGTTGCTGTTCCTACATAGATCAAAGTGGCAGGATGGAAACACATCTGGAGGAGATTTGGGATTGGATGGCATGGTTTAGTGGGAGGTGTCCCTGCCCCTGGCAGTGGGGTTGGAACTAGACAATCTTAAGGTCCTTTCCAACCCTAACTATTCTATGATTCTATGATTTCATGAAATGGCCAAGGATGATACCTCCTGGGGGTTTGAAGAAATATGGAAAAAGTTAACCTCATGGTTACCTAATCTCTCCTGGTTAAGGCAACTGGTTGCAGGAATATTAATGTTAATCGTTTTCATACTGATTACTTGTGGTTTGATACAATGTTCCTTCTGGTATTGTAAACAATCTATAATTTATGAAGATTGGAATAAAAATGAAATCAAGCCTCAAATAGAAACAGGAAATTATTTCAAAAGGACTCTAGATGGTAATGGTAGCATATAAAATGTTACAAAAGAATTTGCAAAAAGGGGGGATGTGAGACAAGGAGGCACCAAATGTAATCAGTTCTAAGTGATGTAAAGTCTGGTGGCTTTGTAATGGAAAATAACTGAGGCCTTTGAAGGTAATTGACTTAGTTTTAGGTCCCTCAGACCTTAGTACAAAAATGTAGAAAAACAGGATCTGGGGATGGGGAGTATCCAGGACCAGCAGATGTCCAGGGAGGGAGCAGTGAAACTATCTGTTCAATAGAAGGACAGGATGATTGCTATGTCTGTAATGTTAATTAAGCTGGAGCTCCAAAGACTGCCAGCGGGTATGAATATTGTAAACGACTCTCAAAGACCACCATCACCTTTTGTATGCATACAGAAACTTACTGTAAAATGATATAACTCATGTGTAGCCTCATGAAAATGTATTCCCAGTGACTGTATAAGGATGGCCTGTGTGGCTGTCGTGGTTTAAGTCCGGTCAGCCACGCAGTTTTGCTCACCCACTCCCCCCTTTTTCTTCCCCCTGCTCCCGGAGGGATGGGAAGGAGAATTGAAAAGAATGCAACTTTCACAGGTTGAGATAAGAACAGTTTAGTAACTAAAGTATAACACAAAATCACTACTGCTACCACCAATAATAGTAATGACAAGGCAAATACAAGG
>CABHOG010000146.1:215978-237806 GCA_902168055.1 Aratinga solstitialis | reverse complement strand
AGCAGTAACCGAAACACTGGTGTTATCAGCACTGTTCCCAGGCCCAAAATCAAAAACACAAGTGCTACACCAGCTACCAAGAAGCAGAAAAATGACTGCTCCTGCTGAATCCATGACAGTGGCAATACACAGAGACATACGTTAGGAGGAGCTATCCCCCCTGTCTCACAGTGCCGCAATAAAGAATACCTGCTTGTCAACTTAAAACTTTGTTGGCAAGTTTGTTCCTGGAGTTTCCTCCGAATCACTTGTGTCTCTACAGAACGAGGACCTCGATGGATCCCCGCGCAATGTACCCGTCCATCTATACAAGCGGCGGCTGCCAATGAAGATTGATGATGATTCATCACTGAAGTTAACCTGTGGGAACTGTACAAAGTTAACCGGTCTCTTTCTGGAGAACCAGTCAACGGAGAGCGTATCCGTGCGGGAGCATATTGCAACTGGACTTTTCAGCCACTAGTAATAGACTGGGAACATTTAAACCCGGAGAGGGTACCACTAGACAACAGGGCTGCTTTTAGACATCTATTCTGTGAGGCACGCCTCACTACAGAACAGAACGACTGTTGATTTTTATTGTTAGTTCAAGGCCATGGGTGTGAAGATTTTGATGGTATGTGCTGCACGAATTTATCAGATCATCCATAAAAGCATTCCAGACTTAATAATAAGGACAGCGCACCTTCAGGAAGATGAGGGACTGAATTGGTTGAACAAAGTGTTTTCTGGCTTGAGCATTACAGGATGGCTTTACTTTATCTTGAAGATTGGACTAATCATTTTTTTAATCTTTTTATGTATCCTAATCTGTGTGTCTTAGTCTTTTTAGGTATTCTAATCTGTGTGCCTTGTTTGCTAATATAGTTAATGGAGAATATAGAAACTTTGGCAAAAGTAGATCATAAATCTATAAACACTGCCTTTTAGTAAAACAAAAAGGGGGAGATGTGGGTGAAGGGATAGAAATAGTTAACAAAATGGATTCAGGCATTATCACCCTGGTCCAACTTAAGCCCTGGGGATGGTGAAGAAAACAGCGGGTGCTATTGCCCTGGTCAGGCCTAAGCCTTGGGAACTGTAAAGAGAACAATGAAGGGTAAAGATCGGTTAGCAAAACAAAGCAGAGAGTTTGCAAGATAAAGCAGGATGTGCATCTCAAAGACAGACCAAACAATGTGAATATTTGTAACCCTTAGTAGTTTTGCTAAACCAGGATGATAAGGGAGTGAGAGAGTGGAAAGTTACTGCTTAGCACTTAGTAGAATATAAAAGAGATACAAGATGTGAAATAAAGGATTTTGTTTGTAACCAGAAACGGGTCGGTGCCTTATGTCTCCACAGATGATGTTATGAGTCATTCAGCCAACTGGACCACAATAGAGAAAGACATCCAGTCCCTGAGGTAATCAGCCATTCTAGAGATGATCTATCATAGGTAGGGTTCTGGGAATGCATCCGTAGATCCAGATGCAGTCGAATGTACACAACCCACGTTGCAGAAACTTACATGGAGTGCATGATTGTCAGCCGCCCACTCATTGGCATCAGTGACCTGGCATGACGTAGCACCACCAACAGTGGATGAATTGATTCGTCAACTCCAAGAGTTCAAAGACAATCTCACCCCTTCCATCATTTCAGCTGTGGAAAAACTGTCCCAGGAGTTCAAACAATTGAGAGTTGATCTATTCAATCTATCCAGCTCCCCACGTGTACCAACCCATGTCCCAGCTCTTAACAAAAGGTGCCCTACTGCTCGAGAGAGAAGATATAGGAGGTACACGCCATGGGTCACCCTATGGTTTTACCCGCGGGATCATGGAGAAGACATGAGAAAGTGGGATGGAAAACCTACCTCAGTTCTGGAGGAACGGGTGCATGAATGAAGAGGAGAACAATGGTCCCAAGAAAGATGCTGCTTCAGTCTTTGGTGAGGTGCTTCCCAGATGGAGTGGAAGATCTGATTTTAATCCTGTGATAAGGAATACTAATCCCTTTCTACAAGACGTAACTGGAGAATCTTATTATGCTTATTCGAGGGCCCCTGCCTCCAGCCAGGTGGAGTAGAGGGACAATTGGGTTTACTGGACTCTTTGGTTCAGATGGCCTGGCACATCAGTCCCACAGGAGTATATGGCCCTAGTAGATACCAGTGTACAGTGTACCCTGATGCTGTCAAACAATCAAGGGGTGGAACCCATTAGTATTTCTGGAATGACAGGAGGATCCCGAGAGTTGATTGTACTGGAGGCTGAAATCAGCCTAACTTCAAGCACTAATCAGCCTAACATCCAGTGCTAACTTCAAGTTAGCCTAATGTCATGGGTTCAGCAGCAGCAGTAATTTTTCTCCTTCGTAGTAGCTGGTGCAGTGCTTTGTTTTCGACTTTCGGCCTGGAAACAGTGCTGATAACACCGATGTTTATAGTTACGGCTTAGAAAGTTTTGGTTTGACCAAGGACTTTCTGAGTCTCATGCTCTGCCAGGGAGGAGGGGAAGCCGGGAAGAAGCAGAGACAGGACACCTGACCCAAACTGACCAAAAGAGGTATTCCATGCCACAGCACATCATGCCCAGGATGTAAAAATGGAGGGCAGTTACCTGGAAGGGTGGGGGGTGCACTGCGTGGTCGGGCTGGATATAGGTGGAGAGCGATTGTATTCTTTTCCTTGTCTTCCTCTTGTATTATTATTGGTGGTAGCAGCAGTGGTATGTGTTATACCTTAGTTACTAAACTGTTCTTATCTCAACCTGTGGGAGTTGCATTCTTTCGATTCTCCTCCTCATCACCCCAGGACTGGGGGAAGAAAGAGGGGGGAGTGAGTGAACGAAATGCGTGAGGGGCTTAAACCACGACACCTAAGTAAGTCCTTCGAGTGGCAAAAGCACCCTATTGTGACAGGTCCAGAGGTTCCATGCATTCCTGGCGTAGACTATCACAGGAGACAGTACTTCAAAGACCTAAAAGGGTACCAATGGGCTTTTGTTATAGCTGACTAGGAGACGGAGGAAATTAAGCAGCTGTCCTCTTGTACGGCCAATCGCGACCACAACAGTGCACTGGTGGCAATATCGCACCAACTGAGACTCCCTGATTCCCATCCATAAGCTGATCTGTAGATTGAAGAGTCAAGGAGTGATCAGTAGGACCCACTCACCCTTTAATAGCCCCATAAGGCCAGTGCAAAAGTCTAACGGAGAGTGGAGACTAACAGTAGACTATCATGGCCTGAACAAAGTTGCAACATCCTTGAGTGCCACCATACTGGACATGCTAGAAGTTCAATATGAACTGGAGTCAAAGGCAGCCAAGTGGTATGCCACGATTGATATTCCCAATGTATTTTTCTTGATCCCTTTGGCAGCATAGTGCAGGCCACAGTTCACTTTCTGTTGCAGGGTTATCCAGTAAATCTGTAATCGAATACCCCAGGGGTGGAAACACAGCCCGACCACCTGCCATAGACTGATCCAGACTGCACTGGAATAGGGGCAAGCTCCAGAACACCTGCAATACATTGATGACATTAACATGTGGGGTGATACAGTGGAAGAAGCTTTTGAGAAAGGGGGGAAAATAATCCAAATCCTGCTGAAAGCCAGTTTTGCCATAAAACGGAGCAAAGTCAATGCACCTGTACAGGAGATTCAATTTTGGGGAATAAAATGGCAAGAGTTGGATGTCGCCAGATCCCCACAGATGTGATCAACAAGATAACAGCAATGTCTCCACCAACTAATAAGAAAGAAACACAAGCTTTTTTGGATGTTGTGGGGTTCTGGAGGATGCACATCCCAAATTGCAGTTTGATTGTAAGCCCTCTCTAACACCTGCTCCAGAAGAAGAATGATTTCAAATGGGGCCCTGAGCAACAGCAAACCTTTGAACAAATTAAACGAGAGAGAGCTCATGCAGTAGCCCTTGGACCAGTCTGGACCAGGCAACATGTGAAAAATATGCTCTACACTGCAGCTGGGGAGAATGGTCCTACCTGGAGCCTCTGGCAGAAAGCTCCAGGGGAGACACAAGGTCAACCCCTCGGCCTTTGGAGATGGGGATACAGAGGATCTGAGGCCATCTACACTCCACCTGAAAAGGAGAAACTGGCAGCCTATGAAGGGGTTCGAGCTGCTTCGGAAGTGATTGGCACTGAAGCCCAGCTCCTCCTAGCACCCTGGTTGCCAGTGCTGGGCTGGATGTTCAGAGGCAGGGTCTCCTCAACACATCATGCAGCTGATGCTACATGGAGTAAATGGGCTGCACTAATTACACAATGAGCTCGAATAGGAAACCCCAGTTGTCCAGGAACTCTAGAAGTCCTCATGGACTGGCCAGAGGACAAAGATTTTGGAATGTCACCGGAGGAGGAGGTGATGTGCGCTGAAAAGGCCCCACCTATAATAAACTGTCAGGAAGTGAAAAGCAATATGCCTTGTTCACTGATGGGTCCTGCCGTACTGTGGGAAAGCATCGTAGATGGAAGGCAGCTCTATGGAGTCCCCTATGACAAGCTGCAGAAACTGCTGAAGGAGAGGGTGAATTGAGTCAGTTTGCTGAGGTGAAAGCCATCCAGCTGGCCTTGGACATTGCTGAATGAGAAAAGTGGCCAGTACTTTATCTCTGTATTGACTCATGGATGGTGGCAAATGCCCTGTAGGCACTTCCCTCCCTGAACAGTATAAATTAATATGGAGTAATTTTTCTGAGCCTGCAGAAAACCTAAGATAACAGCCTTAGGAAAGCATGAGTTTGTCCCAGATAACATCATTCTTAAAGAATAATTATGGTAATCTACTATTCAACTATAGTTTTCTGCAGGAAAAATAGTTAATATTGTCAAGTTCGTCAAGTATTACCTCCCCTTGGTGAATCCATGCTGACCATTCCTGATGACTTTCTTGTCCTCCATGTGCCTGGAAATGTTTCCCAGGTTTAGCTGTTCCATCACCTTCCCAGGGATTGAGGTGAGGCTGACTTGCCTTTAGTTCCCTGTGTCCTGATTCTTGAAGATAGGAGTGACATTTGCCTTCAGTCTTTGGGCACTTCTCCCAGTTGATCAAAAATTATTAAATGTGGCCTCACAATGGCATCAGCCAGCTGCCTTAGCACTCATGGGTGCATCTCTTTGGGGTCCATGAACTTGCGTATGTCTGGTTTGCTTAAGTATTCCCTGACCTGATCATCTTCCACCAAGGGCAAATTTTCTTTTCTCTATCATTTCCCTCTGGGCTCTGGAACCTGGTATTCCTGAAGGCTGGTCTTGCTAGTAAAGACTGAGGCAAGGGAGGCATTCGGTACCTCACACTTTTCCATGTCTTGTGTCACCAGGTCCCCCATCTCATTCAGCAGTAGGCCTACATTTTCCTTAGTCTTCCTTTTGTCACCTATGTACTTAGAAAAGCCCTTCTATTTGTGTTTGACATCCCTAGCAACATTCAATTCCATTTGGTCTTTAGCTTTCCAAACTTTATTCCGGGATGTTCGGACAATGTCTCTGTATTCCTCCCAGGTTACCTGTCTCTGTTCCCACCCACTGCATGCTTCCTTTTTGCAATTGAGCTTGTCCAGGAGCTCCTTGTTCATCCATGCAGGCCTCCTGGCATTTTTGCCTGACTTTATACAAGTAGTGCTACCAGAAATATATATGATCCTTTACTGGTACACTTCTAGTATTAAATATAGAATGTTCTTTGTTGGAAAAGTTTTAGTAGTGTACATATGAGAAACCTTAAGAAATATAGCCTTGGGAGGCATGGTTTAGTGGGAGGTGTCCCTGCCCCTGGCAGGGGGGTTGGAACTAGATGATCTTCAGGTCCTTTCCAGCCCTAACTATTCTATGATTCTATGATTCCATGTATTGGAGATTCCTGTTTTGTACATACATTTTGTAAATTTTTTTTTGGAAAATAGTGATCAGGAGTTGGTTTGCACACTTGTCAAGCTTTTTCGGCAATTCGTTGCAGTTCTCAATAAGAGCATGCTTTCTATCATCCAGTTCATGAAACTGTTGCCATTAGAAGAAATTAAAATACACATCCTTTTTATTTTAAACTTCCTATTTCTTATCACTACTTTCTGTGACTTTGCACTGTATTTAACTCCTTAAGAAAGAGCTCAACATTTAAATGTCACAAGTAATTTTCTCACATTTCAATTTCTGTTCTAACCACAGGTAATGCTAGCATACCAAACATAGAAAACATCAGAATCAGCAAAGGTAAGTGCAATCAGACCTCATTCTGCTTTTCTGCTCAAAGGTCCCAAGGTAAACTGATCAAAGCATGCTCTTGTAATAAAGCTAAATTTCTCTTCTCTCAAGGAGACAAGTGCTCTGGCATAGGGACCTCCACAGGCTGCAGGGTGGATATCTGCTCCACCATGGACATCCATGGGCTGCAAGGAGACAACCTGCATCAACATGGTCTTCTCCATGGGCTGCAGAGTAATCTCTTCTCTGGTGCCTGGATCACCTCCTCCCCCTCCTTTACTGACCTTAGTGTCTACAGAGTTGTTTGCCTCATGTATTCTTACTCCCTTCTCTCAGCTGCCACACAGTGTTTTTTAGGCTTTCTTAAATATGTTATCACAGAGGCACTACTGATTGGCTCAGCTTTAGGCAATGGCAGATCCATCTTGGAGCTGACTGAAACTGGCTCTGTCTGACACGGGGCAGTTTCTGGTGTCTTCTTCCAGAAGCCACCCCTGAAGTTACCTTTCCCCCTACTACTAAAACCTTACCATGTAAACCCGATACAACATGTATATATGTAGACTCAACAAGTCTAAAAAGAAATGATTTTACAGTAAATTCCCTATAAGCCAAAGCATAACTACTGTGAGCCTTCTGTTTTATTAGCGCCTAGTTAACTTTATTTATGTACTCAGGACACTATGGCGAATGTGATTTACACTGAATGGAATTTTATTTCAAACTGCACAGAGGAAACCTTATAGTTGCACAATCAGAAATTCTTTGCTGTTTTATATTTGACCTTATATATTCCCAGAGCCCTGGGAAAGGTGGTTAATGGCTCTGGAGCTCAGATAGATAGTTTTTTCATCAATCCTCCATGTCAAAGGACATGGAATTGAAATGGCTAGGTGAATCTGGCAGGTTAGCAGATGGCTAGAGGAGTGGTGCTGTAGTCAGGGTTTTGGTTACTTAGACCATGGGACTTGCTTTGGGAAGCCTGGTCTACTGGGGGCTGATGGGGTCTACCTGACAAGAAAGGGGAAGAGCATCTTTGGTTGGAGACGTGCCAGGCTGGTGAAGGCAGCTTTAAACTAGATTCACTGGGGGAAGGGGACACTGATCCATTCCAACTCTACCGGTTGGATGCCAGCACCTGCAACGAATGCTTAGAGTGATGCAGAGCTACTTCAGCAGCTTCAGCCAATGAGTCAGCCTTATTTGGGGCTCAGCTTAGATGCCTCTACACAAACACATGTAGTATGAGGAATAAACAAGTGGAATTAGAGATGTGTGCATGCCTGCAGGGATATGATATCATTTGCATAATGGAAACATGGTGGGATGGCTCCTATGACTGGAGTGTTGGAATGGAAGGTTATAGTCTCTTTAGAAAAGACAGAGGGGGCAGATGGGGAGGGGGTGTAGCCCTTTATGTCAATGACCAGCTGGAGAGTATGGAATTCCGCCTGGGGACAGGTGATGGGCCAACTGAGAGCTTGTGGGTCAGGGTCAAGGGGAAAAATGCAATGGGGGACATTACTGTGGGGATCTGCTACAGGCTGCCTGATCAGGAGGACACTCTGGATGAAGCCCTCTATAAGAAGATAGGAGCAGCCTCACATTCACAGGCCCTTGTCCTCATGGGGGACTTCAACCACTCCGATATCTGTAGTGATAGGACAAGGGGTAATGGGTTCAAACTTAAACAGGGGAAGTTCAGGTCAGATGTAAGGAAGAAGTTCTTTACTGTGAGGGTGGTGAGGCACTGGAACAGGTTGCCCAAAGAAGTGGTAAATGCTCCATCCCTGGCAGTCTTCAAGGCCAGGTTGGACAGAGCCTTGGGTGAGATGGTCTAGTGTATGATGTCCCTGCCCATGGCAGGGGGGTTGGAACTTGATGATCTTAAGGTCCTTTCCAACCCTAGCCGTTCTATGATTCTATGACTCTATGACCTCAGGAGAACAGACATTGGCCTCTTAAGGGATCTGCTTGGTAGAGTACCATGGGATAAAGCCCTGGAGGGAAGAGGGGCAGAATAAAGCTGGTTAATATTCAAGGATTACCTCCTTCAAGCTCAGGAGTGATGCATCCCGACAAAGGGGAAGCTGGGCAAGAATGCCAGGAGTCCTGTGTGTATGAACAAGGAGCTCCTGGACAAACTCCAGCATAAAAAGGAGGACTACAGAGGGTGGAAGTGAGGATGTGTAGCCTGGGAAGAATATAGAGAACTAGTCAGAGCAGTTAGGGATCAGTTTAGGAAAGCTACATCTCTGACAGCACTGAATCTGGCCAAGGGCATTAAAGGCAACAAGAAAAACTTCTATAGGTACACTGGGGATTAAAGGAAGACAAGGGAAAATGTGGGCCCCCTGCAGAAGAAAACAGGAGACCTGGTCACCCAGGACATGGAGAAGGCTGAAGTACTCAATGACTTTTTTGCCTCAGTCTTCACCAGCAAGAACTTCAGCCACACTGCCAAAGTCACAGAAGGCAAAGGCAGGGACTGGGGGAATGAAGAACCACCTGCTGTAGGAAAAGATCAGGTTCAATATCATCTAAGGAGCCTGAAGGTGCATAAGTCCGTGGGACCTGATGAGATGCATCCACAGGTCCTGAAGGAACTGGTGGATGAAGTTGCCAAGCCATTATCCATCATATCTGAGAAGTCTTGGCGTCCAGTGAAGCTCCTGCTGACTGGAAAAGGGGAAATATAATCCCCATTTTTAAAAAGGGAAAAAAGGAATACCCGGGGAGCTACAGACCAGTCAGTCTCACCTTGGTGCCTGGCAAGATCATGGAGCAGATCCTCCTATAAACTGTGCTAAGGCACATGGACAATAAGGGGGTGATTGAAGAAAGCCAACATGTCTTCACTAAGGGCAAATCATCCCTGACCAATTTTGTGGCCTTCTATCATGGGGTCATGTCATTGGTTGATAAAGAAAGAGTGACTGGTGTCATCTACCTGGACTTGTGCAAGGTAATTGACACTATCCTGCATGACATCCTTGTCTCTAAATTGGAGAGGCATGGATTTGACAGATAGACCACTTGGTGGATAAAGAACTGGCTGGGTGGTTGCACACAAGGAGTTCTGGTCAACTTCTTGATGTCCCAGTGGAGATTGGTGATGAGTGGCGTTCCTCAGGGGTCGGTATTTGGACTGACACTGTTTAACACCTTTATAGGTGACATGGACAGGGGGATTGACTGTGCCCTCAGCAACTTTGCTGAAGACTCCTAGCTGTGTGGTGTGGTTGACACACTGGAGGGAAGGGATGCCATCATAGGAGAAGATCAGGTTTGAGACCATCTGAGGAACCTAAACATACACAACTTCATGGGTCCCAGAGTCCTGAGGGAATTGGCTCCCGGGCAGGTGTGTTCCGCAGCAGGGCAGGAGCTCACAGCAGACAGCAGACAGCAGGGGACAAGGGCAAACAGGGCATGGTGCATTAGTCAGGGTGTGGCATGGTAGTTCCCGCAGGAGGGCACACAGGGAAGGAGGGGCATTCCACAGGTCGTCTGCACAGGTTGGGGCATACATCCTATCTCACCCTCAAGGCAGAATGGTGGGCACTCGTTGGAAAGCAAAGGCCGCAGCTCCAGCAGGGGGATCTGCGCTGTCTTGCACTGGTGGTGGCTGATGCCTTCACTCAGAGGGGCTGCAGGGAGAGGCTGCAGTGCAGACCTCGGGCTGCAGGAGGTGCCTAGAGCTTTCTCCTGGAGCAGGGACAGGCAGCAGAGCTGCCTGCAGACGGTATGCCCAGGTGGAGGACCTCCTGCAGCAGGTGGCTGAGCTGCAGGAAGCAGTGAGGAGGCTGCAAAGCATCAGGGAAGCTGAGAAGGAGTTAGACACCTGCTTCCCAGCACAGTTGGCAGCGGAGCCATGATTGACAGTGGAGCCACAGCCAAGTGGCTGAGAACTCCCCAGCAGCACGCATAGAAGAAAGTGGAGGCAATAATGAAGGGGAATGGAAGCTTGCAATGGCAGGGACCCACAGGAGGAAGAGACTTCCCCTGAAGCCAGAGATGCCCTTGCCGGAACTGATGAAAGACCCATCACAGCAGGAGAGACACTAGAGTTAAGTACAGCAGCCCAGTCATTGTGAGAGAAACAGTGTTGTTTTCACATAATTGGGGATGGGGCTTTGCAATATTAAGGCTTTACAATATTAGAGCTTTAAGATCAATATTGAGGCTTTGCAATATTAAGATTTTTCAATATTGGAGCTGGGGCTAAGTTACCAAGGGAATGTGTCATGGGTTCAGCAGTAGCAGTCATTTTTCTCCTTCTTGGTAGCTGGTGCAGCGCTGTGTTTTTTATTTTGGGCCTGGGAACAGCACTGATAACACCAGTGTTTTCAGTTACTGCTTGGTAATGTTTTGGTCTGGCCAAGGACTTTCTGAGTCTCATGCTCTGCCAGGGAGGAGGGGAAGCTGGGAGGAAGCAGAGACAGGACACCTGACCCAAACTAGCCAAAGAGGTTATTCCATGCCACAGCACGTCATGCCCAGGATGTAAAAACAGAGAGCAGAGACCCAGAAGGGTGGGGGGGTGCACTGCGTGGTCAGGCTTGGTTTTGGGTTGTGAGAATTGTATTCTTTCCTTGTATTTCTCTTGTCATTATTATTGGTGGTAGCAGTAGTGGTTTGTGTTATACCTTAGTTACTAAACTGTTCTTATCTCAACCTGTGGGAGTTGCATTCTTTTGATTCTCCTTCCCATCCCTCCGGGAGCAGGGGGAAGAAAGAGGGGGGAGTGAGTGAGCAAAACTGCGTGAGTTATAGAGGCTTAAACCACGACAGAATGAAACAAAGGGTTTGAGATACCATAACTTAGAAAGACACACTCTATGGTTAAAGACAATATCATCTTTGGATGAAAGATACACTCTGTGGTTAAAAAGAATAATATCTTTGTACAACCTATGAAACTAAGAGATAGAGGAACCAATGAGGAGAGGGGCTATACTGGACCTTTTCCTCACCAACAGGGAGGGGCTGGTAGGGAATGTGAATCTGGAGGGCAGCCTCAGCTGCAGTGACCACAAAATGGTGGAATTTGAGATCCTTAGGGTAGCAAGGAGGGTGCACAGCAAGCTTGCTACCCTGGACTTTTGGGAAGGCAGGTCTACTGGAGGCTGACAGGGCCAGTCTGACAAAGAAGGGGAAGAGCTGCTTTGGTAGGAGACTTGCCAGGCTGGTCAAGGAAGTTTTAAACTAGATTTGGTGGGGGAGGGGGGCACCAATCCATCATGTGCAGGATACCTTTCCTTCACAGCTGGCAGGAGTCGCCTCCAGTTGCCTCCTTAGCAACAGCTAAAATATCAATGTTTTATCAACATTATTCTTATACTAAATCCAAAACACAGCTGCTAGGAAGAAAATTAACTCTATCCCAGCTGGAACTAGGACAGTATCCACCCCTTATTCCATATCATTTACGTCATGCCCAGATCCCACTCTTCCCAATACACTATCACCTTTTCTGTCTTTTAATGTATATACATACATATATCTGGAGAGGGACTTTTTACAAGGGCATGTAGTGATAGGACAAGGGGCAATGGCTTTAAACTGAAAGAGGGGAGATTTAAATTTGACATTAGGAAAAAATTCTTCACTGTGAGGGTGGTGAGACACTGGAAGAGGTTGCCCAGAGAAGTTGTTGATGCCTCATCCCTGGAAATGTTCAAAGTCAAGCTAGATGGGGCATTGAGCAACCTGGTCTAGTGGAAGGTGTCCCTGCCCATGGCAGGGGGGTTAGAACTAGATGATATTTAAGATCCCTTCCAACCCAAACCATTCTGTGATTCTAAGAAGGTGATCTTGAGTATTCAGCATGTATTTATGAAGGGGAATTCATGCTTAACCAACCTGATAGCCTTCTACAATGAAGTGACTAGCTATTTGGATGAGGGGAGAGCAGTGGATGCATTTTACCTTAACTTCAGCAAGACTTATGACACTTGTCTCCCATGACATCATCATAGATAAACTGATAAAGCACAGATTAGATAAGTGGACAGTTAGGTGATCTGAAACCGGCTGAACAGCTGGGTCTAGAGGGTTTTGAGCAGTGGCAGAAAGTTCACTTGGAGGCATGTAGCTAGTGGAGTGTTCTGGGGGATCGATACTGGGACCAATACTGTTTAACTTCTTTATTAATGACCTGGATGATAAGACAGATTGCACCCTGTCATGGGTTCAGCAGCAGCAGTAATTTTTCTCCTTCTTGGTAGCTGGTGCAGTGCTGTGTTTTTGATTTTGGGCCTGGGAACAGCGCTGTTAACACCAGTGTTTTCAGTTACTGCTTGATAATGCTTTGGTCTGACCAAGGACTTTCTGAGCCTCATGCTCTGCCAGGGAGGAGGGGAAGCCGGGAGGAAGTAGAGACAGGACACCTGACCCAAACTGACCAAAGAGGTTATTCCATACCACAGCACGTCATGCCCAGGATGTGAAAATGGAGAGCAGAGACCTGGAAGGGTGGGGGGTGCACTGCGTGGTTGGGCTTGGTATCGGGTGTTGAGCAGTTGTATTCTCTTTCCTTGTATTTCTCTTGTCATTATTATTATTGGTGGTAGCAGTAGTGGTCTTGTGTTATACTTTAGTTACTAAACTGTTCTTATCTCAACCTGTGGGAGTTGCATTCTTTTGATTCTCCTCCCCATCCACCTGGAAGTGGGGGGTAAGAAAGAGAGGGGAGTGAGTGAGAGAACGGGCTGTGTGATTTACGGATTAAACCACAACACACCCTCAGCAAGTTTTCATACCTCACCGAGAGGGTGATCAGGTATTGGAACAGGCTTCCCAGGGAAATGGTGGAATCGTTGTCCCTGGAAGTGTTCAAAAACCGTGTAGATGAGGACTTTATTGACATGGTTTAGTGGTGGACTTGACAGTACTGGGGTAAAGGTTGGACTTGATAATGCTAAAGGTCTTTTCCAACCTAGTTGATTCTATGATTTTATGATATAAAACTGGGAGGAGTGGCTGATACACCAGGGTTTTGTGCTGCCATTCTCAGGGACCTTGACAGGCTGGAGAACTGGGCTGAGAGGATCTCATGAAGTTCAACAAGGGGAAGTGCCATTCCTACACTTGGGGAGGAATAGTGTTGCCAGCAGGTTGAGGGAGTTGCTCCTCCTCTCTACTCAGTACTGGTGAGGCCACATCTGGAGTATTCAGTTCTGGGCTCCCTAGTACAAGAATTATATGGACTTACTGGAGTAAGTCCAGCACATGGCCACTAAGACTATTAAGGGACTGGAGCACCTTTCATATGAGGGAGGGAACTGGGACTGTTCATCCTGGAGAAGAGAAGGCTTATGAGGGGGGATCTTATCAATGTGAATAAATACCTGATGGGAGACAATGAAGATGAGGGAGCCAGACTCTTCTCAGTAATGCCCAGTGACAGGTCAAGAGGCAATGGACACTAAAAACACATAAAAGAAGACTTTTTTTTTATGTCAGACACTGGCACAGGATGCTCATAGAGGTTGTGGGGTCTCCATTTTGCAGATATTCAAAACCTGACTGGACATGGTCCTGGATGACCTGCTCTAACTAACCCTGTGTCGTGGTTTAAGCTGTAAATCACGCAGCCCATTCTCTCACTCACTCCCCTCTCTTTCTTCCCCCCGCTCCCGGGTGGATGGGGAGGTGAATCAAAACAATGCAATTCCCAGAGGTTGAGATAAGAACAGTTTAGTAACTAAGGTATAGCACAAACTACTGCTGCTACCACCAATAATAATGACCAGGGAAATACAAGGGAAGAGGATACAATTCTCACCACCCAACGACCGAGCTGTGAACTGAACTCTTCCGGGTTCCTGCCCCCAGTTTTACATCCTGGGCATGACATGCTGTGGCATGGAATACCTCTTTGGTCAGTCTGGGTCAAGTATCCTGTTTCTGCTTCCTCCCGGCTTCCCTTCCTCCCTGGCAGAGCATGAGAGTCAGAAAGTCCTTGGTCAGGCCAAAACATTCTAAGCCATAACTATAAACATCGGTGTTATCAGCGCTGTTCCCAGACCGAAAGTTGAAAACACAGCGCTGCACCAGCTACCAAGAAGGAGAAAAATGACTGCTGCTGCTGAACCCATGGCACCCTGCTTGAGCGGAGGGGTTGGTCTTGAGGATCTCAAGAGATCCCTTCAAACCTCAGTGATTCTGTGAGGTAAGTAATTCCACTGACTCCACTTATGCTTCAATTGCAAACCTGGGTTCACAGTATCAACAGGAGTTTCCAACTTCTCATTAAAAGATATCACAGTGGTCAGACAGGGAAGGGTATGCAGAAGATACAGAAAAGGTGGAGAAGCATAAATAGCAATTGGATCACAATTTCACATCCTTTATGAGGGGAAAACTTTCAAAGATGGAAAGGGTTGAAATTAGTGCTATTAAAAATTGAAACAGCTCTAAAATGACCAACATCTATGTAGATCTAGATCCTTTTTGTTATTAAATGAGCACATTCAACTAGGGTATATATTTCCCATTTGTTTAAATGGTAAGTGTCTTCCAAATCTCTAAGGCAGCTTTGAAAATGTAGGCTGATATTTTCTCACTAGGATCTCACCCTGGGAGACTGAGCACTATGAGAGAGTTAACTCTGAAGGGCAACAAATCACAACATAAACATAATCATGCACTTCAATACCCCTTTGGCTAGTTTGGGTCAGGTGTCCTGTCTCTGCTTCCTCCCAGCTCCTTGTGCCCCTCCTCACTGGCAGAGCGCGAGAGGCTGAAAAGTCCTTGACCAGTGTAGGTGCTACTTAGCAACAACTAAACCATTGGTGTGTTATCAACATTATTCTCAGACTAAAGCCAAAACACAGCACTGTACCAGCTGCTAGGAAGAAAATTAACTCCATCCCAGCCAAAACCAGGACAGTATCCACCCATGTTTCCATAGCATTAACGTCAGGCCAGGTCCCGCACTTCCCAATACACCGTCACCTTTCCTGTCTTTTGAGATAGATATAGATATAGAAATACACACACATATATCTTTCCCTTAGTCTATAAAAATCAATTGCATGTGTGGTGGTGGATTGTTACATGTTGTCCTGGGTTCAGCAGTATCAGTCATATTTCTCAGTCTTAGTAGCTGGTGCAGTGCTGTGTTTTTGACTTTCAGCCTGGGAACAACGCTGATAACACTGATGTTTTTAGTTGTTGCTAAGTAATGTTTACTCTGACCAAGGACTTTCTGAGTCTCATGCTCTGCCAGGGAGGAGGGGAAGCCGTGAGGAAGTAGAGACAGGACACCTGACCCAAGCTAGCCAAAGAGGTATTCCATACCACAGCATGTCATGCCCAGTATATAAACTGGGGCAGTTACCCGGAAGGGCTAGATCACTGCTTGGTTGGGCTGGGTATCGGTTAGCAGGTGGTGAGCAGTTGTATTCTCTTCCCTTATTATTTCCCTTATTATTATTACTGGTGGTAGCAGTAGTGGTTTTGTGTTATACCTTAGTTACTGGACTGTTCTTATCTCAACCTGTGGGAGTTGCATTCTTTTAATTCTCCTCCCCATCCTTCTGGGAGTGGGGGGAGGAAGGGGGGGGAGTGAGTGAGCAGCTGCGTGGTTCTGAGTTACCGGCTGGGCTTAAACCATGACACATGTTGAGGCCAGTTCTGGTTCCATAACTGCTGCATGTGTCCAGTTTTCTCAAAGTTCATTCTTTGATAATGTGGTGATCAAAAGGGAGTTGGGTTCAGATCCTCAGATCTGGAGCAACAGAGATGTGCCATGAGGCACTCAGTGAAGTGATGGGCATATATCTGCCACAGAAGGGATAATATTCATTATTATATAGCATCATGCAGTTTATTTAATTGACTATTTTCGCCCAAAGTCAAATCTCCTTGAGGTACATACCAGACTTAACAACCTCCTGCATTACCCACCAAGTACACCCAGATCTTTGAGCACTGTACCAGCTGCTAGGAAGAAAATTAACTCTATTCCAGCCAAAACCAGGACAGTATCCACCCATGTTTCCATAGCGTTAGCATCATGCCAGGTCCCACACTTTCCAATACACCGTCATCTTTCCTGTCTTTTGAGATGATATATCGATATAGATGCACACACACATATCTTTCCAATAGTCTTTGGACTATCCCTATTGTGGTTTAAGCCTCTCACCCACACAGTTTTCTCGCTCACTCACTCCCCCCTCTTTCTTCCCCAAAAGAACTGTCGTGGTTTAAGCCCCTCAGTCACGCAGTTTTCTCGCTCACTCACTCCCCCCTCTTTCTTCCCCCCGCTCCCGGAGGGATGGGAAGGAGAATCGAATGAATGCAACTCCCACAGGTTGAGATAAGAACAGTTTAGTAACTAAGATATAACACAAACCACTACTGCTACCACCAATAATTATACAAGAGAAATACAAGAGAAAAGAATGCAATCGCTCACCACCTCTACCCAGCCCGACCAAGCAGTGCACCCCCACCCTTCTGGATCTCTGCTCTCTGTTTTTTACATCCTGGGCATGACGTGCTGTGGTATGGAATACCTCTTTGGTCAGTTTGGGTCAGGTGCCCTGCCTCCGCTTCCTCCCAGCTTCCCCTTCTCCCTGGCAGAACATGAGACTCAGAAAGTCCTCGGTCAAACCAAAACATTCTAAGCAGTAACTGAAAACATTAGTGTTATCAGTGTTGTTCCCAGGCTGAAAGTCAAAAACACAGCGCTGCACCAGCTACCAAGGAGAAAAATGACTGCTACTGCTGAACCCATGACGCCTATAAAAATCCTTTGCATTCATTTACAACACATCCCAACACAAACATAATCATCCACTTAAAGAAAAGGGGTTATGTTATGGTGGTCACTCAGAACAGAAGAGGTGGTGTGTTGTGTGGAGTTATTTGGCACCAAAGGCAGCTCAGGTCTGGTCACTGCTGCACTTGCACTGCCTCTTATAAGGTTTGTCCTCTGTTGGTTCAGGTTGTTCCTGCTATAGTAACATGCAATTCAAATCATGTGTTACAGCAATCTAAAGGCATTTTTATTACAATCTCCAAACCCTGGTCCCTTTGGTCCAGACCACAGGGTTTAACATTGCAATGAACTCCTCCCCTTGCCCCTGCTCTGGCTTGGACTTATTCAGAGACCACAGACCCTTAGGGGTATACCTCTTCCAAGTGGAGTCTTATGTATGAACCAGCCTCTTCAGGGGTATATCTGCTGCAGAATAGACTTATCCACAGCCACAGTCTCTTTGAGGTGCACCTGTTCTAGTATAGCCTTATCCATGGGCCACAATGCCTTCAGAGATACACCGGCTCCAGCATAGCCTTCCCACAGCCACAGTCCCTTCAGAAGTAAACCTGTTCCAACATGGCCTTACCCATGGCTAAAGTCCCTCCAGGGGTGTACCTGTTCTGTCGTGGGCTTATCCATGGCCACACTCTCTGAGGTACTCCAGCATAACCTTCACCAGCGTGGACTTATCCTTGGGCCACAATCCCTTCAGAGGTATACCTTCTGTGGCACAGACATAGCCACAGCCACAGACACTTTGAGATGTACCAGCCAAAACACACCACTATTCCAGCTACTAGGAAGAAAATTCATTCTATCCCAGCTGAAACCAGGACAGTCACTGTTATCAAAATGTTCTCAGGCACATCAGAGTAAGATGATAAGCACTACAGCAAGCAGCAAAAGCAAAAGGCAGCCACTAACAAGCACTAGACTTTAATATACTTTAAGGCAAGTGAGCCCCTTGACAGGCACAGGAGCCTGCCAATTAATAGCTAAACAGCAATAACAGCTATAAATTCAATCTAGCACATTCCAGTCAAATCTGTAGTTATCTCAAACCCTTTGAGCCCCACAAGGGGCCATAAAGGACTGTCATGGTGTCGTGGTTTAAGACTAACTCACACATTCTCTCTCTCACTCACTTCCCCCTCTAACTCACACATTCTCTCTCTCACTCACTTCCCCCTCTTTCTTCCCCCCGCTCCCGGAGGGATGGGAAGGAGAATTGAAAAGAATGCAACTCCCACTGGTTGAGGTAAGAACAGTTTAGTAACTAAAGTATAACACAAATCACTACTGCTACCACCAATAATAATAATGACAAGGCAAATACAAGGAAAGAATACAATTTCTCACCACCTAAAACCCAGCCCAACCATGCAGTGCACCCCCACCCTTCCGGGTCTCTGCTCTCCATCCTGGGCATGACGTGCTGTGGTATGGAATAACCTCTTTGGTCAGTTTGGGTCAGGTGCCCTGTCTCTGCCTCCTCCCGGATTCCCCTCCTCCCTGGCAGAGCATGAAACTCAGAAAGTCCTTGGTCAGACCAAAACATCACTAAGCAGTAACAAAAACACTGGTGTTATCAGCACTGTTCCCAGGCCCAAAATTAAAACCACAGCGCTGCACCAGCTACCAAGAAGGAGAAAAATGACTGCTGCTGCTGAACCCATGACACATGGTTTAACCCTACCCAGTAACTAAGCACCACACAGCCACTTGCTCACTTCCCCCCAGCGGGATGGGGGAGAGAATCAGAAGAGTAAAAGTGAGAAAACTGTGGGTTGAGATAAAGACAATTTAATAGGTAAAGCAAAAGCTGTGTGCACAAGCAATGGAAAGCAAGGAATGCATTTAGTACTTCCCATCAGCAGGCAGATGTTTAGCTATCTCCAGGAAAGCAGGGCTCCATCATGCATAATGGTTACTTGAGAAGGCAAATACTATAACTCCTTCTTTCTTCTTCCTCCAGCTTTATATTGCTGTGCAGGACATCATATGGAATATCCCTTTGGTCAGTTGGGGTCAGCTGTCCCAGCTGTGTCCCCTCCCAACTTCTTGTGCACCCTCATCCTACTCACTAGTGATGTGTGAGAAGCAGAAAAGGCCTTGATGCTGTGTAAGCACTGCTCAGCAATAACTAAACCATCCCTGTATTATTAATATTGTTATCAGCACAAATCAAAAATATAGCCCTATACTATCTACTATGAAGGTAATTAACTCTATACCAGCAAAAACCAGCATGTTGGGTTTTCCGAGTTTCCCACTTTGGTTTTTGTTTTGTTTTGGGGGTTTTGGGGTTTGTTTTTACCCATTTTAAAAATGGATGCAGTAGATGATATTCACCCTTGGGAATATTCTATTTTCAATGCCAATTAATGTCACTCTGGCATGTGAGAATGGAGAGACATCTTACAGAGAAACCTGGACAGGCTGGAAGAGTGTGCTAGCAAGAAAAATATGAAGTTTAACAAAGACAAGTGCAAAGTCCTGCACCTGGGATGACATAACCAGAGTCCAGTATAGGCTAGGGTCTGTGTGTGTACATCATGTAAAAGGATGTGATAGAATAGACTATGATTCGTGTGAAAAAAGGAAATAGAGAAATGATAGTTTGTTACAAAATATGGTGTGAAAATTCATTAAATGAGAAACCATTAATATGGGGCAGAAAATAACTATGCAAGAAACTGAGTTATTATATCCAAATAGCTAAGGCAATAATAAAAAGTCGCCATCCGTTACTTCTTTGGGTAAAAGAAAAGTAAGTGTTTGGAAAACATGGGTTAAAATACTTTCAGTCTAACTTAGAGAACAATGTTTGTGTTGTAAGTCTGTGATATGATAATAAGCTTTAATGGCCCTTCTACTTATCTGTTAGCTTTTAGAACAATGCTTGTGTTGTAAGTCTGTGTCATGGTTTAAGCCTCTATAACTCATGCAGTTTTGCTCATTCACTCCCCCCTCTTCCTTCCCCCCCCCGCTCCCGAGGAGATGGGAAGGAGAATCAAAAGAATGCAACTCCCACAGGTTGAGATAAGAACAGTTTAGTAACTAAGGTATAACACAAACCACTACTGCTACCACTAATAACAATAATGACAAGGCAAATACAAGGAAAGAATACAATCGCTCACCACCTATACCCAGCCCAACCAAGCAGTGCACCCCCACCCTTCTGGGTCTCTGCTCTCTGTTTTTTCATCCTGGGTATGACGTGCTGTGTCATGGAATAACCTCTTTGGTCAGTTTGGGTCAGGTGTTCTGTCTCTGCTTCCTCCCAGCTTCCCCTCCTCCCTGGCAGAGCATGAGGCTCAGAAAGTCCTTGGTCAGACCAAAATATTACCAAGCAGTAACTGAAAACACTGGTGTTATCAGCACTGTTCCCAGGCCGAAAGACAAAAGCACAGCGCTGCACCAGCTACCAAGAAGCAGAAAAATGACTGCTGCTGCTGAACCCATGACAGTCTGTGATGTGATAATAAGATTTAGTAGCCCTTCTACTTAGCAGTCATCCTGAAAAGAGTGCCTCCTGGGCATCTGCTATGCTTCAAATTCTCCTTATCTGCCCGTATGGTGTTGCTTATCTCTTGTAAGAAAGACACACTGCTCTAAATCTTTACCAGTTGTCAGAAACTCACCAGTACGGCTGGTTTCAGCTAATTGGGACTACTAGGGCTTTCAATTGTGCTAAGGGTGAAAAGTGCATCCTGAGGAAGACTGCTTGCTTCATCTTGAAGACCACTGCCCACGACCATCGGAGGGCAGTGCGCAAACGCCAAAAGGGAGGAGACTTATGATAATGAGTACCTAAACTAATTGTAATATCCCCTCTTCTCTCTCGGAAACCTACTGAATATGCATGTTTGTGTGTAATAAATATCTGCTCCCTTAACCCCTCGATGTGCGGCTTGGGTGGAGTGATGACTCCCCGCACACCCAGTGCTGCTTGCTTATCTCCCATCAACGAGCACAATAAAGAAATTGGCTGCTAATGTCGGTGCTGGCATTGGTGGTTTTTTTTATAACAAAATTGGTGTTTATAACAAGGAGGAAACAGGTCTTGCAATATCTATGAGTGTTGCTTGGCTTAAAACCCCCCCAACCATTTTTCTCCTAAGTTAGGAGGATGATGCATATATTGACATGTAGCAGATCCTCAAACAAGGGGATGCCACTCAGCAAGATTTTCCTGTGCACGGTCCACCCCAATTTGTCATGCAGCTCTCTTGCTCCACTTACTTAAAAATTCTGCATCTGTCAAATCCCTCTCTGCTTTTAAGTGCTGTAAGACTCACGGCAAAACAGAAATTATTGTCACTGTTACTTTGATTGATTAAATAGGGCTGCTTTCTGTCTATAATTTTGTAATGGGGGATAGACTGTGGGGTTCTGCACACTCGACCCCCAGTGGATTCACAATAATGACATTCAGGTGGAAAGTCTAATCAAAACACAGTTCTCTTCATGAGAGTACTGATCGAGTCTAAAAATGTTGCAGCTCTCATATTATTTAAATTAATAGCAGAATATAGAGTTCTGCATGCTGACAGCTTCAGGATGGAGCTGAGCACCAGGTTCAACCAGTTGGTGTAAAAAATAAAAAATTTCATCTTCTCTAGGGTTCAGCTATAGCGGTCAATTTTCTCCTTCTTAGTAGCTGGTGCAGTGCTGTGTTTTTGACTTTCAGTCCGGGAACAACACTGATAACACCAATGTTTTAAAACCCCTCTGCCATGATGTCATGGGTTCAGCAGCAGCAGTCATTTTTCTCCTTCTTGGTAGCTGGTGTAGTGCTGTGTTTTTGATTTTGGGCCTGGGAACAGTGCTGATA
>CABHOG010000146.1:198948-210251 GCA_902168055.1 Aratinga solstitialis | reverse complement strand
AGGGGAAGCCAGGAGGAAGCAGAGACAGGACACCTGACCCAAACTAACCAAAGAGGTATTCCATACCACAGCACGTCATGCCCAGTATATAAACTGGGGGGAGTTACCCAGAAGGCCCAGATTGCTGCTCAGGTTGGCCTGGGTATTGTTTGGTGGGTGGTGAGCAATTGTATTATCTTCCCTTGTTATTCCACTTATTATTGCTATTATTGGTGGTAGCAGTAGTAGTTTTGCATTGTACCTTAGTTACTGGACTGTTCTTATCTCAACCCGTGGGAGTTACATTCTTTCAATTCTCCCCATCCCTCTGGGAGCAGGTGGGAGGAAAAAGGGGGGAGTGAGCGAGCAGCTGCGTGGTTCTGAGTTACCGGCTGGTCTTAAACCACAACAGATCTACACCTCAAGTTTTTAAGCTTCATGTGGTGATACCTGATCTAAATTCACAAATCCGTGTTCTTCTATACATTGCTTAGCTCTGGACCCCTGGATCAGCTAGTCCCACTGCTTAACACACTCCATGAAAGCCATAGGGCAGTCTGCTGCTTGCCCCACCACCCCTGCTGCATTTGACAATGGCATTAAAGCCAGGCTTTCAAATGCCCCCTCAGGACTTGGGCAGGTAGTCTAACCTGGGACACATCTTCATCCTCATTGTGTTTGACAGTCTATGCATGGGGCTGCAGTAACCTGGATGGCCCTTTCAGGGTTTCATTTTCTACTGTAGTGGGAGACATTCACTGACCCACAATGTTCAGAAAAGCAGTTTAGATTTAAGGGGCCTTGTGGTCCTCATAACCCCTTGACAATAAGACACTTGCAGAGATGCAAAATTCTATTGGCTTTCTTAATCAGCAGTCTTTGTGTTTTCTGTTTTTTCTCTTCTACTTGCCTGCAGGCCAGATTCTAAGAGCTAGCATACCCACCAGCCCTTTAATCACCACTGTCCTGCCTGCTAATCTTCTGTGCTTGAAAATATTCATGGTCTTTGAGTGCTAAAGCCATTTGCTTACTGTTTCACCTGTGCCAGAGACAATACTCTCTGACCAGGTTCTTTTAGATATTCCATGTGTGGAGGGTATAATGTTTAATATAAAATTTACTTATTTGAAGTTAACGTTACATGGGTTTTCTGATTTAGCAGAGCGATACAAAATATACTGAAAACACAATACATATATTTGCTTAGCAAAACCCAGCAATTGCAATACACAGTTCAATCACAATACCAATGTGATTCCCATTGCCAGTCTCTATAATACTGTCCTGGGTTCAGCCGTAGCAGTCATTTTTCTCCTTCTTAGTGGCTGGCACAGTGCCGCATTTTCAACTTCAGCCTGAGAACAACTGAGATAAATATGCTCACTGCTGCAAAGCTGGGCATCCCCAGTTGCTGGGAAGGAATATGTGGATTGAAACCAGCTCAGGTCCATTGCTCTCTTTGAATTTCTTTTGCTAGTTGTTTAGCTTTCCTATCCATTTAATCATCATTGCTGCAAGCTAGCAGGGCTTATAGAGAGGGTTTTAAACTAGGTTCGAAGGAGGAAGGGGATAACACCAGTCTCACTAGAAATGAGCCACAGAGTAGCATGCCACTGTTGGAGGCGAGATCCACAGGGTAACTTAAATGAATCTATGCCAATGCAAGCATGGGCAACAAACAGGAGGAGTTGGCAGCCATTGTACAGCAGGGAAATCATTACAAAGTTGACATCACAGAAATGTGGTGGGACAATTTGCGTGATTGGAGTGCTGCAATAGATGGCTACAGGCTCTTCAGAAGGGATAGACAAGGAAAGAGGTGGTGGGTTGCATTGTATGTCAGGGAGTGCATCGACTGTCTTGAACTCAATGTTGTGAGTGAGAAGGCTGAATGTTTGTGGGTGAAGATCAGGGGGAAGGCCAACCAAGCAGATATTCTGGTATGAGTCTGTTATAAAACGCCTAGCCAGTATGAAGCTACAGATGAAGTGTTCTGCAAACAACTGGGAGAAGTTTCATGATTGCTTACCCTTGTTCTTGTGAGGGACTTCAACCTACCAGATGTCTGCTGGAAGTACAACACAGCAGAGAAGAAACAATCCAGGAGGTTCTTGAAGGGTGTGGAAGATAACTTCCTAACCCAGCTGGTTAGTGAGACAACTAGGGGAGATGCTGTCATGGGTTCAGCAGTAGCAGTCATTTTTCTCCTTCTTGGTAGCTGGTGCAGCGCTGTGTTTTTGATTTTGGGCCTGGGAACAGCACTGTTAACACCAGTGTTTTCTGTTACTGCTTGGTAATGTTTTGGTCTGACCAAGGACTTTCTGAGTTTCATGCTCTGCCAGGGAGGAGGGGAAGCCGGGAGGAAGCAGAGACAGGACACCTGACCCAAACTGACCAAAGAGGTTATTCCATGCCACAGCACGTCATGCCCAGGATGTAAAACAGAGGGCAGAGACCTGGAAGGGTGGGGTGTACTGCGTGGTCGGGCTTGGTATCAGGTGGTGAGCGACTGTATTCTTTCCTTGTATTTGCCTTGTCATTATTATTATTGGTGGTAGCAGTAGTGGTCTTGTGTTATACTTTAGTTACTAAACTGTTCTTATCTCANTGTCATTATTATTATTGGTGGTAGCAGTAGTGGTCTTGTGTTATACTTTAGTTACTAAACTGTTCTTATCTCAACCTGTGGGAGTTGCATTCTTTCGATTCTCCTTCCCATCCCTCCGGGAGCAGGGGGAAGAAAGAGGGGGGAGGGAGTGAGAGAGCGACTGTGTGAGTTATAGAGGTTTAAACCACGACAGATGCCCAGATAGATTTGCTGTTCGCAAACGGGAGAACTGGTGGGTGATATGATGGCTGGAGGCCATCTTGGGCAGAGCGATCACAAAATGATTGAATTTTCAGTCCTTGGTGAAGTCAGGACGAAGGTCAGCAAAATGTCCACCTTAGACTTCCAGAGGGCTGACTTTAGCCTGTTTAGAATGGTGGTTGGCAGAATTCCTTGGGAAACATTACTGAAGTACAAAGGGGTCCAGGAAGGCTGGACACTCTTCAAGAATGAAAAACTTCAGACGCAGGAGCAGGCAATTCCTATGTGCTGAAAATCAAACTGTCAGGGAAGAAACCCAGCCTGGCTGAAGAGGGAGATTGCTGGGACTCAGGGAAAAAAAAGAGGGTCTATCACCTGTGGATGAAGGGACTCTCCCCCCATGAGGAGTACAAGGATGTTGTTAGGTTATGTAGCGAGAAAGGCAAAGGCACAGATGGAACTAAATCTGGCAACTGCCATAAAAGATAAGAAAAAGTACTTTTTAAAATATATTAGGAATAAAAGGAGGGCCAAGGAGAACTTCAATCCTTCATTGGATACTAGGGGAAACCTAGTGACTGAGAATGAGAAAAAGGCTGAGGTAATGCTACCTTTGCCTCAGTGTTTAACAGTCACACCAGCCATTCTCAGGGTACTCAGTCCCCTGAGTTGGATGGCAGAGATGGGGAGCTGATTGAAGTCCCTGTAATCCAGGAAAAAATGGTTAGTGACCTCCTGCTCCACTTAGATGTACACAAGTCTATGGGGCCAGATGGGTTCCACCCAAGAGTGCTGAAGGAGCTGGCAGTGGAGTTTGCACTCTCCATCATCTATCAGCAGTCCTGGTCTAGTGGGCAGGTCCCAGGGGATTGGAGGTCGGCCAATGTGATGCCTCTTTACAAAAAGAGCAGGAAGGATGACACTGGAAACTACAGGCCTGTCAGCCTGACCTCAGTGCCAGGGAAGGTTATGGAGCAGATGACCATAAGTGAGATAATAATGCACGTGTGGGAAAACAGAGGAATAAGGCCCAGTCAGTATGGGTTCAGGAAGGGCAGGTCCTGCTTGACCATAGAATCATAGAATAGTTAGGGTTGGAAAGGACCTTAAGATCATCTAGTTCCAAACCCCCTGCCATGGGCAGGGACACCTCGCACTAAACCATGTCACCCAAGACTCCATCCAACCTGGCCTTGAACACCGCCAGGAATGGAGCATTCACAACTTCCTTGGGCAACCCATTCTAGTGCCTCACCACCCTCACAATAAAGATATCATTATTTCTAATCTATCTTCCTTATATCTAATCTAAACTTCCCCTGTTTAAGTTTGAACCCATTACCCCTTGTCTTATCACTGCAATCCCTAATGAAGAGTCCCTCCCCAGCATCCCTATAGGCCCCCTACAGATACTGGAAGGCTGCTATGAGGTCTCCAYGCAGCCTTCTCTTCTCCAGGCTGAACARYCCYAACTTTCTCAKCCTRTCTTCATACRGGAGGTGCTCCAGTCCCCTGATCATCCTCRTGGCCCTCCTCTGGACTTGTTCCAACAGTTCCATGTCCTTTTTATGTTGAGGACACCAGAACTGCACACAGTACTCCAAGTGAGGTCTCAGGAGAGCAGAGTAGAGGGGCAGGATCATCTCCTTCGACCTGTTGGTCACGCTCCTTTTGATGCAACCCAGGATGCGGTTGGCTTTCTGGGCTGCGAGCGCACACTGCCAGCTCATGTTAAGTTTCTCATCAACCAACACCCCCAAGTCCTTCTCTACAGGGTTGCTCTGTATTTCTTCTCTGCCCAACCTGTAGCTGTGCCTGGGATTGCCCCGACCCAGGCGTAGGACCAACCTGATCTCCTTCTATGATAAGGTGATCCACCTGGTTGATGAGGGAAAGGCTGTGGACGTTGTCAATTTGTACTTTAATAAAGCATTTGACACTGTCTTCCACAGCATTCTCCTGGAGAAACTGACCACTCATGGCCTGGATAGGTGGATTCTTTGCTGGGTTGAAAACTGGCTGGATGTCATAGCCCAAAGAGTAGTGGTAAATGGCATCACATCTAGTTGGCAACCAGTCACTATTGGTGTCCCTCGGGGCTCGGTATTAGAGCCAGTGTTGTTTAATATCTTCATTGATGATCTGGATGAGGGGATCAAGTGCACCCTCGTTAAATTTGTGGATGACATCAAGTTGGCAGGGAGTGTTGATCAGCTGAAGGATAGGAAGCCTCTGCAGAGAGATCTGGACAGGCTGGATCAATGGGCTTTTGCCAATGGTATGAAGTTCAACAAGGCAAAGTGCTGGGTCCTGCATTTGGGCCACAACAACCCCATGCAATGCTCCAGGCTTGGGGAAGAGTGGCTGGAAAGGTGTATGGCAGAAAAGGACTTGAGGGTGCTGATTGACGGCTGTCTGAACATGAGCCAGCAGTGTTCCCAGGCAGCCAAGAAGGCCAATGGCATTCTTGCCTGTATCAGAAATAGAGTAGCCAGCAGGGCCAGAGAAGTTATCATCCTCCTGTACTTGACACTGGTGAGGCCACACCTACTATCCTGTTTTCAGCTCTGGGCCTCTCACTACAGGAAAGGCAGACGTGCTGGAGTGGGTCCAGAGAAGTGCAACAAAGCTGGTGAAGGATCTGGAGAACAAGTCTTATGAGGCATGGCTGAGGGAACAGGGGTTGTTTAGTCCAGAGAAGCGAAGGCTCAGGAGCGACCTTATCACTCTCTACAAATACCTGAAAGGAGATTGTAGTGAGGTGGGAGTCAGTCTCTTCTCCCAAGTAACAAGTGATGGGACAAGAGGTAACAGCCTCAAGCTGCTCCGGGGGAGGTTTAGATTGGATATTAGGAAAAATTTCTTCACAGAGAGGGTGATCAGCTATTGGAACAGGCTGCCCAGGAAAGTGCTGGAATCACTGTCCCTGGAAGTGTTCAAAAACTGTAGATGCAGTCCTCAGTGATGTTTTAGTGGTGGTCTTGGCAGTCCTGAGGTAATGGTTGGACTTGGTGATAGAATCATAGAATAGTTAGGGTTGTAAAGGACCTTAAGATAATCTAGTTCCAACCCCCCTGCCAGGGGCAGGGACACCTTACACTCGACCGTGTCGCCCAAGGCTCTGGCTCTGTCCAACCTGGGCTTGAACACTGCCAGGGATGGAGCATTTACCACTTCTTTGGGCTACCTGTTCCAGTGCCTTACTACCCTCACAGTAAAGAACTTCTTCCTTATATCTAACCTGAACTTCCCCTGTTTAAGTTTGAACCCATTACCCCTTGCCCTATCACTACAGTCCCTGATGAAGAGACCCAAACAGACCACTAGAAGTTGATAATAGTCAGTAGGACTTACTAGACTAGGCAGCCTCTCAGCAACATCCCTGATCCAAGCCCCTGGTAGGCAACACACCTCCCTTGAGATCAGGTCAGGCCAACAGATGGGTGCCTCCGTACCTTTCAAAGTAGAGTCACCTACTATGACCCGCCACTTCTTCCTGGATGCACTAGTATTTATCCTCTTTACTGGTGTGGCAACTGGTTGTTCCTTTGGTGTGGTGAGTGTTTCCTTGTTAGCTCCCTGTAGAGCTGTGAAGCGGTTCTGGGTGGGGCCATCAGATTTTTGAGGAAGCCCCTTGCTTTTAATTGTCCTCTTCCTCCTTTTCTTTTGGTGTTTGTTTTTTGTTGCAAGTTCCCAGCTTCCTGTATTAATGCCTTCCTTTTCTGTTCTTGTTCTGATCTTAAAGTTCTTTTCCAACCTAGTTGATTCTATGATTCTATGAAGTTATATGTCTAAGTTATGTGGTATGGTGTTAGTAAAATCGATAGCATGGTAGAAATGGATCACTTAGAGAAATCTCCTGTTTCAGAACCATTGTATAGTTCCCCAAGCATTCACTGTGGGAGATGTAAAGGAATGTAGTAGGAATGCCATCTGCTCCTTTAATGGTGTCTGGTGAAAGACTTTTTCAATGCAAAGGGGATAAATAATAAGAAAAGGAGGAAGCTATAAACCGAGAACATAGACAGACACCTACTTTCTGCTCATATCTATTTAATACAGGGCAAAAGCTGAACTACAGGAAAGCCTGATTACTGCATTCACTCAAGCACCTGAATTGTCACAACTCTCTTGAGTTTATTTCTCTCAAGGCTCTGAGCAGCATAGGACTACTTATACTGCATCAACTTGTGCATCCTAAAAAAAGGGACTCTCTGGGATTGCAAAGAAATTGCAAAGGGTTTAGATAGCCTAAAAAAATCTGTTCCTTTGCTTCACACTTTGAGGTTACTTCAAATGTAAATTAAGCAAAGCAGAGAAGCAAAGCCCAACTGCCAAAGCTCCTCTATTCACTCCTCTTTACCCTTCATATCTTTCTTCTTTTGCAATCAAAATATTTAAAATAGTTCTAAATAAACATTCAGAAACATTAAGCATCACCTATTACACTGCTGTGAACCTGTTCCCACTGTGGTCAGTAGGAAAACCATAGCTGAATGGAAGTGGGTACAGAACAAGCAGGAGTCTCTAAGAACTATGGGCATATAAATAACAAATCAACCTTGCTGAAGTGCCCATATGACAGGAATGCAGAGATTAAATGGAATATTTTATTACTTAAATAAAATAAATTTTTATAACCTAAAAAAATAAGAATTAAACTTTTCATAAACAATCATCTTCGGTATTAGTGCTTTCTGAACAGAGCACAAAAAATGCAGGCATGAGAAGAAACAGTTACTTTGAAGGCTAAACTCTCATCTTGGTTAAGCCTGAACTGGTCAGCAACCAAGTTACTCAGACTGAACTCTTAAATAACTAGAAGCAAAACTTGACCTGACAAATTAACCCAGCCTGAGTCATCAGTGTACAGTGTAATGAGTGATATTGGCTCTCTATTCCAAATAAAGGAGCACCTACACTCGAATGAGTAAGAGCTGCCTCAAATTTGTTGCAACAGGATGAAAGTATCAACCTTACTTTTAGTATGGCTTTCTATAATAACCTCATTTCTGACCACTTCTCTTACATGCTGGTGGTTCATAAACCATGTGGGCTGCAATGATTCATCAGAATTTACATAGTAGCTTTATGCAAGGTTTTCTCTCCTTTCAGTTGTGCAGGCCAACTCAAAAGCTTTGAATTTCTGTGTGAAAGCTATTCTTAGATGTGCCGGTTTCACAGAATCACACAGAATCACAGAATCATTAGGGTTGGAAGGGACCTCTGGAGATCATGTAGTCCAACCCCCCCTTCCAAGGTGTAGCTCAAGACATTTAAAAGATTTGCATGTTTCTTAGAAGAAAACAACCCACTCACACACTCCTGCCAGTTATTCCTCACGTGTAATTTTACTAGATCATAGCAGACCTGGAGCTTGCAACATTGCAGCTCTCTGCCACTTGAATTAATGGAACATCTGACAGCAACTGGTGTCACCTAAATGGTAGGTACTTAAGAGATGATTCCAGTCCCATTCTCCTTTTTCAGCCAGTCATAGACAAGGCTATCAGCTCATCATCACCAACCAGCTTGGTTCCCCACATGCCTTCTCCAGCCCAGCTCCCAGCCCTACCTCTCCCCTCCACTGCCAACATTAGTCCTAGTCCCTGTGTCCTCCCTCTTGGACATCAAAGAAAGCCCAGCAGCTGGAAGATTGTTCTCTTAGTACTATTTGTTTCCAAGTTTCTGCCTGTTTACATGAATTGCTAAAAAACAAAGGCTTTCCATGTTGCCAAAATTTGAAAGGGAACACACAGAAAAGATCTCTTGATTTCCCTTCACATCAGTGTATCTTGCCCATCGTCCTGGTTTTGGCTGGGATAGAGTTAATTTTCTTCCTAGTAGCTGGTGCAGTGCTGTGTTTTGGCTTCAGTTTGAGAATAATGTTGATAACACACCAGTGGTTTAGTTGTTGACAATTAGTGCTTACCCTGATCAAGGACTTATCAGTCTCATGCTCCGCCATGAGACAAGGGGGGCACAAAATCACAAAATGAAATATATAAACCTTTAGAATCAGTTTTAAGTAATGTTAAGTTTGATGGCTTTGTAACAGTAGCAATGGAAAATTACTGAGGTGCATGATTCACAGAAAAAAAAAATAGAGTACAGCTAGGGAACATACTGAGATGGAGCTGTTGGAGGAAGTCTAGAGGAGGGCCACGAGGCTGGAGCACCTCCCGTATGAAGACAGGCTGAGAAAGTTGGGGCTGTTCAGCCTGGAGAAGAGAAGGCTGCATGGAGACCTCATAGCAGCCTTCCAGTATCTGAAGGGGGCCTATAGGGATGCTGGGGAGGGACTCTTCATCAGGGATTCTAGTGGTAGGACAAGGGGTAATGGGTTTAAAATTAAACAGGGGAAGTTCAGGTTAGGTATAAGGACAAGTTCTTTACTGTGAGGGTGGTGAGGCACTGAAACAGGTTGCCCAGTGTTGTGGTTTAAGCCCAGCAATTTACTCAGAAGCACACAGCCACTCACTCACTCCCCCCCTTCTTCCCCCCCAACTCCCAGAGGGGTGGGGAGGAGAATCAAAAAAATGTAAATCCCATGCGTTGAGATAAGAACAGTCCAGTAACTAAGGTACCATACAAAACCACTACTACTACCATAATACTGATAAGGGAAATAACAAGGGGAGAGAGTATAAAGCTAAAAGGGGAAAAGAAAACAGTAAACACAAGTGATGCACAATACAATTGCTCACCACCTGCTGACTGATACCCAGCCTGACCCGAGAAGCAGTCTGGGCCTTCCGGGTAACTCCCCCCAGTTTATATACTGTGCACAACGTGCTGTGGTATGGAAAACAATACCCCTTTGGCTACTTTGGGTCGGGTGTCCTGTCTCTGCTTCCTCCCGGCTTTCCATGCCCCTTCTCACTGGCAGAGCATGAGACTGAATAGTCTTTGATTGGAGTAAGTATTACTTAGCTGTAACTGAAAACATCAGTGTGTTATCAGTGTTTTCTCAGGCTAAAGTAGAAAACACAGCACTGTACCAGCTACTAAGAAGGAGAAAAATATTACAGCCAAACCCAGGACACCCTGTCATGGTTTAAACCCAGCCAGTAACTCAGAACCATGCAGCTGCTCGCTCACTCCCCCTGTTCTTCCTCCCCCAGCTCCTGGAGGGATGGGGAGGAGAATTGAAAGAATGTAACTCCCACGGGTTGAGATAGGAACAGTCCAGTAACTAAGGTATAATACAAAACTACTACTGCTACCACCAATAATAATAATGATAAGGGAAATAATAAGGGAAGAGAATACAACCTCTCACCACTCGCTGACTGATACCCAGCCCAACCAGAGCAGCGATCTAGCCCTTCCTGGTAACTGCCCCAGTTTATATACTGGGCATGGTGTGCTGTGGTATGGGATACCTCTTTGGCTAGTTTGGGTCAGGTGTCCTGTCTCTGCTTCCTCCCAGCTTCCCCTCCTCCCTGGCAGAGCATGAGGCTCAGGAAGTCCTTGGTCAGAGTAAGCATTACTTAGCAACAACTAAAAACATCAGTGTTATCAGCGTTGTTCCCAGGCTGAAAGTCAAAAACACAGCACTGCACCAGCTACTAAGACTGAGAAAAATGACTGCTGCTGCTGAACCCAGGACACACCCAAAGAAGTGGTAAATGTTCTATCCCTGGCAGTGTTCAAGGCCAGGTTGGGCAGAGCCTTGGGTGACATGGTCTAGTGTGTGATGTCCCTTCTCATGGCAGAGGGGTTTTAACTAGATGATCTTAACATCCTTTCCAATCCTAACTATTCTGTTAATCTATGATTCTGTGATTGGGTTCATGTATCATTTTATAGACTGGGTGTTAATAAGCACCATCCTAATTAAATGCGTGGAGCATTTGTCCTTTCTGTCCATCTAACAAAACTATGAAATGCGGTGTTCCGTTCAGCAATACGGTTAGACCCTCGCTTAATCCATTTAGCAAAACTTCTAACCCAGGTTCCAGAAGGATACATGTCAATAATAGTAAGATTGGGTATCACAGCACCTAAGGTACATGCCCCCTTCCAGTTGGGGGTAGGGTCTTATAAGCATTTTCTCCACATAACCAATACCTGGATGAGCTTTAAGGTCCCTTCCAACCCAAACCATTCTAGGATTCTGTCGTGGTTTAAGCCCAACTGGTAACTCAGAGCAGCACAGCCACTTGCTCACTCCCTGCCTTCTTCCCCCCCCCCCACTCTGGGCAGGATGGGGAGGAGAATCGAAAGAATGTAAACCCCACGGGTTCAGATGGGAACAGTTCAGTAACTGGAGTATAACACAAAACTACTAATAATGATAAGGGAAATTATAATTTAGCAGCCTTCCAGTATCTGAAGGGGAGCTATAGGGATGCTGGGGAGGAACTCTTCATTAGGGACTGTAGTGATAGGACAAGGGGTAACGGGTTCAAACTTAAACAGGGGAAGTTTAGATTGGATATAAGGAAGAAATTCTTTACTGTTAGGGTGGTGAGGCACTGGAATGGGTTGCCCAGGGAAGTTGTGAATGCTC
>CABHOG010000146.1:64322-172796 GCA_902168055.1 Aratinga solstitialis | reverse complement strand
GGTGAGAAATTGTATTCTTTCCTTGTATTTGCCTTGTCATTATTATTATTGGTGGTAGCAGTAGTGATTTGTGTTATACCTTAGTTACTGAACTGTTCTTATCTCAACCTGTGGGAGTTGCATTCTTTTCTATTCTCCTTCCCATCCCTCTGGGATCAGGAGGAAGAAAGTGGGGGAAGTGAGTGACAGAACGAGCTGTGTGAGTTAGAGAGGCTTAAACCACAACACATGGTTTAGTGCGAGGTGTCCCTGCCCATGGCAGGGGGGATGGAACTATATGATCTTAAGGTTCTTTCCAACCCTAACTATTCTATGATTCTATGTGATGAGTGTAACAAGCATCCTTCATTCAGGATAAATTAATTCAGTTGTGGGGGGGATGGAACTATATGATCTTAAGGTCCTTTCCAACCCTAACTATTCTATGATTCTATGTGATGAGTGTAACAAGCATCCTTCATTCAGGATAAATTAATTCAGTTGTGGGGGGGATGGAACTATATGATCTTAAGGTCCTTTCCAACCCTAACTATTCTATGATTCTATGTGATGAGTGTAACAAGCATCCTTCATTCAGGATAAATTAATTCAGTTGTGGGGGGGATGGAACTATATGATCTTAAGGTCCTTTCCAACCCTAACTATTCTATGATTCTATGTGATGAGTGTAACAAGCATCCTTCATTCAGGATAAATTAATTTAGTTGTGGGTCTTCTTTTGGGATGGGGTGATTGAAATGGTAAGAATTGCTGTCTAAACCCTCCAGCCTTACCCAATGCTTGTGAGAAGCTCAATTTTGAGAGTGGTGGGGTTTACCTGAAATCAGGGAGGGCTGTGAATTCTTTACAGGGACCAGTGGACATGCAGGGTAGAGCCAGGAGTGCCAAAAGACAAGCCAGTTCACCCAGGGATGCTGCTGCAGTGTCATCCTGAGAAAGCCAAGGGACTGCTGAGGACAAGGAGATCATGAAAGGAAGGGCTGAAGGGGTCAGGAACAAACCTGGCCTGTTCACTGTGTGGAAAAATTACTTTAAAATAATCAGCTTGTATTACAGAAATACCTAATTGTGAAGCTCAGCTTGCAAGGGTTTATATATTGTCCATAACTTCCTGAATCAAAAGCTGTGACTTGGTGTTTGGCTTGGAAAAGAGGCATACTGTTTTGTTTAAAAAACTGACACCCTGTATCTTTTAAAGTGTTTCAATCAACATGCTATTGCAGAGAGGAGCCCTGGGTGCATGAGGCTGATTCGGAGAAAACTCCAGGAACTCGCCAACAGTTTTAAGTTGACAAGCAGGTATTCTTTATTGCGGCGCCGGAGACATGGGGGATAGCTCCACCTAACGTGTGTCCCTGTATTGCCACACAGGCCATCCTTATATAGTCACTTGGGCATACATACATATTCATGAGGCTACACATGAATTACATGATTTTCCAGAAAGTTTCCCACATACATACAAGAATGTGATGGTGGCGGTCTTTGAGAGTCGTTTACTTCTTCCAACAATCTTCATAACTGCTGGCAGTCTTTGAAGCACCAGGTTAATTAACATTACAGACATCAGTTAGTTTAACTGCTCCCATGCTGGACATCTGCTAGTCCGGGATACTCCCCAGTAGATGTCTACACCAGCTTAATTGGTTCATTAACACCACAAACATAGCAATCATCCTGTCCCTCCACCCATCAGCCAGTTTAACTGTGCCCATCCTGGACATCTGCTAGGCCCAGGCACTCCCCATCCCCAGGTCCTGTTTTTCTATTGTTTTTCCCACATTTTTTTCTACTAAGGTCCTAAGGACCCTGTCATGGTTTAAGCCTCTCAGGAAGTTCACTCACTCACTCCCCCCCTCTTTCTTCCCCCCACCTCCCGGAGAGATGGGAAGGAGAATCAAAAGAATGCAACTCCCTGAATGCTTCTCCTGATTTAGGCAACTGTGCACACACCCAACAGTCATTACGATTAACAAACATTCTGCATTAATTTCAGGTATAAGTTTTGGTCCCAAGCTTGTACCCCAGTTATCATATAAGTCCAAATTATGACCGATGCAATTTCATACACAGAGGTCCTGAAGGTTCGATCCGCCATGTCTTCTTTGGTTCTGGTGCTTTCTTCATTCTTGAAGAATGTATCCAAGCAGGTTGTTCACTGCTGTAAAGGTGGTCGATAATATCTGGTATGGTCCACTCCACTTCTCCTGTAGAGGATCTCCTGAAAAATTCTTAACATAAAACCAGTCTCTGGATCCGAAAGGGTGAATCAGATAACCCAAACCTCTTACTCTTGTCCCTAATGTTCTCTTATTTATTTCTTCTAATTGTTTTCCCAGACTGACCAGAAACTCTCGGAGATAGCCTTCTCCGACTTCCTAAGGACTTCCTCCTTTAAACTGGGATTGATATGGTCTTCCATATAAAGTTCTACATGGCCTAGCCTCTTCTTTCAACCAAGGTTGAGTTCGAATTCTTAATAGAGCCAGTGGTGAGGCTTGGTACCAATATAAATTTGTTTCCTGACATATTTTACTAATCTGTTGTTTGATCAGATGGTTCATCTTTTCTACTAGCCCACTGGCCTAAGGCCTGTATGGAGCCAATCAATGTCTAATTTTTTGCTGATTTCTTGTAACAATTTTGCACTAAAGTGCAAGCCTCGGAAGAAATTGCTTCTGGTACTCCAAAACAAGGTATTATATCATTTAATAATGTTTTAATTACTTGTCTTGCATTATTTATTCTACAAGAATAATGCTTCTGGCCACCCTGAAAAAGTATCCATTAACACCAACAAATATCAATAACCTCCCTTTCTCGGTAATTCAGAAAAATCTATTTGCCCCTGCTGTCCCGGATAACTTCCTCTCCCAATTGTCCCAATTTGATTTCTATTTTCAGTTTTAGGATTATTCTTCAGACAGAGCTGACATTGTTTTGTCACTAATTGAACTGTGGGGTATAAATTTCTTCCTATGATCTGTTTAAATGTTTATACAAAGCATTACTTCCCCAATGAGTTTTGTTATGTTCTTCTTGTATCAACTTCCATAACTGATTATAGGGGATCACTACTCACCCATCAGGTATCTGAACCCAACCCTCTTTGTTTTCCTGTCCTTTCAGACCTTCAATCAATTTTTACCCTCCTTTGAATATCTAGGTTTAGATTTCTCAATTGTTAGTTTGCCATCAGGGATTAAGAACATGATTTTAGATTGTTCAGCTGCTCGTTTGGCTTCAAAATCAGCCAAATTATTTCCAATTTCCTGATAAGAGCCACCTTGTTGATGCCCTCAACAATACATAATAGCTACTTCCTCAGGTAGCTGTACAGCTTCCAGTAGTTGTAGAATTTCTGTAGCATGTTTAATCTGTTTCCCCGGGTGTTCAAAAGTCCTCATTCTTTCCAGATGGCACCATGTGCATGGACTACACCAAATGTGTATTTAGAATCAGTCCAAATATTTATCCTTTTGTCTTTAGCCAATCCCAGGGCTCTCGTTCAGCATGTTCCAGAGGTTTTTCTTTCAAGCCTGGTCGGCTCAAATATGCAGTCTCTATAGTGGCCAAGCAGTCGTGTATTAGTGGTTCTGTCGGTTGTTCCTGCAAAAAGGATGCTGGATTCACAACATTAGTGACCACAATTTCTATATCATTGTGTTCCACAAGGGTGGCCTGGTATTTTAAAAAACGTGAAGGAGATAACCAGTGGGCTCCTTTCTGTTCCAGGACTGCTGATACAACATGGGACACTAGTACAGTAATCTTTTGTCCCAAGGAAAATTTGCGAGCCTTAGGCATCTGGGCCATCCTTTTCTCGCTTCATCCAGCTGTTTTGAAAAATACACCACTGCCCTCTTAYAGGGTCCTATTTTCTGAGCAAGGACACCCAAAGCTGTTCCCTGTTCTTCATAGGAATATAGCCAAAAGGGTTTAGTCACATCTGGAAGTCACAGAGCTGCAGCTCTCATTAGCTCTTGTTTTTAAATTTCTAAAAGCCCCCCCTCTGCTCAATCAGTCCATTCCAAAGAGGGAGTATTTCCTTTTAACAGTTGCTGCGACCAGGGACCACAGGCTCCCTTTGCCTGCCCGCAGCTGGGGACCGCAGGCTTCTTTCCTTTTGCCTGCACAGTAGGCGAGGATGCAGGCTCTCTCTGCCTGCTGCAGGTTCTCTGCCTGCTGTATGGTGGGAGAATGAAGACAATCAATGTGATCGTTCAGCAGACTCAGTTTATTTCATCTGAGGGTTCCAGTTATATACTCTATGCAGGCACACTTGCTAATATATGATTGGCTACTTATGCTACTAATTGATACATGATTGGTTACATGATTGGTATGTGCTTGGTTACAGCTCAAAGGTTACATTCACATCCCACCCCCCCTTTGTGGTCTTCTTCTTGGTTGTGTTCCAGGGGGTTTCCAGCTTGCAGCTGTGCTTCAAGGTTACAGTTATCAGTTCCTCCCTACATATCCTGACTTCTCAGGCTTTTCTGCCAACTCCCTCAAACTCTCTCAGGCACACGTTCTCTAGGAACCTTCAGCCAAGGCCTCAAAGCCTTTGGTTCACTACTGTTAGGCTTTTTTCCATCGTTTGGCCTATGATCTTATTGTGTCCATTTTCTATCAACCATTCCCCAACAAACAGTTCATATAGTGGTCTTACTGGAACACCATAATCATGCATCCAAAGTCTGCATCATCCAGTCATTCCCAGTGTCATGCTGTTCCCAGGCTGAAAATCAAAACCACAGTGCTACACCAGCTACCAAGAAGGAGAAAAAAATGACTGCTGCTGCTGAACCCATGACACCCAGGAACGTCTGGAGCTCCTTGATGGTCAATGGTCATGGAGTTTGACAAATAGCTTCTTTTCTAGCGGTTCCAAGTTCTCTCTGTCCTCCTGTTATTTCATATCCTAGGTAGGAAACTCGGGTTTGAATTAGTTGGGCCTTTTGTTTGGATACCCGATAAGCATTCAGTCCCAGAAAATTCAATAATCCCACCATTCACTGGACACATTCTTCCTTTCTGTGGCAATTAATAGGTTATCCAAATACTGTAACACAGTCCCTGTCTGAGTGTGTGGTTTCCATGATTCTAATTCCAGTGCTGATTTTAAAAAATTGTTAGGCTGGTTTTAAACCCTTGAGGTAGTACCGTCCAAGTTAATTGGGTTTTCCTTACTGTGTCAGGATTTTCTCATTCAAAAGCAGAGAAATTCTTGGGTTTTTTGGCCAATGGTAAGCAAAAGAAAGAGTCATTTAAATCCAAGATGGCAAACCATTTCTGATTATTATTCAATTTAGTCAATAAGGTATACGGATTAGCTACTACTGGATTAATATCCTCTGCAAATTTGTTGATTGCTCTGAGATCTTGAACCAATCTGCAACTTTATTCCTTTACTGTCAAGATAGGAGTATTATATTCCAATTCACATTCAATTAATAATTTATATTTTAAAAATTTATCAATGATTTAATTCCCTTTCCCTGCAATTTTAAGGGATATAGTTTTATTCTAATTTGGCAGGCTCCGCCTTTTTATTTCTACTTTAACAGGCAAAGCATTTTTCGCCTTACCTGGAACTTCAGATGCCCATACTCCCAGATATACCTGATTAAGGATTTCTTCTATTTTAGGGAGGTCCTCCTGTTCGCTTTTCTGTTGAATTAAAGATAAACTCAAATTCCATTAATTCTAAATTCCATTTTGCCTTCTTTAAATGTTGCTTCTCGCCCTAGTAAAGATTTTGGAGAATTTGGCATGCATAAAAATCTATGCATTCCTATTTTCCCAATTTGTACTTTAAGAATGCCTTTTTTTTTTTTCTTTTTCTTGGTGGCCAGTAGCTCCCACATATGTAACAAATTCTTTTCCCTGATTTAACGCTGAATAAGTTGCTCCTGTATCCACTAAAATTCCACTTTATTTCCTCTAGTTCCTAGTTTTAATTTAACCAGTGGATCTGCTAGGGTAGATTCCCCAGCTCCCTGTCAGTCTAGTAGCAATTCAGTCACTGGAGCCACCCCATGGCACTCCCCCAGGGCAGTCTCACTTTCAAGGTCCAAACTTCCCACGGCACACACACCGATCCGGTCCCATGGGAGAAGAACCCACTCCCCAGCACTCATCCCACGCTCAAACACAGGAGCTGCCCGAGCTCCCCTCCTTTCCCCCTTGGCTTTCCTTAACTTTAAACATCTTTCCCCAGTATCACAATCTGAACAACATCTCTCCAGCTTAGCTTTCAGTTTTTCCCTGTCCTTTTCCAAAGCCAAAATTAAGTGATCTGGCAGAACTGTATTAATTTTGCATTCCGTCTGTCACTTCAGGTGTTTTTTTAAAGTGAAAAACATATCTGTATACATTACTTCATCCTATTTTCCTTGCCACTTCAAAAACAACATTAATTGTAACAATGTATCGTAGATCAAAGTTCAATTTTTAGGCCATTTTTCCTGACCTTCCAATGTATACAAAGGCCACCATTGGTTACAATATTTTATCAACGTTTTCTCATTTACCGAGCCCCAGGAAACCCTTCCAGTTCTTTCCAATGAGCCAAAATGCACCCTAAAGGACTCTTTTTCAAGATCTCTCCACTCTGCCGATTTCCCATTATCAATCTCACATTCACACACACACACGGGATCCCACACACTCCACACAGTTACAACACTTGAGACAGAAACAGAGACTAAATTCTATCAAACAACAATTAATAACACAGTTATAGCATCCTGTCACCAATACCAAAATCACAGGACCAAAATCATCACTATAACAAGCCACATAATAGACACATTCCACACATTTGCCCATAATTTTAAAAACAAAGACAAAAACATACACCAAGGACACAAACACTAATTAGCAGCACGATAGAAATAAAAACAGTTCGCCATTCATTAATTATTCAAGCACAGCATCAAATACCGGTTTTCAGAAATTGGGTCAGATACCAGAATAATACAACCACGTTCCCGCATATGACATCTCCTATGCCTTACAGAATGCCACAAAATAAAATAATCAAAAGAATATCTTTACAGTGATGGTGATGGTCCTTGTCTGCTCCCACAGTGATCCGAGTGAGTCGAGGGGTCCCTCCGGGGAAATTTGTCCCAGGGGCCCTAGGGAGCCCTGTCCTCAGCGGGTCCTGCAGCCGAGCAGAGAGTGTCCCATCAGGGGTGCCAAACTGATTCGGAGAAAACTCCAGGAACAAACTCACCAACAAAGTTTTCAAGTTGACAAGCAGGTATTCTTTATTGCGGCGCCGGAGACATGGGGGATAGCTCCACCTAACGTGTGTCCTCGTATTGCCACACAGGCCATCTTTATATAGTCACTTGGGCATACATACATATTCATGAGGCTACACATGAATTACATAATTTTCCAGAAAGTTTCCCGCATGCATACAAAAATGTGGTGGTGGTCTTTGAGAGTCGTTTACTTCTTCCAACAATCTTCATAACTGCTGGCAGTCTTTGAAGCACCAGGTTAATTAACATTACAGACACAGCAATCATCCTGTCCTACTTATCAGGTAGTTTAAATGTGCCCATCCTAGACATCTGCTAGTCCAGGATACTTCCCAGTAGATGTCTACACCAGCTTAATKGGTTCATTAACACCACAAACATAGCAATCATCCTGTCCCTCCACCCATCAGCCAGTTTAACTGTGCCCATCCTGGACATCTGCTAGGCCCAGGCACTCCCCATCCCCAGGTCCTGTTTTTCTATTGTTTTTCCCACATTTTTTTCTACTAAGGTCCTAAGGACCCAAAAGTATGTCAACTACCTTCAAGCACCAGTTATTTTCCATTATAAAGCCACCAAACCCAACCTTACCCAGAACTGATTACATTTGGTGCCTCCTTGTCTCACCCCCAAGCATCAACCAGGCTGTGATTATATTGTCCTTAAACATGCATATTCATTAGATTATATATGTTACATCATACTTTTATAGAATGACTCCTGTATGCACACAAAAATATGGTAGTGGGCTTTCAGACCCCTGGTGGTTATTTCTTCATCACTTTGTTTTAGGATCATTGTCATATCAGTCATATCATTAACCACCAGGTGGTTTTGGCAAAGCTTATCTTAGTAATTTCCTTTTCTCTATAGTTGCTAACAAAGCCTAACATCCTTGAGTTTACTCATTTACAACCCTATTCTTCAATCAACCCCATTCTTGACGGAAAACCATGTGGCAATGCTGAAAAATGAATTTCACCCAGGGCCATGCATAAAACCTCAGCATGCCAAGCCCACCGCTTCCTGTCCTGGGTTCAGCTGTAACAGTTAGTTTTTCTCCTTCCTAATAGCTGGTGCAGTGCTGTGTTTTCAACTTTAGTCTGAGAACAGTGCTGATAACACACGGATGTTTTAGTTGTTGCTAAGTAATGCTTACCCAGATCAAGGACTTATCAGTCTGTCATGCTCTGCCAGTGAGGAGGGACACAAGAAGTAGGAAGGAAGTGATATAAGGAAAGCAAGTGCCTGGAAAACATAGGGTTAAAATGCTTTTAACTTAACTTAGATTTAAGATAGAGAAAAAGGTTTGTGTTGTAAGTCTGWGGTGTGATAACAGAATTTAGTAGTCTTACTAACAAGAGTGAATTATTTCTTTTCATCCTTCTAATGAGTGAATTCTTTCTCACCATCCTTCTAATTTATCAGTTAGTTTGGAGACAGTGACTCCCAAACATCTGCTAGCTTGGGATACTCCTTGTCTGCCCATCCTGTCCTGCTTGCAATAAATTTTGTACAAAGGTCACACTGCTCTAAATCTTTGCCAGCTCTCAGAAACTTGCAGATATGGCTGGTTTCAGCTAATTGTGATTACTGGGGCATCCAACTGTGCCAAAGGTGAAAAGTGCACCTTGAGGAAGACTGCTTACTTCATCTTGAAGACCCCTGCCCACGACCATCGGAGGGCAGTGCACAGGCGCCAAAAGGGAGGAGACTTATGATAATGAGTGCCTAAACTAATTGTAATATCCCCGCCCACTCTCTCGGGAACCTGATGAATATGCATGTTTGCATGTAATAAACATCTGCTTGCTTAACTCCTTGGTGTGCAAGTTCGGAGGAGTGATCCCCCTTGCACCCGGCACTGTAATAAACATACCTGCTTTATAACTCTCCTTGAGTTGTAGAGTCTGATTCCGTGCTTCATTGTATTATGCATCACTTGTTCTTTTTGGTGGAGGGGGGTGTTTTATTCCTTCCTCCCTTCCCCCCCCGTAATATTGTATTATTATTATATTTTACTTTGATTTCAATTATTAAACTGTTCTTATCTCAACCCATTGGTTTTTACATTGTTTTCCAATTCTCCTGCATATCCCACTGTGGAGTGGGGGGGAAGTGAGCAAGCAGCTGCCTGGTACTTAGCTGCCAGCTGGGCTTAAACCACAACACTCAGTTCCCAGTCTTTCACTCAGGAGCCACTACTTTCTTTTGCTATCCCAGGACCATGTAGACTACAGCAGTAGGACGATTAACATGTTTGTATTTTTTTTTTAATTGAACACTAACTATCTTAAACAGCTTTCTCATTAATCACTTTGAAACAACTTCGAGTTAGATATCAGGAGAAAGGAGTGCTCTGCCTACAGCTGGGGGATGTCTTCCACATGGAAGCAAGTATGCTCTGTGCAGCTGCATGTCAAGCTTTCCTATATACGCCCTAATGGCACTTTTAATCGCATAGAAAAACTAAGAAATATATATGTGTGTGGTAGTGGGCTCTAATATTAGACAGGAAAAACCTGAAACAAAAAAAACCCGCACCACACTAAACAGTAACCTGTGGCCTAGGGCCAGGTTCCCTGCCACGCTGCATGGGTCATGGGCGTCCCTCAGGCCGGGTCGCCCCTTGCCCCAGGAGCTGCAGCGGGCACCAGGAGCAGTATCAGTCCCAGCTCCCGTTCGCTGTGGCTGCGGTGGCGGGCGAAGAAGCGGGCGCACTGCTGTCTCTGGCGCCGGCAGTATCCGGCATGGTAAGGAAGTCGCTTTGGCTCCGCCACCCCCACTAAGTGGCCCTTCCTGCCGCCAAGGCCTGGCGGCGCTGTCCTCCTCCCGGCTGTAGCTCCTCCTCCCCTCAACTGTCCCAGGGCGCAGGACTGACATCACGTCCAGAGTTTTCATCCGAGGTAGGAGGAGGAAGAGGTTGAGCGTAATGGCAGCATGATGGCGGTGGTCGGTAGGACTTAGGAAAGGGCGGCGGCGGCGGAATCCAGTACTTACTCCCCAGACCTATTGTTCAAGCTGGTGGGGGCTGCGGGCGAGCTCGTCGCGTAGGCCCTTAAAGAGCCGGCGGCCCAGGCCTTGTATAGTAGCCGTAGGAGCAGCTTCCGATCCTAGGTTGCAGCACAGACCTCTTCGTGGGGTGTAGCGCCCTAAGGAGGCCGGGCCGGACGCATACACTCAGGTAGGCAGAGGCCCACCATGACTCCTTTCCTTGGTCCGGAGTTATGTGGTGGCTGTGGCTTTCAAAGATGGATGATGAGGCGAACTGACGTTGAGAAGAAGGGGTTGGATGCCCAACGCGCGGCTGGGTTCCTGGGCCCGCTCGTTGTTTTCCAGGGAGGGAGGGAGCTAGCTAGCTGTGGGAGCTGGAGGCGGGTTCTTTCGCTGGCTTCTACTGGGGGAGCTTGTGACGAGCAGGTTGGGAAGCAGGAGTGCGGCCTTCGCTCTTCTCTGGCCATGTGGGGGCGCTGGGAGAAGCGAGCACGGTGGACTGCGGCCGCCTTAGCAATACTGCCAGAGAGCCTTGGCCAGGGGCGGCGCCTGTGCGGATCGCGCTACCACCAGAGGACCGTCTCTGGGGACGGAAGGTGAACCCGTGGGAGGTAGGGAGGCAGCCCTAGCTTGCGGTCTCTCCGGGAGCGCATTGGGAGCGGTTGGTTGATGGAGACCGCGAGAGAGTGGTGCGGGTGGTCGGGGAGGATCGTCGCGGAGCAGGGAGCGGGCGACAAGGAGGGAGTTTCGTGGCCGCTAAAGATGATTATTGGGGCCCGGGGAATGCCGGTCCCGGAGGCGGCAGGGTGTTCGCACCCTGGACGCGGGAGGGCAGGCAGCGCGGAGCTTGGCCTCGTTGGGTAGCAGCGGCCGATCCGCGAGGAACTACCTAGCTGCCCGGCTTGCCGCCGCGGAGGCCTTAGCGTCGCTTCGCGGTCTCGGGTTACAGGGCTCTTTCCGATCACATTTCTATCGTCATCGCCTTTGTTTGTTGGCTGGAGTGGCCCTGGTGTCTGAGATAGTGCCTCAGCGCAGGGCTTTTTCCATCCCGGAGAGAGGCGGCCCCCGCCTCCATCATGAGCTGTAGATCGGGCTGTATTAGAGAGGACCTCGAGGCAGGGTACCTGCAGGCGAGCCCCTAATCGCTTTCACACCACTAAATCCGTAAGAGGCACTGCTCTTTAGCTGATTATCAATGAGTTTATACTTGCACTCCATTTAAAGTAAGCCTAAACTTTTTCTAGGTGCATCTGACACAGTGGAGATCTGATTGAAGATGTTTATGTATGTGAAACAATGATAACTCCATCTGTGGGATCTTGTCAGCTTGATGTAGTTGAGCCAGTTTTTAAAAATGAGACAATCTTTTATTTTCCTACCTCTACCCTCAGCTGGATGTGAACATTATGTCTGTGTTTGGAAATGTTTCCAATATGTTTGTTTTGTGCATTAAATAGTTTTGCTAATCAGATCTCAGAGCATTAATATCCATAATTTATATTTATGTTGTTGGGGAGGCTGTTTTCCTTTAAAAGTTGGATCTGGCTGTTAAGACAGGACTATGGCATGCCAATAGTGATTTTTCAGTGAAAAAGAAGATGTCAAATATTACAGATACTCCCTTTCAGTGTTGTAGTGGCAGGACAGCAAATATTTCAAATTATGTTAACATTTTCCTTTACTGTTTTAGGTAATTTGGGAAAAATCCTCAATACCTGCAGAGACCAGTTGAGTAAACAAGTCACCTGGAAAACAGAGTACCAAGAAGTAGATTCTTGACATCTGCCCTCTAACCTGAGTGGACTTCTACTTATCTTTTAAGCTTCTTAATATTTACGATGAATGGGCACAGTGATGAAGACATTGTAAGAAACAGTAGTGGAGAGTCAAGGTAAGCACTTTCAGTCCTTGGCTATGTATTCTGTATTTTGTTTATCAGAACAGGTTTATGTTTTAACTTTATGTCAAAGCTTCCCTGGTAAGCAAGTAGACCATTATTTAAGAGGTCTGGCCATGCATTTTTACAGATGCTTAATCTGCTTGTTAGAATTTGTTAGCTTCATTTAATAACTGTAACAGTCATGTATATGCTTTACATAATACAGTTTTAATACTATTTAAGCTCTATCCGCATCTATTACTCTTTTTCCTCAAAATTTGTTTGAAATGTCAAAAGGTAAAACAGATTAGATTGAAATATTAAATTTGTGTCTATGAAGTGCAGGGCATGCATGCATTATATATGCTATATAAACCCCAAACTAGGCTATCTCTAAAGATGGAACAGTGGACTGTTAATTCTAATGAGGCTTCCTTTTTATGTTTAGTTGACAAAGCAGTATAATGGAAAGTGTTGACTTCATGTTTGTTTTTTTCCAAAGTGAAAGTACAGTTTTCCCAGCTGTCTTCTTAATTAAAAATAAAAATTCTCCCCTCGAATGTTGATTGTTGGTGTTCTAGGATGTATAGAGGGTTCACTTGGTTGGAAAAGCCTGGTTAGAACTTCCCTGCTACAAGATAAGGAAAACGGTGAACTTGGGGTGAAATTAAATTCTTCTAGAACACTGATAAGTTCAACAAATATCTACTGCACTAGGAAGTTAATATTTCTAAAACTGGGAATATGATGAATGCTACAGATTTAAGAAGGCAAGGCAAACTTACAAATAGAAGTGGTTGTGATCATGCTGTCAGCCTACCCATCTGTCTCCTCGTCTTTCTGATCACAGCCTTTTTGAACCTGTTAATTGATTCCATCAGTCAGAGGTCATAAAGAAAACTGAGTTCTTTGGGCTTTATGAAAACAGCCAGGTGGATAGAGGGGATAGATCTAAGTTATTGCACCAACTGAGGAAATCCAAGAATAATGTAATGGCCAGACAATCATTCATCATGTGCTGGCCATTAAGCTTGCATTACATTAAGTAGCATAGTGAGTAATGGGGTGGGAAGAGGGGGGAAGAGAGAAGTGTTTAGGTGATATTAGGTGCAAATCTCTAGGAAACCTATGAGCAGTAAAACTAAAGAAACTTTAACAACTTCTGTGGATTTTTTTTTTTTTTTATGTTAAGCATCCCTATTATATCTAGAAATTCAGTAAACTTTGAATCTTGTGAATAATTTTTAAGGGGTTTTTTGTTGTTAGATTTCTGCTTCCAGTAAAGATGGTACTTGTCTAGTTAGCAAACAAATTTTGGGTTTCTTCTAGTAAGTGGCAAAATATTCCTGATTATTTATATTAAAAAAACCAAAACAAACTCAAAACCAAACAACAACAAAACCCAAACCGAACCAAATCCATAGCAAGCCTTGTCAGTTGAGTACAGGAATATGAACAAAATAAAAGTGTGAACAAAGCTAGTCTTCTGAACTTTTAGAGAGTTATAAATAAGACCTCCAATAAACATTAACTTCTCTGATGACTTTGTATTTAGGAAGCTTTTTTACTACTTGAAATGAGCCACCTAGCTAAAGATACTGTAGGAATAATACTGCTTATTAAACTATGCAAAAAAAAATCCAGACAACTTTATTATAAGTAAATATCAAGAAGATGCAAATTACTTAAAACATTATAGTTGCCTGTGAAGTGAGTTTGGTTTTTTTGTGTGTGTGTGGTGGTTTGTTTTTTTTTCCTTTTTTTTTTTAATTATTATTTTTTTTTCCTTAAATGTGCTGCTTCGCACATTTTAAAGCTTTAATAAAGTTTTAAAATGATTTTTTTTTTTCCCACTAGGCTTGTATCAGTCATTAACCCAGTAGCCTAATTACAGACAGATCTCAGAAAACCTATTTGTATGCTTATCACTTGCTATCAGGAAACTCTGTTTTTGTAAATGAAGGATGAAGGTTTCCAGTATTAAAGAATTAAGCCCGTTTTCTGTCCAGTCTATTTTCATTATTAAAATAATTTTTGTGAAAGATGTTTGCTTATGGGGTACCTTATGAGTTGCCTCTGTTGTTGTGGTTTTTGTTTGTTGGTTTTGTGTGTTGTGTTCTCCACACCCCCTTCTTCAAGTTTTTCAGAACTCTAAATGATTTTTACTAGGAGGAAAATTCTTTAAGCTAGCTGTGACTGCAGACAGATCTCTAAAATGATAACCAGGGAAAATCAGTAACAAAATAGCTAATATTGATGGGAAATTATCATTACTAAGCTTTTAGTGAACCTAATCCATTCAGGAAGACTTAGAGATCTTCAGGACAGTGAGAAGAGCGTGCAGCAAGCTCACTGCCCTGGACTTCAAGAGAGCAGACTTTGGCCTCTTCACGAACCTGCTTATAAGGTTCCATGGGATATAGCCCTAGAGGACAGGGGGGCCCAAGACTGTTGGTTGATATTCAAGGATCACCTGCTGCAAGTTCTGGAGTGATGCATCCCAACTAGAAGGAAGTGCAGCAGGAGGGCCAGGAGACCTCCTTGGATGGATAAGGAGCTGCTGAGGAAAATTBRAAGGAAAAAAGAGGCTTATAAAAGRTGGAARCAAGGACAGGHGGCCTGGGAAGAATACAGGGATGTTGTCYRGGAAGCTAGGGABCAGGTTAGGRAAGCWAAGGCCCACTTAGAATTAAACTTGGCTAGGGATGTTAAGGATAACAGGAAGGGATTCTATAGGTACACTGCAAATAAAAGACAGACTAGGGACAATGTGGGCCCCCTCTGGAAGCTTTCGGGAGAACTGGGTGCCCTGGATTTGGAGAAGGCTGAGCTTCTTAATGACTTCTTTGCCTCAGCCTTCACTGGCAAATGCTGTGACCACACCACCCAAGTCTTGGAAGGTAGACTCAGGGACTGTGAGAATGATGACCCTGGGCCCACTGTAGGAGAGGATCTGGTTCGAGACCATCTTAGGAACCTGAATGTTCACAAGTCCATGGGACCTGATGAAATCCATCCGCGGTTCCTGAAGGGGCTGGCAAATGAAGTTGCTAAGCCACTGTCCATCATATTTGAAAAATCATGGCAGTCACGTGAAGTTCCCGATGACTGGAAAAAGGGAAATATAACCCCCATTTTCAAGAAGGGGAAAATGGATGAGCCGGGGAACTACAGATCAGTCAGTCTCGCCTCTGTGCCTGGCAAAATCTTGGAGCAGATTCTCCTGGAAGGCACATGAAAAACAACAAGGTGGTTGGTGACAGCCAGCATGACTTCACTAAGGGGGAATACTGCCAGACCATAAGGGGAAATCCTGCCTGACCAATCTGGTGGCCTTCTATGATGGGGCTATGGAACTGATGGACAGGGGTAGAGCAGTTGTTGTCATCTACCTGGACTTGTGCAAAGCGTTCAACACTGTCCCGCATGACATCCTTGTCTCTAATTTGGAGAGACATCAATTTGATAGGTGGACCGCTCGGTGGATAAAGAACTGGCTGGATGGCCACACGCAAAGAGTTGTGCTCAATGGCTCAATGTCCAGTTGGAGACCAGTGACGAGTGGTGTCCCTCAGGAATCGGTGTTGGGACCAGTCTTGTTCAACATCTTTGTCTGTGACATGGGCAGTGGGATTGAGTGTGCCCTCAGCAAGTTTGCTGACGACACCAAGCTGTGTGGTTCGGTTGATGCATTGGAGGGAAGGAATGCCATCCAGAGGGACCTTGACAAGCTTGAGAGGTGGTCTGATGCCAACCTGATGAAGTTTAACCATGCTATGTGCAAGGTCCTACACCTGGGTCAGAGCAATCCCAGGCACAGGCACAGCCACAGGTTGGGCAGAGAAGACATTCAGAGCAGCCCTGTGGAGAAGGACTTGGGGGTGTTGTCCGATGAGAGACTTAACATGAGCCAGCAGTGTGTGCTCGCAGCCCAGAAAGCCAACCGCATCCTGGGCTGCCTCAAAAGGAGCATGACCAGCAGGTCGAGGGAGGTGATCCTGTCCCTCTACTCTGCTCTTGTGAGACCTCACTTGGAGTATTGTGCGCAGTTCTGGTGTCCTCAACATAAAAAGGACATGAGACTGTTGGAACAAGTCTTGAGGAGGGCCACGAGGATGATCAGGGGACTGGAGCACCTCCCGTATGAAGATAGGATGGGAAAGTTGGGGCTGTTCAGCATGGAGAAGAGAAGGCTGCATGGAGACCTCATAGCAGCCTTCCAATATCTGAAGGGGGCCTATAAGGATGCTGGGGAGGGACTGTTCTTTATTGACTGTAGTGAAAGGACAAGGTGTAAAGGGTTAAAACTTAGACGGGGGAGTGTACATTGAATATAAGGAAGAAATTCTGTACTGTAAGGGTGGTGAGGCACTGGAATGGTTTGCCCAAGGAAGTTGTGAATGCTCCATCCCTGGCGGTGCTCAAGGCCAGGTTGGACGGAGTCTTGGGTGATATGGATTATTGTGTGGTGTCCCTGCCCATGGCAGGGGGGTTGGAACTAGATGATCTTAAGGAGCTTTCCAACCCTAATTGTTCAATGATTCTATGATTCTAAGAGAGTTAAAGCAAGTTAATGTAATTGAGAATTGCTGCTGGGAAGGAACTGCAGGGGAAGTCAGACTTTTGAAAGTAGGTAGAAAAGGAGTGATGGAGGTGGATACAGTGACAAATGTAGGCAGCAGCATTGGTGATCAAGTAGGTAACAGTGAATCTTTGAAAAGTATGTTATTTAAGAAATATGACACTTTACAAAACTAGCAAGGCCTTTTTTCCCTCTGATGTCTGTGTAAGGTTCCATAGTTGTTGCTCTGGGGTGACAGTCCTGATCCCAATTAAATATAGCCAAATCTATGGTAGGCACCATTACTCCTTTGCAAAGTAAACAGAAGTAGTGGATCAGGTCTGGCTTTACAGAAATACACAGCCTCATGGATATTGCTTTATATCGTTTTAAAGGAACTCTTACCATGAATTGCAGAAGTTGTGGAAAACCTGTAGTATTCTCAGCAATAGGTGGACTAGAGCAGGGGCTAACTGGAAACCTTAGGTTGTATACACTGACTAGCACTGTGGTAAGGAACTGTAGCTGTCTTCTTTTCCCTGTGACTAGCTCTCAAGAAGGATTTCTGAAGCATGTGGGAAAGAAATGGCCAATTTGCCATGCTCCTGTGTTCCTTTCCAGTGTTGAGTCTCTTCATCTGGCTGGTAGATGTCTGGAAGTCTTTCCGTTGCTGCAGGTGCAGAGCCTGTAGTTCTGTTTGGCCACAAGTAGAAGTGAATCTCTTGTATTTTCACGTTTTAGTAACTTTTTATTGCACTGTTTGGACTTTCCTTGGCTATGTTAGCAACCTCTGAAGCTATAAATCTGTGCTACTGCCCAGCATGGTGAAAATTGTAGATTGATGTAAACACTATAATCTTATCTTGCTGCTTGATGTTAGAATTTCTGTGTAGTAATTACAGTGGAGTCTACTCTCCAGTTTTTTATTTACTTGAAATCACTGTTCTGGAATGTTTCCAGTAGTTCTAGGTGAAATATCACAGTTAATGTTTATCTGGATAGCAAGTAAATATAAGCATAAAAACTTTATAGCAATGCTCTGAGAAACCAACTTAAATTTAAGAAAAGCATTTTTTTTTAGTGTTCTTGAAAGCCTTCTGTTGCAAACTTCAATAGGAGTAAGTGCATAGTTGTTAGTTAGTATTAAGAAAGCTTAATAAGCAAGGAAGTGTAGTTACAGCTCAACTGCAGCACAAGCTCCAGGTAGAACAGGGAATGCAGAAGTGAAACATTGGTGTTAGTTGAATAGCAATCTGTTTTCTCATCTCTTTGCTCTTCCTATGTTTCCTGTAGAGAAAGACATGGAGCCCTTGAGCAGGCCTTACCTGTTGGCAAAAAAGGGCGTTCTCAGTAGATCTTATCTGGAAAGTGGCTGGGGTGCGCTGTACTTCCTTTTTCCAGTAAGCAGAAAGTGGCTTCTTGCACCAGGGTCCCTTACCATTGATTATGTTCTTGAAAGCTGATGTTAATACAAGATTCTAATTTCTGTGGATTTAATTTGTTTGATTTAATAGTCTCTGGACCACAAAAGAGGTAAGTAAAGCCAGCTCTTTGTCATCAGGCTTGAATTTATTGTATAAACTCATACCTTCCACGGAAGATTAAAAAGGTAAATTGAAAGCCACTATTCTAAGTTCCTGCTTTCAAGAAACCTAAGTGTGAGTTAAAGTTTCCCCAAACATAATTACAGAAGTATTCCCATCTATGTATGAAGAGAGTTGTATTGGGTTTATGTGGCAAGGTTTTGGTAATGAGGAGACTGCAGGGGTGGCCTCTATCAGAAGAGACCATGGGCTGCCTCTGTGCTGGGCCAGGCCAGTTCCAGCTGGCTCCAAAATGGCCCTGCTGCTGGCCAAACATGAATCAATCAGTGAAGCTGGTGACACCTCTGTGATAACATTTAAGAAAGGGTAAAATGGCTCTGCAGACACCAAGGTCAGTGAAGAAGGAAGGGGAGGAGGTGTTCCAGGTGCCAGAACAGAGAGTCCCCTACAGCCTGTGGAGAAGACCACTCCAGAGCAGATATCTATCCTCCAGCCCATGGAAAGCCCCATGCCAGATGTTGTAGTTCATGCCCAGCCAGTAACTCAGTAGCACCAGCTACTAGGAAGGTGAAAGATAACTGTTACAGCTGAACCCAGGACACCAGAGCAGTGAAGCTGCAGCCTGTAGAGAGGGCACACTGGAGCAGGCTTCTGGCAGGAACTGTAGCCTTTAGAGAGGAGCCCACATAGGACTAGATTTTCTGTCAGGAACTGCAGCCCCTGGGAGAGTTTAATATTCTTTGTTCCCTTTGCTTTATATTAGTGGTGATGAATAAGATGAATGTTTTTTACACATCTCAATCAGATTAAAGAAAACTGAACTACTCAATTAAAAAAAAAAAGAAAGAAAAAAGCCTACTTGCATTGTATTTGCTGAAATAATTTTACCTATGAACTTTTAAGAGTTTGGCATTTAGTGTCTGTTACTTCTGTTCTTTCTGGAAGTGGCTCTTCAAAAGCATGACCTTCCTTGGACTTCTGGTTTATTAAAATAATGGTGAACTGTCATTTCAGATGCTTTTCAAAGACATTGCAGAAATTAATATTTTCTGGTTTTAATGGGTTAAACTTTTATTTTGCTCAAATTGATATTCTGTGTAGCTAAACATAAGACTACTGAAAAGAATTATTGATTCTGATAGAACACTTGCTTTTAATGTTTGTCAGTGATGTTTTTCTTTAAGTCTGTCTTCTGTCATCTCCCCAAATCATACTCTGATTTTAGTCAACAGATATTTATTGGGTTTGGAAAGTTAACAGGTGCAAGCATGCCACATTTATCTCTCTGTAAGCTATCTTGCTTTTATTGCAAAATAGTTTGAAAATAAATATTGCTTTTGTGGATTTTTCTTAAATATCCTCTTGAATATATTGAGAATATCCAGAGTCTGTGTCTATAAAATGTAATACAGCCTAACTTCTTAGTTGTGTCAAACTTTCATACCAAATCAGATTTAGCATATGCTGCTGTATAAATGTAGCTATGTGACTCAAGGGCTAGGGGTGTGAGAAGTGTCTTTACTACATATCCCGGAAGATACTCTCTGTAGACTTTATGTTGGTTTGCCAACATACATGAAACTATGCTTTTTCATATAGAAATCCCATCCTGAGAGCATGGTATTCATTCTTAGTATATATTCCTCCATGGCTACTATTGCTGGTTAGCATTGTCAGTTAATTTTGTCATTACTCCAGTGATTTTTTTTTTTTTTTTTTTTTTTTTTTTTTGTTTTTATAGAGAAGTAGTCTTATTTCAAAAGGACTGAAGAGGTTATCATTATTGCTTTTTCTATCACTTTAGCTTCTTTTCTTCCATAGTTCTGTGATGCTCTTGTAACTGTTTTGTGCAGTCTCATGCATTCCTGTCTTTGTTTAGTGCTGTTGGTTTTGGTGGTTGTTTTGTTTGGTTGGGGTGTTTTTCCAATTGAAAAAGGATAGTTTTTGTAATATATGGTTTCTTACTCAAGAATACCTTTTATCAAATAATGCTGTTTTCATTTTACTGTTTTTATATGCATAATATATAAACAATATAAAAAATACGTGAAGCAGGGGGAGGAAGGCTTATATGGCACATTTTGAAAGAAGGATTTATGAAAGTAGGAATTCTATTTTGAATAACAGAATTAAGTATCTAAAAGAGGACAGATGCATTTCAACAGCAAATACTGAATATTTCCTTTCTGTATACATCATAACAGCATCTTTATTCTGTAGCTTGATTTGTTTTGCTCTGTTGTTTTAGATCTAGAGTTCTTCCAATTCTAATCTTGATAGTGTTTATAATTTCTTTTGATGTTTGGAGGAAATTACACCACAGGATAGAGTTGGTTGGTTGAAGACAGCAATGCAAGAGTAGAGTAAAAGGAGGACATAATGTGACAAGGTGGGATAGGGTAAATGGACAAATGCAGGTGAATAGTTTGCTGAGAATTAAATTTTGTACAGTGTCTGTTTCATTATATGTACAGTATGTATGGGCTTTCTACCAGTCTTGAGTATATTCAGAAAGGATGAGGGAAAGACAGAAAGGTTCTAATTTAGACTTGGGTGTCTGAAGATTGCATCCTGCCTTTCAGTTTCAAGCAGGCTTTTTTGAAAGAGGTGAAAAAAGGCTGGTTGTGTTGTACCCAAACCCTTTCTTTTAGGCTGCTTCAGGTGTCCACAACAAGGTGAGTATGGTGTCTTCTTTTTACCTTTTGCTGAACTGTACAAATAAAAGCATTTAAAGAAAAGGTACTGACACTGGACTGTACAGGAAGAGAAAGGGGCAATAAAGCAAGTGCTTTGCCTGTCCTCTTATGTAAGAGGAGAGGATCAAAATTGCTGTTCCTGAGATGATACTTATGTAACAGCATTAGGTAGCAGGTAATTATGACAGCATTCTGAGTCTTTGGTTGAAGAAATATTTGAGCTTTAATGTTCCTTGCATCCTAACACTAGAGATACAATACCAGAATTTCAGTAATTAGTAGTGCCAGTTCAAGTGATTAATCTTGTAGAGGTCAGTGGTACCATTTTTTGTTAAAAGGCATTACTCATTGTGAGAAAAGTTAGACAAATTATGAACTCTAGCTGGACAGCATCAGATAATATTTAGTGCTCTTTATCTAGAGGAGGAATTGCTTGTATACTACAACACAGATAATGCAGGGAAAATCAAAGATGCCCATAGGCAAAGAAGGAAAACATGACTATCTCACAGATATGTCCATGAATTTACATTTTATATGCTTTTATTATAGAACTTAGGTTCTGCTGCTTTTAATAAAAGAATGAAAGAAAACAGTCTTAGTGTCATGAAAATGTGTTGTGTTTTGGGGTGTGTGTGTTTTTTCTCTTTCCCCTAATAGAACAACTATTTTAAAAGTCAGATTTTGGTGTAGTCTGAAATGCTCTCACTTCTAGTTTGGTTATCAATGATAGCTTGCAATGATTATTTCTAGAAAATGTACATGTTGTCTTAAACGGTATCTCCTTTCCTTTTCAACCTCAAGAAAGGTTAAACCACTTCTGGCATGCTGCTGATAGAAGTTATTGGGGTGAGAGATTGCTTGTCTTTCAATTTCTCAAAAGAAAATGAACTTTTCTCAAGGTGATTATGATTGGTTTTGCCCTATTATAGCTGTTACAGTATTCATTTTAGCAGATCAGAAAAATGTCATCTGAGCTGCTAGAAATGTGTATGCGACTTCTGTATCTTGTATGACTTTTCCTACAATCTTCAAAAATTAATTTAGTTTTTTAAAATTATGACAGACAAGTTCTCTGACCTTAAAGTGCTACTGGTAGATGTTGCAGTGTAATGAGTTCTGCAGTGGTGTCTTATGTGGGGTTGGGGGGGTTTGGGGTTTTAGTTATGTCAATAATTCTTGAAGAAAGGGTATATAGCATTTTAAACACTTGGAAAAGCAACTGCAGTCTGTCATGCAATGTGGAATATGTGTGCGTGTACTAAAATTGAAAACAACCACCAAACAAACCTTTTAATTTGAAGTTTAGTTTTCCTAAATTCTGTATTGATTTGCACTGTTTTATACTTTGGTTTCAGGACAACAGTTTGAAGAAATATCGTCCAGTTCAATTGTGCTTGCTTGTTACACTGCTTTGTTGGGTCTGTAAGTTGGTAGGATGTTTTTCAATAGCTGAATCTGTTCCTTGTACAGACTGCACAGACACCACTAAGGGGGTGCTGTGTTGGGGGAAGGTTGGAAAGAGCATTAATAGTAATGTCAAAATAAGTTATTCTTGTGGAGCATCACTCACCAGCAGGCAAATATATTGTTTGAAGACCAAGACTGTTTTCAGGGTGCTTGGCTTCAGCTGTGATAGCTCATATTGCTGCTTTGTACCATTTTTCAAATCGTGTGAAAATTGCTAAAAATCAGAGTAAATGTAGGAGCATTTAAAGTGAAATTTTGAAATTTTCTTCCATAGTTCCCTCTCTATTTGCAAGGAGATGATAGATGGAAGCTTTCTTTTAAAAACACATGCATGTGTATAACTGTGTACTTTTTCTTAAATAATTCCATCCTTCCTCCTAGGGTTAGCATATGAATTACTAAGGTTCAACCTGTATTACTGCTCATGTGCTAGAGGGTCACAGGTAATCCCATGGCAGAGATTAGAGATTAATGTTCATTTTTAATAACTCAGGGTTGCTTAATGTGTTTGTTTTAGGGAGAAAGGAAGGCTGCTTTCTGTTACTGGTCTTTACCCCTTAGCGTGCCAGTAGTTTTGTGTTTGCAGTAAAATGTGGGGAGGCTGGAGGAGGAGAGTTCTGTTATTGTTTGATGAATACATTAGCTAAAGTACTGTAGCAAAAAAAGCTGGCTACAATTAAATCCTGAGGCAGGGTGTATCTGGGCCCTGTTTAGGTAATAATGAGAAGTAATGACTGTTAAATTTTGACTAGGACAGCACTAGACAAGTGAAGCAAAAATAAAAAGCCAAGTACATATATATTCCAGTGAAGTTATATCTGCAAAAGCAAAGTGCTAGAAAGGGATGCTTTCTGGTTGTAAGTTGACGTGGTGTAGCAAACTGCTAGTAGCTGTGTTGAAAAGAAGTTGAAAAGGAAAACTATTACTAAGGTAGCTTACTATAATAGTTTTTCAGAAAGCCATAATGTTGTGGTTTAAGACCAGCTGGTAACTCAGAACCACACAGATGCTTGCTTACTCCCCCCACTTCTTCCCCCCCACTCCCAGAGGGGATGGGGAGGAGAATCGAAAGAATGGAAATCTCACGGGTTGAGATAAGAACAGTCCAGTAACTAAGGTATAATACAAAACTACTACTACCACCAATAATAATAATGATAAGAGAAATAACAAGGGGAGAGAATATGAAACTAAAAGGGGAAAAGGAAAAGAAAACAATAAACACAAGTGATGCACAATATAACTGATCATCACCTACCAACTGATACCCAGCCCAACCCAAGCAGTAATCTATCTGGGCCTTCTAGGTAATTCCCCCCAGTTTATGTATTGGGCATGACATACTGTGGTATGGAATACCCCTTTGGCTACTTTGGGTCAGGTGTCCTGTCTCTGCTTCCTCCTGGCTTCCCGTGCCCCTCACTGGCAGAGCATGAGACTGAAAAGCCCTTGATTGAGCATTACTTAGCAACAACTAAAACACTGATGTGCTATCAGCATTGTTCTCAGACTGAAGTCAAAACCACAGCACTGCACTAGCTATGAAGAAGGAGAAAAATAACTTGCAGCTGAAGCCAGGACACATAATTTTCAAAATACTTAAGTTTCAATACCCTAATTTTTATTGTGAGCACTGCTTAAGAGATGTGGCTAGAATGCTGCAGGCAGTTTGGTGTGACGAAAAAAGTAGGTTTTAAGTTTCCTCTTTAGATAACGCTTCTTCCTTTTGGACACTTCCTTGCAATGTTTTTTAGAAAGTTAAATAGCTCTGTTGTCTTCGTTGTTGCTGCTTTTTTACAAGTATTACTTCAAAAGCAAGTCAAGCATTGCTTTATCTCAGAAGTAGATCATGCAAGTTGTTAGGCTGGCTGATGCTGACCTGTTTCTTATTCTAGCTACATATTAGAATTTTAAGCATAATTGAGAAATAAATCTTAGGCTGAAAGTTTCCATTCAACTTCTTTTTGAATACATAGGTAGTCCTGTTAGGCAAGGGATTTTTTTGTGGTATTGTCACAAAGATGTTTGCTTTGAACTGCTGCAATCTCCAAATAGCTTGTTTAGGGAATGAGTTCATAGAATACCAGGTTGGAAGTGACCTCAGAGATCATTTGGTCCAACCTTTCTTGCTAAATCATGACCTAGACTAGATGCCCCCACACCCTGTTCAGCCCAATCTTAAATGTGTCCAATGTTGAGGAGTCTACCATGTCCCTGGGGAGATTATTCCAATGTATGATTGTTTTCTTTGTATAAAATTTTCTGCTCATGTCAAACTGGAATCTCCCTGGGAGTAACTTGCACCTGTTACCCCTCCTCTGTTCCATGTGACTCCTTGTAAAAAGGGAGTAAGGGAGTCTCTGTTTTCTTTGTAGCCACCCTTTAAATATTGGAACATGTTGATAAGGTCTCCCCTGAGCTTTCTTTTCTCTAGGCTGAACAAACCCAGATCTCTCAGCCTTTCTTCAAAAGGCAGGCTTCCCAGTCCTTTGATAATCCTTGTGGTCCTTCTCTGGACCCTCTCCAGCCTGTACACGTATTTTTTTGTGTAGTGGGAACCAAAACTGAATATGGCATTCTAGGTGTGGCCTGACAGGCACCAAGTAGAGTGGGATAATGCTATCTTTCTCTCTGCTGGTGATGTCCTTGTTGATGTAACCCAGCATCCTCTTGGCTTTCTTTGCTGCAGTGGCACACTGTTCGCTCATATTGAGCTGCTTGTCCCCCAGTTCCCTTTTCCACAGAGCTGCTCTCCAGCCAAGCAGATCCCAGCCTTTGCTGCACTCTTGGATTATGTTTATCAGCAGTCTTGGATTGTGCAGCCCCTATTTATGACAGGTTGCCAATTTGGAAAGGAACTATTCACCACCACTTGGCAAGACCATAATGTGACGGTTCATCCAGGAAGAGGCTGTGGGAAACCATATCGAAAGCCTTGGAGAAATCCAGGTAGACAATGTCTACCACTCACCCCACACCAACTGAGCAGGTTACTTTGTCTTAGAAGGCGATCAGGTTTGTCAAGCACAATTTGACCTTGGTGAATCCGTGCTGGCTTTTCTCAATCATGTGCTTCACTTGACTTGTGATAGCCCCCAGGGGGGTTTGCTCCTTATGTTTCCTGGTGACTGAAGTAATACTGATGGACCTATAATTTCCTGGATCCTTCTTTAAGCCCTTCTTGTAGATAGGGGTGATATTTGCCTTCTTCCAGTCTTCTGGGATGTCCCTTGATCTCCACAGCTTCTCAAAGATTGTGGAGAGTGGCTGTCAGGGTCCAACTGGAGAAAAACACAGTGTTGGAAGTATTTTGTTTGTGATCCCCAGAGTGAAATTAAGACGCAAGCGAGGTCAAGTACTGCAGTTGGTCAGTTTGTTTATTATAAAAAGCTGATTATTATAGAAAAGATAGTGATAGGACAGGTCAGAAAAAAAGATAGAAATTAAGCAAGTGTTCAGAGCGCAGAGAGAGATAGTCACCACCATGGATCCAGCGGCCTCCTGAGGGTTCATAGTCATCGTTTTTGGTGGTGGGAGCCCTCCAGGGTCTGTAGTTGTCATCAGAGGTGGGTGGCCACCACAGCAATTACCCTTTTCCCCTTTTATTATGTGTTGGGGGGAGCACATCTGTTCTTAATGTCATGTACTGCACATTCCTGGTGGAGCACATGCATCCAGGTTTGCTGGTCTTGCAGCCAGCTCTTCAACTGCACATGTCTGCCAGCAATCCTTGAGATAATGGACTGTGGAGTCTAATCTCAGCTCTTCCCACCCATCTCTCAGACAATGGAAGGTGGGGTCTTATGTCTACTTCTCCCACCCATCTCTCAGACAGGGGGCAGTGGAGTCCCATCTGAGCTCCTCACACCCATCTTCAAGACAGTGGACCTCAGCTTCTCATACCAATCTTTGAGACAATAGATGGTGGAGTCTGATTTCAGTTCAGTCTCACAGATGCCTTGCAAGGATGTCAGCCAGCTCTCTTAATACTTTCAGGTGGATATTGTCAGGCCCCATCAATTTATAGAGGTCAAGCTCCTGTAGTTCATGTAGCAACTTTTCCTTCACTGACAGTGGATCTGTGTCTGTGTCAACCTGGATTTTTTAACCCAAGACCTTTGGGCCCAACAGTGCTGGTAAAGATGGAGGTGAAGAAAGTGTTGAGAACCCCTGCCTGTTCAGCATTGTTGGTGACTAATTCCTGCCTCCTGTTTAACAGCAGGATAATATTTTCCTTTTGTTTCTGCTTGCTGTTTATGCACCTGAAGAACACTTTCTTGCAGGTTTTGACATCTCTGGCCAGTTTCAATTGGAGCTGAGCTTTTGCTTTTCTAACTGCATCTCTTCACACCCTGGCAATTCCCTTGTAGTTCTCAATAGGAATTCGTCCACTTTTCTGTCTCTGGTATGCTTCTCCTTTGGTTTTGAGCAGACTCAGAAGCTCGCGGTATAAGCCGAGGGGGTTGACAGGGCTTCCACAATCTTATATACATTCAAGGTTCTCCTTAACATAGACTGTGATGACTCCTCCTCTTCTTACCTGCCTGTCTTTAGGAAAAAGGCTATGGCCATCCATCACGATCCTCCAGTCATGTGACTTGTCCCACCATGTTTCAGTTATTCCTACGATACCATAGCTTTCTGACTGAGCATGGAGCTCCAGTTCCTCCTGTTTGTTTCCTAGGCTTTGTGCATAGGAATGCATACACTTGAGTTGGTTGGTCTTGTGGCTTTGTCATGGTTTAAGCCCAGCCGGCAGCCCAGAACCACACAGCCGCTAGCACACTTCCCCCCACTTTGTTCTTCCACCCTGCTCCCGGAGGGATGGGGAGGAGAATTGTTATAAATGATCGAAGTCCAATTATAAAATCAAAGGTAATTTATTGCAATTTAATACAAAGAGGTAATAAGCAAAGCAGCGCTGGGTGCGCGGGGAGTCACTGCTCCACCAACACGCACACCAGGGAAGTGACAATGTACTATATTTATTGTACCAAGGTATGCATATTCATTCAGGTGTCGCAACATGTTAATTTTCCTTTGCTTTGTATTACAATTAGTTTCGCAACACTGTTCCGCATGCGCACTGCCTCCTGGTGGTCTTGGGCAGGGGTCCCGGGATGAAGTAAGGGTCTTCCTCGTTGCTGCACTTTTCACCTCARTGGGATTGGCGCATGCTCAGTTCATTTCTTTTTGATCTCATCATTTCTGTACTGGTTCGTACKAGTCCTCCCGGRTGCTGTCTATTCTTTAYYRGTGAARCAGGATAYTGTGATTTGACATTTACAAATTACTACTTGTTTCAGGATCGCTCAAGCATCTTATACCAGCCTTGTTCAATAAGCGAGTTAACAATTAGCAATCAATTATTAGTGAATTAACAATTAGCAATTTTTCATAATCAGCAAATTCATAGTTTACATTTATTACAGAATCGAAAGAATGTAACTCCCACGGGTTGAGATAAGAACAGTCCAGTAACTAAGGTATAACACAAACCCACTACTGCTACAACCAATAATAATAATAAGGGAAATAACAAGGGAAGAGAATACAACCGCTCACCACACAACGACTGATACCCAGCCTGACATGAGAAGCGATCTAGCCCTTCTGGGTAACTGCCCCCAGTTTATATACTGGGCATGACATGCTGTGGTATGGAAAGCCTCTTTGGCTAGTTTGGGTCAGGTGTCCTGCCTCTGCTTCCTCCTGGCTTCCCCTCCTCCCTGGCAGAGCATGAGACTCAGAAAGGCCTTGGTCAGAGTAAACATTACTTAGCAACAACTAAAAACATCGGTGTTATCAGCATTGTTCCCAGGCTGAAAACAAAAACACAGCACTGCACCAGCTACTAAGAAGGAGAAAAATGACTGCTACTGCTGAACCCATGACAGTATCCACCCCTTATTCCATACTATTCATGTCATGCTGAGATCTTACATTTTTCTATAAACTAGCACTCTTGTCTCATATATATATATATATATATATACATACGCATCCATGCATACACAAAGTGAGAGAGATATCATTCCTTAGTGCATAGACCAATCCCTATAAAGCTGCTGAGTTCATCTGGTCCATGATGTCGGGCTCTGTCTCTTGTAACAGTCCTTCAGAGCAAGAGAGGCTGTGTGCAGTGTTGGATTGTTGCCAGCTGATGACACCGTGGAACTCATCTGGTCACTGCTGAGCTCATCTTGTTTTGTCAAAGTTCATTCTTTGTTGGGATGATGGTCAGAGGGAAGTCAGGGCCAGTCGCTAGTGACCTGAAGACATCTAATTGGTGGACTATAAAAGTGCTACATAGCAGGCAACAGCATATAATTGAGTTCACTGGCTGTTTTCCCCTAAAATCAAATCCCCTTGAGGTACACATCGGACTTCCCCATCTTCCCGCATTACCCACCAAGTACATCCGGGTCCCTGAGCAAAAGCAATTCCACAAGTGTGTTTGCATTTGCCTGAAACAAGAATAACCCAGACTGTCTTCCCCAGCAAATTCTTTATGTGCACCACAGGAACTTTGTCCCCCTCCACAGTATGTAGAAGTTCTGACTGGGCTGGGCCAGCCCTGTTGGCAGATCCTCTGGTGTTGACCAACCAGGTGGCTTTTGGTGAATTTGTATCCCAATGTTTGAAAGTCCCACAACCCATTGCTCTTAGTGTAGTTTTTAACAGCCCATTGTACCATTGGATTTCCCCAGAGGCTGGAGCACGGTAGGGGATGTGATATACCCACTCAATGTCATGCTCTTTGGCCCAAGTGTCTATAATGTCGTTCCGGAAATGAGTCCCATTGTCTGACTCAATTCTCTCTGGAGTGCCGTGTCGCCACAAGAATTGTTTCTCAAGGCCCATGATAGTGTTCCGGGCAGTGGCGTGGGGCACAGCGTATGTTTCCAGCCATCCGGTGGTTGCTTCCACCATGGTAAGCACATGGCACTTGCCTTGGCGGATTGGTGTGAGTGTGATATAGTCAATCTGCCAGGCCTCCCTATATTTGTACTTCAGCCATCGTCCTCCATACCAAAGAGGCTTTAACCGTTTAGCTTGCATAATTGCAGCATATGTTTCACAGTCATGAGTAACCTGGGCAATAGTGTCCATTGTGAAGTCCACCCCTCGATCACGAGCCCATCTTTATATTGCATCTCTGTCCTGATGGCCTGAAGTGTCATGGGCCCACCGGGCCAAAAATAATTCACCCTTATGTTGCCAATCTAAGTCCATCTGAGCCACTTCGATCTTAGCAGCTTTATCCACTTGTTGGTTGTTCTGGGGTTCCCTAGTGGCCCGACACCTGGGTACATGAGCATCTATGTGGTGTACCTTGCCCAATAGGTTCTGCACCTGGCCAGTGATATCTTGCCACAGTGCAGCAGCCCAGATGTGTTTACCTGTGTGTTGCTAGTTGCTCTGCTTCCATTGCTGCAACCACCCCCACAGGGCATTTGCCACCATCCATGAGTCAGTATAGAGACAAAGTACTGGCCACTTCTCTCATTCAGGATTGTCCAAGGCCAGCTGGATGGCTTTCACTTCAGCAAACTGACTTGATTCACCCTCTCCTCCAGCAGTTTTTGCATCTTGTTGTAGGGGACTTCCTACAAGGCTTGGGGGCCTCCCATCTCCGATGTTTTCCCACAATGCGACAGGACACATCAGTAAACAACGCATATTGCTTTTCACTTTCTGATAGTTTATTATATTGTGGGACCTCTTCAGCATGCATCACCTCCTCCTCTGGTGACATTCCAAAATCTTTGCCCTCTGGCCAGTCCATGATGACTTCTAGAATTCCTGGACGAATGGGATTTCCTATTCGAGCTCGTTGTGTAATTAGTGCAGCCCACTTACTCCATGTAGCATCRGTTGCATGATGTGTAGAGGAGACCCTGCCTTTGAACATTTGGCCCAGCACGGGTGTGTCAGGGACAATAGATAATGGTCTGTGGTGAAACACACAAAGATAGAAAAGTCCTGTTTGTATGCTTTGGCTCTTCCCCGGAGAGTCCAGCTTTGGTTCCTAACCATAAAGTTCTGCTTTAGAACTCCCCGGAAAAGCCTCGACCCTTGGTTACCTTTCTAGATATTGCTGGGCACTCCTTCTGTTATAGACTGGCCCCCTGCGTCAGAGTGAATGTGCATTTTTGTCAGTATAAAAACCTGAGCCTCGTACGATGCGGGCGAGGCAGAACCTCATACCACCCAGGTCAACATTGCCTCCGTGGGGAAGCCTGCTAAGGTTGAGCCTGCCACCTTGCATTGCGATAATGATCCTTGGGGCTGGTTTCCTGATTGTCTTCACAGGGTCCTTGGGGTTGGTAAGATAACCAAACCTCAGAAGTATCCTTTACTGTATCCTTTACTCTCTATATAATTTCCTATATTAATAAACTAGTTGAGAGTTTTCTCTTTGTCTCTCATTTTCTCTCACCTGGAATCCTTGAACTCTGGAACAATGGGCTATCAGGGTGCCAGGAGGATCTGGGCTTCATTGCCAGTCACTTCTGAAGCTGCTCGAACCCCATCATAGGTGGCAATATCTCTTTCTCAGTTCGGGTATAGCTGGCCTCAGATCCTCTGTATCCCTGATTCCAAAAGCCGAGGGGGTTGACCTCTAGTCTCCCCTGGAGCTTTCTGCCAGAAGCTCCAGGTAGGACCATTCTCCCTGGCTGTGGTGTAGAGTACATTTATCACATCTGGCCTGGTGTGGACTAGTCTTAGGGCTAATGCATGAAATATCTCTCGTTTAATTTGTTCAAAGGCTTGTTGTTGCTCAGGGCCCCATTTAAAATCAGTCTTCTTCTAGGTCACATGATTGTGAGGGCTTACAATCAAACTGTAATTCGGGATGTGCATTCTCCAGAACCCCACAACACCCAAGAAAGCTTGTGTTTCTTTCTTATTAGTTGGTGGAGACATTGCTGTTATCTTGTTGATCACATCTGTGGGGATCTGGTGACATCCATCTTGTAATTTTATTCTCAAAAATTGAATCTCCTGTGCAGGTCCCTTGACCTTACTCTGTTTTATGGCAAAACCAGCTTTCAGCAGGATTTGGATTGTTTTCCTCCCTTTCTCAAAAACTTCTGCTGTATCATCACACATGATAATGTCATCAATGTATTGCAGATACTCCAGAGCTTTTCCCTGTTCCAGTGCTGTCAAGATCAGTTTATGGCAGATGGTAAGGCTGTGTTTCCACGCCTGGGGCAGTCGGTTCCAAGTGTACTGGATGCCCCTCCAAGTAAAAGCGAACTCTGGCCTGCACTCTGCTGCCAGAGGAATTGAGAAAAATGCATTCGCAGGATCACTTGTAGCATACCACTTGGCTGCCTTTGACTCCAGTTCATACTGAAGTTCTAGCATGTCTGGTACAGCAGCACTCAATGGTGGTGTGACTTCGTTCAGGCCACGATAGTTTCCTGTTAGTCTCCACTCTCTGTTAGACTTTCGCACTGGCCATATGGGTCTATTAAATGGTGAGCGGGTCCTACTGATCACTCCTTGGCTCTCCAGTCTATGGATCAGCTTATGGAGGGGAACCAGGGAGTCTCGGTTGCTGCGATATTGTTGCCGGTGCACTGTTGTGGTCGCGACTGGTACTTGTTCTTTGACCCCATAACAGAAGGTTCCTCTGAGAGACCAGGCAAGGTGGACAGCTGCTCAATTTCCTCTATCTCCAAAGCAGCAATACCAAAAGCCCGTCGGTACCCTTTTGCGTATTTGGAGTACCCTCTCCTGAGGTAGTCTATGCCAAGGATGCATGTAGCCTCTGGACCTGTCACAATGGGATGCTTTTGCCACTTCCTCCCAGTCAGGCTGATTTCAGCCTCCAGTACAGTCAACTCGTGGGATCCTCCTGTCACTCCAGAAATAGAAATGGATTCCACCCCTTTCCTGGTTTAAGCAGTAGCAGTCATTTTTCTCCTTCTTAGTAGCTGGTCCAGTGCTGTGTTTTTGACTTTCAGCCTGGGAACAGTGCTGATAACTCCAATGTTTTTAGTTGCTGCTCAGTAATGTTTACTCTGACCAAGGGCTTTCTGAGTCTCATGCTCTGCCAGGGAGGAGGGGAAGCCAGGAGGAAGCAGAGGCAGGACACCTGAGCCAAACTAGCCAAAGAGGCTTTCCATACCACAGCTTGTCATGCCCAGTATATAAACTGGAGACAGTTACACGGAAGGGGTAGATCACTGCACAGGTCGGCCTAGGTATAGGTCTGCGTGTGGTGAGTGGTTGTATTCTCTTCCCTTGTTATTTCCCTTATCATAATTGTTATTGGTTGTAGCAATAGTGGTTTGTGTTATACCTTAGTTACTGGACTGTTCTTATCTCAGCCTGTGGGAGATACATTCTTTTAATTCTCCTCCCCATCCCTCCGGGAGCGGGGGGAGTGAGGAAGCGGCTGTGTGGTTCTGGGTTGCCGTCTGGGCTTAAACCACGACAGTTAATTTTGGCGCCTAACGTGAGGCCCAAAGGGTTGATATAATGACAGATCTGGCCGGAGTGTGTCTAATCGTATTTGTGATAAGCATTCATTGTTTTGGATTAATAGTCGCTTGTCACAATGCTGTTTTTTTGGCTCTCAAAGTTGTTGCTCTTGACTACCAAGTCCACCAGTAAACCATGTCACTAAGTACCTCATCTATATATTTCTTTGAAAACTTCCAGGGATGGTGTTTCCACCACTTCCCTGGGAAGCCTGTTCCAATGCCTGACCATCCTTTTGGTGAAGAAATTTTTCCTAATTTCCAGTCTAAACATTCCCTGGCGTAGCTTGAGGCCATTACCTGTTGTCCTATTACTTGTTACTTGGGAGAGGTGACCAGCCACCTCTTCACTCCATCCTCCTTTCAGGTAGCTATAGAGAGCTATAAGGTCCTCCCAAGACTTTTCTTTTCCAGGCTGAACAACTCTAGTTCCCTCAGCTATTCCTCATAAGACTTGTGTTCTAGGCCCTTCACTAACTTTGTTGCCCTTCTCTGGACCCGTTCCAAGCTACTCAATATCTCTCTTGTAGCGAGGGGCCCAGAACTGAAAATGGTATTCATGCAAAGTATGCTGCCTTCCAGGCATCTATGCCAATGCCCGTAGCATAGGCAACAAACAGGAGGAGCAGGAAAACATTGCGCAGCAGGAAAATCGTGATATTAGTTGCCATCACAGACACGACTGGGGTGCTGCAATGGATGGCTACAGGCTCTTCAGAAGGGACAGGTGAGGAAATATAGATGGTGGGGTTGCATTGTATGTCATGGTCTGCCTTGAACTTCATGATGTGAGTGAGAAGGTTGAATGTTTGTAGGTGAAGATCAGGGGGAAGGCCAAACAAGCAGATATCCTGGTAGGAGTCTGTTATAGACCACCTAACCAGGATGAAGCATTCTTCAAGCAACTGGGAGAAGTTTCATGACCATGTAGCATGGTACCACGTACCAAGTACCATGCAGCTGCTTACTCATTCTCCCCCCAGGTGGAATGGGGAGGACAACTGGAAGAAGGCAAAACCCTTGGGTTGAGATAAAAACAGTTTAGCTATTGAAATTAAGTAAAATATAATAATGATAGACATCAACTTGATGGATGGGCCACTTGGTGGATAAAGAATTGGCTGGATGGCCGTACGCAAAGAATTGTGGTCAGCGACTCAATATCCAGTTGGAGACTTAATGTCCAGTAATGAGTGGTGTCCCTCAGGGATCGGCGTTGGGACCGGTCTTGTTTAATATCTTTGCAGGCGACATGGATTGAGTGCGCCCTCAGCAAGTTTGCCAACGACACCAAGCTGTGTGGCTTGGTTGATACGCTGGAGGGAAGGGATGCCATCCAGAGGGACATTGACACACTTGTGAGGTGGGCAGATACCAACCTCATGAATTTCAACGAAGCCAAGTGCAAGGTCCTACACCTGGGTCGGGTGCAATCCCAGGCACAGCTACAGGTTGGGCAGAGAAGAGATTCAGAGCAGCCCTGTGGAGAAGGATTTGGGGGTGTTGTTTGATGAGAGACTTAACATGAGCTGGCAGTGTGCGCTCGCAGCCCAGAAAGCCAACCGTATCCTGGACTGCATCAAAAGGAGCGTGACCAGCAGGTCAAAGGAGGTGATCCTGCCCCTTGACTCTGCTCTCGTGAGACCTCACTTGGTATTGTGTGCAGTTCTGGTGTCCTCAACATAAAAAAGGACATGGAACTGTTGGAACAAGTCCAGAGGAGGCCACGAGGATGATCAGGGGACTGAAGCACCTCCCGTATGAAGACAGGCTGAGAGAGTTGGGGCTGTTCAGCCTGGAGAAGAGAAGGCTGCGTGGAGTCCTCATAGCAGCCTTCCTGTATCTGAAGGGGGCCTATAGGGATACTGGGGAGGGACTCTTCATTAGGGACTGTGGTGATAGGACACTGGATAATGGGTTCAAACAAACAGGGGAAGTTTTGGTTAGATATAAGGAAGAAGTCTTTTACTGCGAGGTTCGTGGGACACTGGAATGGGTTGCCCAAGGAAGTTGTGAATGCTCCATCCCTGGCGGTGCTCAAGGCCACGTTGGACGGAGTCTTGGGTGACATGGATTATTGTGTGGTGTCCCTGCCCCTGGCAGGGGTTTGGAACTAGATGATCTTAAGGCCCTTTCCAACCCTATTTTATATTTCTATGATTCTACACTGTGACAAAAAACATGCGTTATGTCTCTCAGTCATGAGAGGGAATCAACTCTCAGCTGGGTTCCCATCGATTGCATTCTGTCCTTTGGTTCCCAGTCATGACGGAGACAGAAGACACAACGCAATGTCTCATGATTGGTACAAGAGACAGCAATTCCATATTGTTAATGAGTATATCAACTCTTATGCAAACTGAGGGCTGCTAGTGTTGTGTACATTTTCAGTGCTATTAGCACAATGATTATAAGCACTAGAAAGGTTACAGCATTTAACAGCGACAGTGCTAGCATTAGATATAGTTACTATATCTTAATCGATTTGATGTTGTTCAAACAGTCATCTGTAGAATCTTCCTGACAAACTGGTTGTCCACAGATGTACTCCTGGGGAAAATATTGAATTAGCTTCAAAGGTAAGGTTCATTCACATTACGGGTGTCATTTATCTTGACTGCGAGGTCTGGTGCCGCTCTTCCGTCTCCAGTGCGCAAGTGAGATGTTGGTCCTTTTCAGATGTCTTCCTGGGGTAATGGCATCACCCAAAGGGACCATAAGACATATGAGGACAGCTAGGATCTGTAGTTTCTGTAAAACACACAACTAAACCATAATAATATCATTCTCTCAAATAGCATTTATTTGCAGGGACATATTCCCATTTTTCTTGTCCAGATTTAATCACTAATACCACATTGTCTTTTCCAGTGGCAATAATTTCAGCTGGCTCGGGTGGGCCGTTGGGTGTTTGAACCCAGACTTTAGCTCCACTATTCAATTGGTTAGTGGATCCAAATTCACAGTTCCCTCAAGCCGTAGTTATTTGTGTGGCTTCCCCCTTACTCGCATCTTCAACACAGGCAAAATCAACATTTGGGCAACATGGTCTCCTGGCTGAATTAAGATATCTTGATCTCCACTATTCAACAAAATCACCTTGAATCTCCCCTTGATAAACTGAATGATGCCCCCAAGTATTTGAATGCCTTTGATGGCTAAAGCAGGCCTTGGGGCTATCAAGCCAAAGTAACCTGATAGAATATATACTCCAATACCAGTATCAATTACACAGATGCCTCGGATATTCAATCTATGCATTTGCAACGAATACAAACCTGCAGCATCCAGAGTTGCTCCATAAGGTGCTAAAGCTCCCTCCATTATTTCCCAGTATGTGAGGGTCTCTGCTACTGTTAATGGTTTTATTTGCAAATTAGGAGTAGTCATCCTCATTAAAGGGGTTTCCATTTCCCCAATGGGTCTGTTGTTCAATTTCTGTAGTGCTTCAGGCAAATGGCTTAATTTGCCTCCCCCCAGTTTCTTCAACTGTTCCTTAAGGAAGTCATTCATCTGTTCAATTAATCCGGCAGTTTGTAGATAATATGGTATATGAAATATCCACTGTATGTTGTTTGTATCAGAAAATTGTTGCACTTTCTGGTTTCTAAACCACAGCAAGTGTGAACCATTGTCATTCTGAATTTGCAAAGGAATGCCATAATATAAAATAATCAATTCCAGTGTTTTAATAGTACTATCCTGGGTTGCTCGTCTACATGGATGTGCTATTAAATGTCCAGAGTATGTGTCAATGGCTGTACATACATATCGACAACCCCGATGGGCCAGCAGAGGACCTATACAATCCATTTGCCAGATTTGCCCTGGTAATATTCCTCGGTTCAATTGCCCTCTTACTATATGTGGTATGGTCCTTTGCTGTGTATGTTGGCAGACAGGGCACTGGGCTATCACGGTTTTAATGATATCTGAATTTATAACAATTCTGCGGTCCTGGGCCCACCTGTAAGTGGCTTTCTCTCCAAGATGTCCGCATTTCTGGTGTGCCCATTTGGCCAAACCCATCTGTTGTTTGTGATGAAGGTCTTCCACCACGACTTGGGGGATTTTTGCTTGTCCTTCTGCAACAGAATTATGCCATCGTTCCACAGTGGGCATCTACATGGAACACTATGAATTGAGTTTGTTGGACAAATACCCAAGTATCTTGCCACAATTCCTTCCCTCATACTTCTTTGGAATGAATTTTCCAGTCATGTTTGGCCCAAGTTGGGAGCCAGGTAGCTAAACCATTGGCAACTGACCATGATTCTGTAAAAACATGACATTGTCCTAGTTCTTCTTGTTTACTTGCCACATATACGGCGTATAATTCAGTATACTGGCTAATTTTAACTTCATCCGTACTGACTTGAACTTATTCTGGGACGGGTTATAGGCTAAGGATTTCCAAAAACATTTCCCACTAATATATTTAGCTGACCCATCAGTAAACCAGGCATGCTTCCTTTCTTCTTCTGTTAATTGGTCTAGGGGTTTCTCCATTTTACCTGTGATTCTTGTTTTCTATCCAGGTGATAGAAAGGATAGGCTGCTGGTTCACTTGCAGGGGCATTGGCAACTTTCTCATGAAGCGCTGCCACTCCCCCAACCCCTACTTTAGCTCTATATTGGGTGTACCATTTCCATGTAGTTACCTGAGCATGTCCTATCCGGTGCGTCCTGCGTGAGCTGTTTGCCCACTGCATTATCGGAATTTCAGGCCTTAGTGCCACATCATGCCCAATTGTCATTTGTTCCGTTTCCACTAAGGCCCAGTAACGTGCCAATAACTGCTTCTCAAATGGTGTATACCTTTGTCTAGCTTCAGGTACCTTTCGGTTCCAAAATCCTAAGGGCACTTTCTTCCTACCCTGCTTTTGCCAAAGACTCCAGTTGGCATAATTATCATTTACAGAGACATTCAATTCCACCTCTCTGGCCTGTACTGGCCAGAGGTCCAGAGCCTGCTGAATTGCTTGTTTAGCTGTTTTGAATGCTTGCTGCTGCTCATTTCCCCTCTCAAATTCATATTTCTTTTGTGTTACTTTATATAAGGGAGCACGTATTTGCCCCAAATGAGGGATGTGTTGTCACCAAAAGCCAAACAAACCAATAAATTGCTGAGCTTCCACTTTACTTTGTGGGGTAACAAAATCTAAAATCTTCTGCTTAGCTCTGGGCAGTATTTCCCGATGACCACAGTGCCACTGAATTCCTAAAAAATTTATAGTTTGGGCAGGTTCTTGAATTTTGTCTGGATTAATTTCCCATCCTTTATTTTTCATATGCTGCAGTAGTAATTCTAATTGTTCTTGTACTTCTTGCTCTGCTTCTCCCTGAATCATTATGTCATCAATATAATGTATCATTTGTACCGTCTTTGGCAATGACAACTCGTCCAAGTGTTCTGCCACAATTCATTGGCAGAGGGTGGGACTATGGAGCCACCCTTGAGGTAAGCGGGTAAACGTATATTGCCTACCTTGCCAAGTAAAAGCAAACTGATCCCAATGTTCCTCAGCGATGGGTATTGTAAAGAAAGCATTAGCTATATCAATCGCTGCATACCAAGTTCCAGAGTGCCGTTGTATTTTTTCAATTAAAGTAACTGTGTCTGGTACCGCAGCTGTTAGTGATAGGGTGTACTCGTTAAGCTCCCTATAGTCCACTGTCATTCGCCATGTCCCATCACTCTTCTTAACAGGCCATTTAGGATTATTAAAGGCAGTAGATGTTGGTTTTAACACTCCCATACCTAATAAATCTTTAATTGTCTCTGAAATCTCGTCATGTCCTCCTGGTATACGATGTTGTTTCATTGTGATTACCTTGGTGGCAGATGGGATTTGTATCAGAGGCATTTTAACTTGCCCAACTAGAACTGGCCGAGCTGATACATATGTCCTGGTTCCAAATTGATACTTACCATCAGGTAAGCATAAAGTCAATTCTTTTAAAATGTCAATTCCAGTTATATATTCAGGGATATGAACAATCAGCACTGAATAAGTTTGTTTTTTCAGAATGCCAATTTTCATCTCCATTTTTGTCTGTACTGCTTCAATTTGTTTGCCACCTAATCCAGTAATCAAAACCTTTTGCCCTTTAATTTTTTTTGGATTACCATAAATTAAAGAGGCCTCTGCTCCAGTATCAATGAGGGCCTTAACTGTTTGACAGGATTTATTTTTCCACTAAATTTGAAGCTCTACATGAGGATGTTGATCTGTCCTCACCCATCCTTGTGCTGGAGCTTGACCCTTATCTCAGTCCATTTTTAATTCTCTCAATTTTCTTAACACTTTTACATTTGTCCGCGGATAAAGATCGTCGTACTGATCCCATCCCCTTTCATCCCCTGGAACCGTCGACTCGCCAATGAGGGGCCCTCCATTGGTAAGTGTACTGTCCTGTTGAGGCTTGAAGGGGGGAGCAGAAGGTCGAATTACTTCATCTGTCATATCAACAACTTTGTCTGAGCTTGAATTGTTTACTCTCTTTACAGATTTATGCAACCCACCTTGCTTGTACAGTCTCCACATTTCATTGGTGGAAATTAACCTTGGGTGGCATGGTTTAGTGGGAGGTGTCCCTGCCCATGGCAGGGGGGTTGGAACTAGATGACCTTAAGGTCCCTTCCAACCCTAACTATTCTATGATTCTCTGATTCTAAATCCCATCAATCTTATCTTGAGCCATCCCATCTTCCAGCAAGGCAGCAAACACCTCTCTCCAAGAGAGTCGATTCTCTTTCATCTCGCCCCTCCAGTTATTGCCTCTCACGTTTTGGATGGGGCCTCATTCCTCCAAATCTCCTAACTGCTGGATTTTTTCTATGATTTGTACTATGGAGTTTCCAGCTTCATTTATCAATAAAGTCATCATAATGCCTTTATATGCTGGCGACGCAATCCTAATAATCCTGCTCTGAATTGGAACTGGTAGCGGAGCCTGCAGCACAGCGTCTGCATCTCCAACAAAAATAGCAGTTTTCATCACTTCCTCCTTAACACGCTGAACACAGTCTTGCAAAGCATATCAAGGTTGATCTGCACCTCTACACATCATGCAACCGATGCTACATGGAGTATGTGGGCCGCACTAATTACACAATGAGCTCTAATAAAAAAACCCAGTCGTCCAGGAATTTTGGAAGCGATTATGGACTGACCAGAGGGCAAAGTTTAGGAATGTCACCAGAGGAGGAGGTGATGTGTGCTGAAGAGGTCCCACCATATAATAAGCTGTCAGAAAGGGATAAGCAATATGCCTTGTTTACTGATGGGTCCTGTTATATAAGTTGCAGAAACTGCTGAAGGAGAAGGTGAATTGAGTCAGATTGCAGAAGTGAAAGTTATCCAGGTGGCTTTATACATTGCTGAAAGAGAAAAATGGCCAGTACATTATCTGACTCATGGATGGTGGCAAATGCCCTGTGGAGGTGGTTGCAGCAATGGAAGCAGAGTAACTGGCAACACAGAGGTAAACCCACTGGGCTGCCGCATTGTGGCAAGATATCACTGCCTGGGTGCAGAACCTGGTTGTGAAATATGGGGAGTCCTGGCAGATTGACTATATCACACTCCCACAAACCTGCCAAAGCAAGCGCCATGTGCTTACAGTGGTGGAAGCAAAAGCTGGATGGCTGGAAACATACGTTGTACCCCATGCCAGTGCACGGAACACTATCCTGGGTTTTGAACAGAAGTCTTATGGCGACACGGCACCCCAGAAAGAATTGAGTCAGACAATGGGACTCATTTCCAGAATAACCTCATAGACACTTGGGCCAAAGAGCACGGCATTGAGCACTCACATCTCCTATCATGCACCAAATCAAACGATACAATGGGCTGTTGAAGACCACAGTGGGAGCAATGGGTGGTGGGACCTTCAGACATTGGGGTACACATTTAGCAAAAGCCACCTGTTTAGTCAACACTAGAGGATCTGCTAATCGGGCTGGCTCAGCCCAATCAGAACTTTTTATGTATTGTAGAGAGGGATGAAGTTCCTGTGGTGCACATAAAGAATACGCTTGGGAAAACCCTCTGGGTTATTTCTGCCTCAGGCAAAGGCAAACCCATTCTTTGGATTGCTTTTGCTCAAGGACCTGGGTGTACTTGGTGAGTTTATTGGATTTTTTTCTTCTTTTGATTCTCCTTCCCATCCCGCCTTGGGATGGGGAGGGAAAGGGAGGTCACGTGAGCAAGCGGCTGGGTGATAGTCGCCAGACAAACTTAAAGCATGGCACTCAGCTCCAGCATCTCTCCTGGTGCGACAGGTCTTTCCTCTTCTGTCTGCAGAGCAGCGAAGCAGTTCTGCAAGGGCTCCTCAGGCTTTGGGAGAAACATCCTCCTGCAGGTACTTGACGTTGCAAGCTTACATTCTTCTGCATTATTTCCCTCCTCTCCCTTCTGTGCATGTCAGTGAGGGAGTTCTTGGCTTTTTCGTTGCAGGCAGTGGGTCGACTGCACATTGCACTTTGAACCAGGCGTCTAACTCCTTCTTGGCCTCCCTGATACTTCACAGGCTTCTTGCCACCTCCTGTAGCTCAGCCACCTGCTGCAGGAGGCCCTCCACCTAGGCACACTTTTTGCAGGCAGGTCTGCTGCCTGTCCCTGCTTCAGGAGAAAGGTCTGGGCACTTCCTGCAGCCTGAGGTCTGCACCGCGTCCTCTCCCTTCAGCAGCTCTGTCTTGGTGGAGGCATTGGCTACTGCTGGGGTAGATGGTTCAGACCCCTCAGAGCCGCAACCTTTGCTCTCAGATGAGTGCCTACCATTCTGCCTTGAGGGTCAGGTAGGATGAGCGCCCTTGGTCTGCGCAGATGGTCGCAGAACAGTGCCTGGCTGTTGGGTTATGTAGGACTCTGCACTCGGCCCATGGAATGCCCTCCTTCAAAGAGGCGTTTTCCTTCATGCCCTTCTACATGAACTGTCATACCATGCCCTGGCTAGTGTGTCACACTTTGTTTGCAGTGCTCCTGGTCCATTGTATTTCTTAGAAGAAAGTCCTTTGATATACAGACTATTGCAGCTATTTTAATTTTAAAAGGATTGTGTCATGCAGTGCTGCTTATACGATCTCGGTACATTCATTGCAGAATATGTAGAATGTACTCATATATTGCCCTGTTGCCTACCTCCTTTGCAGATACAAACCTTGGGGGTTTGGGTTATAATACTGCCCTTGTAGGGGTTTTATTTCCAAGTCAAAGTTCTACTGAAGCTTAGGGTAGAAATGGATCTCCGCCCAGTGAGAACACATGATAAATAAAATGTGTGCTAGTAGTCCTCAGAGCCTTCCACAGCTGGTCATCCTGTGGCCAGTGAATATGCAAGTTCTCCACACTTCAGTAAGAATGAAGTCAGAGTTATTCATCTTGTCTGGTTTTTGTGCGTACTGTAGTTACATCAAGATCTCTGTGAATATGTACTGCGTGCAGTTCTGGTGTCCTCAACTTAAGAAGGATATGGAGCTATTGGAGCAAGTCCAGAGGGCTACGAGGACGATAAGGGGGCTGGAGCACCTTCTATATGAAGACAGGCTAAGAAAGTTGGGGCTATTCAGCCTGGAGAAGAGAAGAGAAGAGAAGAGAAGAGAAGAGAAGAGAAGAGAAGAGAAGAGAAGAGAAGAGAAGAGAAGAGAAGAGAAGAGAAGAGAAGGCTGTGGGGTGACCTGTCAGGGTCTGACTGGATAAAACTCCAGTGTCAGACCAAACAGGTCCCTTTGTGATCCCAAGGGTGAAATTAATACACAAACGAGGTCAAGTATCATAATCGATCAGTTGGTTTATTGCAAAAAGACAATTATTATCAAAAAGGCAATTATTATGTAAAAGAGATTGTTATAGGACAGATTGGAAAAAAGATAGAAAAGAAACAAGAATTTGGGGTGCAGAGAGATAGTAACCACTGGGGATCCAGTGGTGTCCTGGGGATCCATAGTAGTAGTCAGAGGTGGTGGGAGTCTCTCAGGGTCCGTAGTCTGTATTGGAGCAGTGTGTCCCAAGAGTCTGTAGTAGTTGCTGGAGGTGGGTGTCCCCATGGAAGTGTCCTCCTGGAGTTGTCCTCGTGGAGGGTGTCCTCACAGAGGTGTCCTTATGGAGTTGTCCTCCCTGGCGATTGCCTTTTCTCCCTTTTATAATGAGTTGGGGGGAGTACCTCTGGTCTTAATGTCATGTATTACACGTTCCTGGTGGACCAGTTTCGCTGGTCTTGCAGCCAGCTCTTAAGTTGCACATCTGCAGCAGTTCTTGGGATAATGGGCAGCAATTTCTTACACCAGTCCTCAAGATAATGGATGGAAGAGTCTTAGCTCTTCCCACCCATCTCTCAGGCAATGGACAGTGGATTCCCATTTCAGCTCCTCTCATCTCTCAGACAATGAACCATGGAATCCCATCTCAGCTTCTCATACCAATCTTTGAGACAGTGGACAGTGGAGTCTGATTTCAGTTCAGTCTCTCACATGACCTCATAACAGCTTTCCAGTATCTGAAGGGGGCCTACAAGGATGCCAGAGAGGGACTCTTCATCAGGGAGTGCAGCGATAGGACAAGGGGTAATGTGTTCAAACTTAAACAGTGGAAGTTCAGGTTAGATATAAGGAAGAAGATTTTTACCGTGAGGGTGGTGAGGCACTGGAACAGGTTGCCTAAAGAAGTGATAAAAACTCCATCCCTGACAGTGTTCATGGACGGGTTGGACAGAGCCTTGGGCAACATGGTCTAGGGTGAGACGTCCCTGCCCCTGGCAGGGGGGTGTGGATCTAGATGATCTTAAGGTCCTTTCCAACCCTAACTATTTTATGATTCTACGTGGTACATATAAGAGGTTGTACAGACAGAAACTAATGTAGTTTTGTTACTGTAGAAGTCAGTCAGAGAAACTCTCTAAGACTCAATTCGGAGTTTTAGAAAGCAGGCATTCTTTATTGCAGTGCTACTGTAAGGGTGGTGAGGCACTGGAATGGGTTGCCCAGGGAAGTTGTGAATGCTCCATCACTGGTGGTGTTCAAGGCTGGGTTGGACAGAGCCTTGGGTGGCATGGTTTAGTGGGAGGTGTCCCTGCCTATGGCAGGGGGGTTGGAACTAGATGATCTTGAGGTCCTTTCCAACCCTAACTATTGTATGATTCTATGATTCTATGATTTTGCAAAGGTGTGCACACACGATACTTGCCAACGGTGGCTATATATATATATAGAGAGAGAGCATGCTCATGCATATTCATAGATTTCCCATGAGCTAATTATAATATTTGCATCCTAATTACACATGCGCTTTCTTGCTGAGTGGGGGTCTTTGGTGGTCGTCGATAGTCTTCCTCACTGTGTTTACTGAATGACCTTAGTGCTTGCGCACTCTCACAAGCTGAGTCTTAGTGCTGAGTTAGCAGCTGTCATGTCCTTGCTTCTGTTCTGTTCCAGTCTCACTCCATGCTGGGTGCCACTCTGTTATCTTGAAGGCTGACATCCTTGGTCTTATTTACTGTCTCCCTAGTTGTTATCAGTCCTATGATGCTCCATCCCCCATCAGCCGAACATTCCTTTTTCTCTATGTGTTAGTAAATTAGAACAGTTTGGCATATTCTGCTGTGTTATAGGCACACATACTATTGTTAGTTTAAGATTTAAGGTTACAGTTTCACCCATCTGCATTAATTTGTATGACTAGAGTTGGAGCAAACTCTACCCAGTATGCACTAGTTCTCTGTCCTTGAGCTCCCATAGGTACTTTTTACCAGTGAATTTGAAACTTTTTAAAGCATGCATCAGCACTGCCATAGCATCTCAAGCTTTGATAAATGTTTTAGCAAGACCTCATTTTCAAAAAAACTTGCTGATGCTCAGTTTGCCTTTTCCAATTTTCCAGTTGTGCTGATTTAACACTGGGATAAGACAGCTTAGTTAGACTTTAGTGGATGGTAGGGCCTTTCTCTTTCTATTTTTTCTTTTTTCTATGTACAAATTAGCTGTTTGTCCACAGTAGCGATCCTGCATTTTTCCTCATAGATGGTTTCATTAGAGTAGCCCTGAAACAATTATGGTGAACCTCGTTAGCTTCTTTTATTTTCCTTTCTTCATCTCCCCATCCCCATCTTTACTGTGAGGGTGGTGAGGCACTGGAACAGGTTGCCCAAAGAAGTGGTAAATGCTTCATCCCCTGTACTGTTCAAGGCCAGGTTGGACAGAGCCTTGGGCACCATGGTCTACTGTGAGGCATCCCTGCCCATGGCAGAGGGATTGGAACTAGATGATCTTAAGGTCATTTCCAACCTTAACTATTCTACCACCGAATCATCATCCAGGCCCACACTTCAAAGGGGAAACCCTGTCGCAGCCGATGCCAGTAGTCTCAGGTAATCAGGAAAATTCCTACATGGTGTGTCCACCCATAGGTGAGGCTTCAGATTTGTCTGCAAGAGGGTCCTGCTTTTATACCCTTAGAAAAACAACTGGCTTTATGCTAGATCTCTAATTCTTTACTCGTGGGGCTGTGCAGTTTCTCAGGAGCTCACTGTTTTCCACGCGGAGAACATTGGCCAGGTGCCCCAGTTGCTCGTGTTGGGCTGGATGTTTAAAGGGAGGGTCATGCAACTGATGCTACATGGATTAAGTGGGTCGCACTGATCACAAAATGACCTCGAATAGGAAATCCCAATCATACAAGAATCATGGAAGCGATTACGGACTGGCCAGAAGGCAAAGATTTTTGAATGTCAACAGAAAAGAAGGTGATACATGATGAAGAGGCCCCACTGTATAATAAACTACCAGAAAGTGAGAAGCAATATGCCTTGTTTACTGATGGGTCCTGCCATACTGTGGGAAAGCATCAGAGATGGAAGGCAGCTGTATGGAGTCCCCTATGACAAGTTGCAGAAACTGCTGAAGGAGAGGGTGAATTGAGTCAGTTTGCAGAGGTGAAAGCCATCCAGCTGGCCTTAGGCATTGCTGAACTAGAAAAATGGCCAATACTTTATCTCTATACCGACTCACGGATGGTGGCAAATGCCCTGTGGAGGTGGTTGCAGCAACGGAAGCAGAGTAACTGGCAGTGTAGATGCAAACTCATCTGGGCTGCTGCTTCTATCTACAGATTTGTATTATAATCTTGCATTTGTTAATAGAGTCAGTTGAATACTGACTTTGGAACTCTTACTGTTTTTCTGGTATTAATATTAGTTGATTTGAAGTCTGGTCATATTACCCTCCTCATGTCCAAATTGTGTCAATTTATTTTGAGAAGCAGGGATGATGAGATAGGTCTTATTTTACCGATCCTGCTAAGCCCAGTGGGAATCTGTTTCCAGGCAGCCATTGTTAAGAGGCAGTGTTGCCAAGGTAAGGAGTCTATGTATTTTGTCTGAACATTGAATAGTGTATGATCCATGTCTGTTTGCAGATTGGTGTTACTTAATGGAGTACATAGATTATAGCTAGCTGATCTCTTCATAAAAAAAATAAATAAAAAATTAGATTTAGTTGAATTCCTTGCAACTAGCTCCAGAGTAAATATTTGAAACATCTATTAGACTTTTTCTTTCTATCTCACAATCCTTTTGGTTTTGAACTTGCCACTTACTCCATGCATTGGCAAATGTTAAACTGATAAAGTTTCCCAACAACTATGAATCTTATGAGGTCTTGTTTATTTATCTAAATGTAGGATTTAAGCATTTTTGGTGGCATTTTGTCACAAGGACATGTCTTGCGGATATTTACTTGCGTTTCAAGGTTTCTTCTTGCTTAATTTTCTTCATGTACCATCTTTCACAGTCCCTTTGACGTTTACCTATGGTCCTGTGCTATGCTGAGAAATGCTATTGTTTTATAAGGCTCTAATGTACCCAACACTAAAGGTAAGGCAACAGCTGTGTACAGTGCTACTATTGAATTTAAAATATTTTTGGTGAATAGTGGTGGATGTTGCCCTCAAATTCTGGGAAATAAACTCCAGGCATATTCTACAGTGGGTGCCTTGCTTTTATTTTTCAAGTCAAGATAACATGTTAGTGTTATAGCATCATAGAATCATAGAAAGGTTAGGGTTGGAAAGGACCTTAAGATGATCTAGTTCCAACCCACCTGCCATGGTCAGGGACACCTCGCTTTAAACCATGTCGCCCAAGGCCCTGTCCAACCTGGCCTTGAACATCACCAGTGATGGAGCATTCTCATCTTCCTTGGGCAACCTGTTCCAGTGTGTCACCACCCTCACAGTAAAGAATTTCTTCCTTATATCTAACCTATATCTCCCCTGTTTAAGTATGAAGCCATTAACCCTTGTCCTATCACTACAGTCCCTAATGAAATATCCCTCTCTGGCATCCTTGTAGGCCCCCTTCAGATATTGGAAGGCTGCTATGAGGTCTTCACGCAGCCTTCTCTTCTCCAGGTTGAACAGCTCAAATTCTCTCAGACTGTCTTCATATGGGAGGTGCTCTAGCTGCCTTATGATCCTTGTGGCCCCCCTCTGGACTTGTTCCGACAGTTCCATGTCCTTCTTATGTTGGGGACACCAGAACTGCATGCAGTACTCCAAGTGAGGTCTCACGAGAGCAGAGTAGAGGGGTAGAATCACCTCGTTCCACCTGCTGTTCTCGCTTCTTTTGATGCAGCCCAAGATACAGTTGGCGTTCTGGGCTGCAAGCACACACTGCCGGCTCATGTTCATTTTCTCATTGACCAACACCCCCAAGTCCTTCTCCGCAGGACTGCTCTGAATCTCTTCTCTGCCCAACCTGTAGCTGTGCCTGGGATTGCCCTTTCCCAGGTGTAGGACCTTGTACTTGGCTTTGTTGAACTTCATGAAGTTTGCATTGGCCCATCTCTCAAGCATGTCAGGGTCCCTCTAGGTGTCATCCCTTCCCTCCACCATGTTGACCACAATACATTACTTGGTGTAATTGGAAAATTTGCTGAGGGCACACTCAATCCCACTGTCCATGTCGCCAACAAAGAACAGGAACAGGATCAGTCCCAACACTGACCCCTGAGGGACCCCACTCATCACTGCTCTCCACTTGGACATTGAGCCATTGACCACAATTCTTTGCTTACGGCCATCCAGCCAATTCTCTGTCTACTGGGTAGTCCATCCATCAAATCCATTTTACAGACAAGGATGTCATGCGCTACAGCATCAAGCACTTTGCGCAAGTCCAGGTAGATGACATCAGCTGCTCTGCCTCTATCCATCATTTCTGTAGCCCCGTCGTAGAAGGCGAACAAATTGGTCAGGCATGATTTGCCCTTAGTGAAACCATGTTGGCTGTCACCAACCACCTCGTTGTTTTTCATGTGCCTTAACATGGTTTCCAGGACAATCTGCTGCATGATCTTGCCAGGCACAGAGGTGAGACTGACTGGTCTGTAGCTCCCTGGGTCTTCCTCTTTCCCCTTTTTAAAAATGGGAGATATATTTCCCTTTTTCTAGTTGTTGGGAACTTCACCTGACTGCCATAACTTTTGAAATATGATGGATAGTGGCTTAGCAACTTCATTCACCTGAAGTAGGCCCTTGATGACAAGAACGGGAAGTTTGGAAGTAGCCTTGTTGCCTCCCATTTTTATCCTCGGCAAGTGTAATTAAAACCAGCATTTAGTTGTATTTTTCATATCCCCCACTACAAAATAATGAAACTTTTTCATGGTTTGTTTCTTTTATTCAAAGTCAACAGATGTAGATGGTTGGTTGAGGAATCAGTTTGTGAATTGCTTCATTCATCTTTTTTCCCCTCACTAGTACAATTTAATTGGTGTTAGCAACAGGGAAAGTATTGTTTTTGTTTTTTGGCTTTAAATTTGTCAGTTAAGTGTGTTCTAGTGCAGAAGATGATCACCATACTGCCACCAACCTCCCCCCCGCCAATGCTGGTTGACAGCCAGATGAATTGTGCTGGCGGTGATAGGCTTAGACTTTGATATTAGCTTTTGGGGTTTTATTGTTTGGGATTTTGGTATTATCTTTGCTGGGGGTTTGTTTCTTTTTAAATGCTTACATCCCAAGTGTACATAATTTAAAATTATTTTGCTTGTGTGGTAATTCCAATGTTTTCCATCACAACATATGGTAGTTTTTAACCTAATGAGGAATTTGATTGAAGTTTTGTCCTGGGTTCAGCAGTAGCAGTCATTTTTCTCCTTCTTAGTAGCTGGTCCAGTGCTGTGTTTTTGACTTTCAGCCTGAGAACAGTGCTGATAACAGCGATGTTTTTAGTTGTTGCTCAGTAATGTTTTGGCCTGACCAAGGACTCTCTGAGTCTCATGCTCTGCCAGGGAGGAGGGGAAGCCGGGAGAAAGCAGAGACAGGACATCTGACCCAAACTAGCCAAAGAAGTGTTCCATATCACAGCACGTCATGCCCACTATATAAACTGGGGCAGTTACACGGAAGGGCTAGATAACTGCTCGGGTCTGGCTGGGTATCGGTCGGTGGGTGGTGAGCGGTTGTATTCTCTTCCCTTGTTATTTCCCTTATCATAATTGTTATTGGTGGTAGCAGTAGTGGTTTGTGTTATACCTTAGTTACTGGACTGTTCTTATCTCAGCCCGTGGGAGTTACATTCTTTCGATTCTCCTCCCCATGCCTCCGGGAGCGGGGGGAGGAAGGCAGAGTGAGTGAGCGAGCGGCTGCATGGTTCTGGGTTGCCGGCTGGGCTTAAACCACGACAAGTTTTCACTCAGTTTCTCTGTAAAAAAGTTTTAGAAAACCAAATGTTTTGATGTTTTTGAATAGTCATGAAATACATGTTTAACTTTATATATTATTCTATTTAGATATGTTAAATCTAGTGTGAAATGAATACGTAGGGGGAATAATCCACTGGCTCAAGAATATTCTAAGGTCACTGATTATGACTTTGCGCATGTCATATAATCAGTGACAAATTCAGGGTTTGCCTGTGTGGGAAATTTTACTGCTTTATTTTAACAGTATAAGATGGTCTGCATGAATTTATATGATGTGTGACACCATACTTCTGGTTTTGCAGTTACTTTTGTAAACACTTTATTTAATCAAGTATTTGGTGGTATTTTGTATATAGTCGGTCCAAATCACCACATGAAAAGTAGTTTGCAAGTTCTTCCATAATGATACTTTTTCCCCGTTTGTATGAAAAAAGTAAACATAGGGAAACAAAACAGAGTTTATTTTTGCTTAGAAGAAATGCATGCCCCAAAAAAAAATTGTCCAAAAACAACTGGGAGAGGGGTGCACTGGTAATCTAAAAAGTACTTAAAACCATAGAATCATAGAATAGTTAGTGTTGGAAAGGACCTGAAGATCATCTAGTTCCAACCCCCCTGCCAGGGGCAGGGACTCCTCCCACTAAACCATGCCACCCAACGCTATGTTCAACCAGGCCTTGAACACCGCCTTGAACACCGCCAGGGATGGAGCATTCACAGCTTCCCTGGGCAACCCATTCCAGTGCCTCACCACCCTTACAGTAAAGAATTTCTTCCTCATATCCAATCTAAACTTCCCCTGTTTAAGTTTGAACCCGTTACCCCTTGTCTGGTCACCACAGTCCCTAATGAAGAGTCCCTCCCCAGTATCCCTATAGGCCCCCTTCAGATACAGGAAGGCTGCTATGAGGACTCCACGCCGCCTTCTCTTCTCCAGGCTGAACAGCCCCAACTCTCTCAGCCTGTCTTCATACGGGAGGTGCTTCAGTCCCCTGATCATCCTCGTGGCCTCCTCTGGACTTGTTCCAACAGTTCCATGTCCTTTTTTATGTTGAGGACACCAGAACTGCACACAATACCAAGTGAGGTCTCACGAGAGCAGAGTCGAGGGGCAGGATCACCTCCTTTGACCTGCTGGTCACGCTTCTTTTGATGCAGTCCAGGATACAGTTGGCTTTCTGGGCTGCCAGCGCACACTGCAGGCGGCTCATGTTCATTTTCCCATCGACCAACACCCCCAAGTCCTTCTCACCAAACTGGCTGAGGGCACACTCAATCCCCCTTCCCATGTCACCGACAAAGATGTTGAACAAGACTGGTCCCAACACCGATCCCTGAGGGAAACCACTCGTCACTGGTCTCCAACTGGACATTGAGTACAACATTGACCAAAACACTTTGCATGTGGCCATCCAGCCAGTAATTATCCTCCGAGTGGTCCACCTATCAAATTGATGTCTCTCCAATTTAGAGACAAGGATGTCATGTGAGACAGTGTCAAACGCTTTGCACAAGTCCAGGTAGATGACATTGACTGCTTTGCCCCTGTCCATCAGTTCTGTAGCCCCATCATAGAAGGCCACCAGATTGGTCATTCAAGATTTCCCCTTAGTGAAGCCATGCTGGCTGTCACCAACCACCTTGTTGTTTTTCATGTGCCTTCCAGGAGAATCTGCTCCAAGATTTTGCCAGGCACAGAGGTGAGACTGACTGATCTGTAGTTCCCTGGGTCATCTATTTTCCCCTTCTTGAAAATGGGGGTTATATTTCCCTATTTCCAGTCGTCAGGAACTTCACCTGACTGCCATGATTTTTCAAATATGATGGACAGTGGCTTAGCAACTTCATTTGCCAGCTCCTTCAGGACCCATGGATGGATTTCATCAGGTCCCATGGACTTGTGAACATTCAGGTTCCTAAGATGTTCTCAGATCAGATCCTCTCCTACAGTGGGCCCAGGGTCTTCATTCTCACTGTCCCAGCGTCTGCCTTCCAAGACTTGGGTGGTGTGGTCACAGCATTTGCCGGTGAAGGCTGAGGCAAAGAAGTCATTAAGAACCTCAGCCTTCTCCAAATCCAGGGTAGGCAGTTCTCCCGACAGCTTCCAGAGGGGGCCCACATTGTCCCTAGTCTGTCTTTTATTTGCAGTGTATCTATAAAATCCCTTCCTTTATCCTTAACATCCCTAGCCATGTTTAATTCTAACTGGGCCTTAGCTTTCCTAACCTGGTCCCTAGCTTCCCAGACAACATCCCTGTATTCTTCCCAGGCCTCCTGTCCTTGCTTCCACCTTTTATAAGCCTCTTTTTTCCTTCCAATTTTCCTCAGCAGCTCCTTATCCATCCAAGGAGGTCTCCTGGCCCTCCTGCATCACTTCCTTCTAGTTGGGATGCATCGCTCCAGAACTTGCAGCAGGTGTTCCTTGAATATCAACCAACAGTCTTGGGCCCCCCTGCCCTCTAGGGCTATATCCCATGGAACCTTATAAGCAGGTTCCTGAAGAGGCCAAAGGCTGCTCTCTTGAAGTCCAGGGCAGTGAGCTTGCTGCACGCTCTTCTCACTGTCTTGAGGATCTCAAATTCGACCATCTCATGATGGCTGCAACCAAGGGTGCCCTGGAGCGTCACATTTCCTACCAGCCCTTCCATGTTGGTGAGCGCAAGGTCAAGCATGGCACCTGTCTTCGTCGGCTCCTCCATTACTTGCAGAAGGGAGTTGTCTTGCACACAATCGTGGATCTTCCTGGATTGCTTGTGCCGGGCCGTACCATCCCTCCAACAGTTATCAGGGTGGTTGAAGTCCCCCATGAGAACAAGGGCCTGCGAGCGTGGGGCTGTTCCTATCTGTCTATAGAGCATTTCATCCACTGAGTCCTCTTGGTCAGGCGGTCTGTAACAGATCCCCACAATAATGTCTCCCATCGCTGTTCTCTCTTTAAGCCTGACCCACAAACTCTCTGTCGACTGCTCACCTGTCCCCAGGCACAGTTCCATACTCTCCAGCCTATCCCTAACATAAATAGCAACTCCCCCTCCCCRCCTRCYGGGCCTKTCTTTCCTAAAGAGCSYRTAACCTTCCATTCCAACACTCCTGTCATAGGAGCCATCCCACCATGTTTCTGTGATGCCTATTATATCATACCCCTGTAGACGTGCACACATCTCTAATTCCTCTTGTTTGTTCCCCATGCTTCGGGCATTTGTATAGAGACATCTGAGCTGAGCTCCAATTGAAGCCAGCTCATTGGCTGGAGCAGCTGGAATATCTCTACATTGCTCTGAATGTTTACTATAGGTGCTGGCAAGTGACTGTGTGTGTTGGGATGGAATGATGCCCCCCTCCCCCAACACATCTAGTTTAAAGCATCCTTGACCAGTCTGGCAAGCCTCCTACCAAATCCACAATTTTGTGTGTATACACAGAAATACGTGGGGTTTGATGAGCTAAGTAACAGTTTGGGTGGGTGAGAAATACCCTTGTTTAACTTATCTGCATTAATGATTGTTTTCCCTTCTTTCTCATCCCTTTCCTTTTAAGGTTTAATGAAAAGTATCTGATTAAGCTCTGAATTTTCATTCCTGATTTGTTTAATCCAGTGCATTCATTTGTATGCTATCCATGTGCCTGGGCTAACTTAACTGTTGATTTATAGGTGAAGCTGAAGTATTTTTAATGGTTTTTTTAAAATCCTATTTAATTAGATATCGTGATACTCATGTTAACTTCTAATTGCAGCCAATCAGATGATGATTCTGGGTCAGCATCCACTTCGGGATCTGGTTCAAGCTCTGGAAGCAGTAGTGATGGGAGTAGCAGTCAATCAGGTAGCAGTGACTCTGAGTCTGGTTCAGAGTCAGGCAGTCAATCAGAATCAAAGTCTGACACATCTAGAGAGAAGAAACAAGTTCAAGCTAAACCACCACCAAAAGCTGATGGATCTGAGGTAAAACAAAGCATATAAATTAACTCTTTGTAGGGAAAAACACATTCTGTGCAGAGTAATTACAAGAGCAGTTTTAATTTAAACAAACAAAACCGCTATAATATTTACTTAGAATTTTAACTTGATCAGGTTAGTGAATGCACATGCTTAGCTTTCATAACAAACATTGGGCTCTTAAATTCTCATCTCTGTAAATACCTACAGTTAGATAATTGCCTAAATTGTATCACACAGAAGCACCTATTAACTTATTGCATATTTTTGAAGACAAAGTCACACATAATGTTGTGACTGGCCAAGTAGGACTATAGGAACAGCAGTCAGGGTATGCAGGGATGAGACAAGGAAGGCCAAAGCCCACTTAGATTTGAGCCTGGTGAAGGACATCAAGGACAACAAGAAGAGCAGAAGAGCTTATACGAGGAGAGGAGAGGAGAGGAGACACAGCTAGAGGTTGGGCGGAGAAGAGATTCAGAGCAGACCTGTGGAGAAGGACTTGGGGGTGTTGGTCTATGAGAAAATGAACATGAGCTGGCAGTGTGTGCTCGCAGCCCAGAAAGCCAGCTGTATCCTGGGCTGCCTCAAAAGAAGCGTGACCAGCAGGTCGAAGGAGGTGATCCTACCCCTCGACTCTGCTCTCGTGAGACCTCACTTGGAGTACTGCGTACAGTTCTGGTGTCCTCAACATAAGAAGGACATGGAACTGTTGGAACAAGTCTTGAGGAGGGCCACGAGGATGATCAGGGGACTGGAGCACCTCCCATATGAAGATAGGCTGAGAAAGTTGGGTCTTTTCAGCGTGGAGAAGAGAAGGCTGCGTGGAGACCTTATAGCAGCCTTCCAGTATCTGAAGGGGGCCTATAGGGATGTTGGTGAGGGACTGTTCATTAGGGACTGTAGTGATAGGACAAGGGGTAACGGGTTCAAACTTAAACAGGGGAAGTTCAGGTCAGATTTAAGGAAGACGGTCTTTCCTGTGAGGTTGGTGAGGGACTGGAATGGGTTGCCCAGGGAAGTTGTGAATGCTCTATCCCTGGCGGTGTTCAAGGCCAGGTTGGACAGAGCCTTGGGCGACATGGTTTAGTGCGAGGTGTCCCTGCTAATGGCAGGGGTTTGGAACTAGATGATCTTAAGGTCCTTTCCAACCCTAACCTTTCTATGATTCTATGATTCTATGATTCTAAGTATATCAGCAGCAAAAGGAAGATAAGGGAAAATATGGGGCTGCTGCTGAATCAGATTGGTGTTGTGGTAACAGAAGACACAGAGAAGGCAGAGTTACTGAATGCCTTCTTTGCCTCAGTCTTTACTGCTAAGAATGGCTCTCAGGAGTCCCAGACCTGGGAGGTTAGAGATGAAGGCTGGAGAAAGGAAGACTTCACCCTGGTCATAGAGGTTTGGGTTAGGGATAGCCTAGACAGACTTAACACCCATAGATCCATGGGCCCTGATGGGTTGCACCCAAGGCTGCTGAGGGAGCTGGCAGATATTGTTCATCTGCCGCTCTCCATCATCTTTGAAAAATCATGGAGAACGGGAGAGGTGCCTGATGACTGGAGGAAGGCAAATGTTGCTCCCATTTTCAAAAACGGCAAGAAGGAGAACCTGGGAAACTACTGCTACTCAGCCTCACCTCTGTCCCTGGAAAGGTGATGGGACAGGTCATTCTGGAGGTCATCACCATGCATGTAGAAGAAAAGAAGGTCATCAGGAGTAGTTAGCATGGATTCAGCAAGGGAAATCATGCTTGACCAATCTAATAGCCTTCTATGATGACACGGCAAGATGGGTCAATGAGGTGAGAGCAGTGGTTGTTAGCTACCTTGACTTCAGGAAGGCTTTTGGCACTGTCTCCCCCTAACCTCCTCATAGGTAAGCTTAGGAAATGTGGGTTAGATGAATGGATAGAGGTAGATCAAAAACTGGCTGAATGGCAGAGTTCAGAGATCTGCCGAGTAGCATCCAGTTGGAGGCCTGTAGTCCGCGGTCTTCCCCAGGGATCAATACTGGGTTCAGTCTTATTCAACTTGTATATCAATGATAACAAGGATGAAGGGCTGGAGTCTACCCTGAGCAAGTTTGCTGATGATAGAAAGCTGGGGGGTGTGGCTGATACACCTGAAGGCTGTGCTGCCATTCAGCAGGACCTTGATAGGCTGGAGAATTGGGAGGAGAGAAACCTAATGAGGGATACTGTGGCAGCCTGTTACCAGTAGAGTTCCCCAGGGCTCAGTTTTAGGGCCAGTGCTCTTCAATGCTTTTATAAATGATCTGGACACAGGAATCATATGTACATTAAGTTTGCTGATGACACTAAACTAGGAAATGCTGTGAAATCCCTCAAGGGCAGAGAGGCCTTACAGAGAGATTTGGATAAAGAGCTGGGCAATCGCCAACTGTATGAAATTTAGCAAGAATAAGTGCCAGGTTCTGTGCCTGGGATGCGGTAATAGAGGCTATATGTACAGGTTGGGGGACTAGAGGCTGGAGAGAAGCCCCCTGGAAAGAGATCTAGGGCTTTGGGTTGATGGCAAGTTGAACATGAGTCAACAGTGTGCCCTGGCAGCCAAAAGGGCCAACCACGTCCTGGGGTGCATCAAGCACAGTTGAGGGAGGTGAGTGTTCCACTCTACATCACGCTGGTGTGGTCCCACCTCAAGTACTGTGTGAAGTTTTGGGCATCTCAGTATAAGAAGGACATCAAACTATTAGAATGTGTCCAGAGGAGGGCAACCAAGATGGTGAAAGGTCTTGAGGGTAAGATTTACAAGGAGTGGCTGAGGTCACTTGGTTTGTTCAGCTTGGAGAAGAGAAGGCTAAAGGGTGACCTCATTGCAGTCTACAACTTCCTCAAGAGGGGCAGTGGAAGGGGAAGTGCTGATCTCTTTCTGGTGACCAGTGATAGGGCATGAGAAAATTGAATGAAGTTGTGTCAGGAGAAGTTCAGATTGGGCATTAGGACAAGGTTCTTCACTGAGAGAGTGCTCGGTCACTAGAACAGGCTTCTCAGGGAAGTGGTCATGGCACCAAGCCTATCAGAGTTCAATAAGTGCCTGCATGACACTCTTAGTCATAATGGCTTAGGTATTCCTGCAAGGAGCAGGGAGATAAACTCGATCCTTTTCGGTCCCTTCCAACTTGAGAGATTCTGTGATTCTATGTACTTCAGTATTCCCATATGAAGCAAAAATATATCAGATAAGTGGCCTGAAAGAAATTATCTAGATAATTTTAAAAAATTTACTTTAAAAAAGTTATGTTAATAATATAGAAGCCTGCACAATGATTATTATACTTACTGTAAAAATTGTGCCAGCAATTCTTATATAACAATCCTTTCTGCAAAAGCATCACTAATTTAAAGTACTATCATTATTAATGCATGCAGTATTTTATAGTGAGTTTTTTAATATTAATAAAAATGAGATTCATCTTAATAGGGATGCTGCTCATCTTAAGCAAAGTAAGAATGTGATAAACTTCAGGGTTTCAGTATGTTTAAATGACTCTTGTGTCTGAATTCCAATTCAGATTTGGAAGTCCAGTCCAAGTATACTTGCTGTGCAGAGATCAGCAGGGCTCAAGAAGCAACATCAGAAGGCAGCCTCATCAGACAGTGGTTCAGAAGAGGTGAATAACATATAAGTTAGTAAATAAAATGTAAACATGCATGTCTCAGTACCCCATATGTTAGAATAAAATTATGTAGAGCCAAGTTCTGTTCTCTTAAGTGTATGCATGTTTAAAAAGTCTAGGCTTAGTCTATAAAAGTAATGTTTATATAACTGACAAGTTTATGAGGAAACATGGGGGGGGGGAATATTTAGTGCATGTTTTCAGTTGAGTTGTGCCAAAATGATAGCAGTATATATTAATATCTTTAGCTAGGTATTCTGTGATGTATGGACAAAATTTTCAAGTCATGTAGTATTAACTTTCATTGCATTTCTGCCTTCTGAGATCCATAAAGACAGTTAAAAATACTAAAAGACTTTTCCACTATTGTCACTATATAAAGGTAGCTGCTGCAGTTTTCAAAAACACTATATGGAGTTGAAAGGTAGATTTTTATAACAGTTATAAAAGAATGTTTGCATTTTAAGAACCATACTTCCATTTTAGAGATTTTTAAAACCTAAATCATGGGCTAAGCAAAAGTTGACTTTGTGCAGTAGAAATATCTTTAAGGGACAAAGAACTTAATCATATAAAGTTAAAATATTAATAGCTGTTGCTAAGTACTCTTTTCCTGAAGACTCTTTTTCAGCATAAAAATGATCCAAAATTAATCTCTATGAGATTGGTTTTAGGAAAATAATTTTAAGACGCTTCATCAATTTATGTTTTTTTTTGGGGGGGAGTGGAGAGAGAAGAAACATACATGCTATTCTCAGAATTTTCTTAGTGGTGTTTAAATACGGGAGGATATGAGAAGTGAGAGAGTGGGAGATTTTATTAGGCTTTTGATAGGAACTTCATCTTTATTTATTAACTTGCAGCAATATAAACTATGACTATATGTAGGCACAATTATTATATTTTAATACAGGGTTTTTTTGTAGTGTTCTCTAGAGTTCTTATATGGTATATTTCTTAGATGGAGAAATACAAACTCAATAGCAATCCTGATCTTATTCATTATCAATGGGTACGCTGAGGGGGATGAAGAGGATAAGACATGAAGAATAGGATTTCAGTTTGAAAGTGGGAGCTGAATTATCTTTTTAATAGTAAAAATACTTCATTGTTCTTCTTCATTCCGCAGGTTTCATCGAGCAGCGAAGATTCTACAGATGACTCTTCCAGTGAAACCAAGAAAAACCATAGAGAGTAAGATGTTTTTCATAAATAATATAATTAGGCTTCACATCTCTGCACTTGAAATACATAATTGTGTGCTTCTCAGTTTTGATTAACGTCTTGTAATATTTAAAAATAGATACTCTCAAAGGATTATATATCACTATTCATTTCTGAGAAAAAGAGACTGTATTACCTACAGTGTTATTGAAAAACATTCATCAGCACTTTTTATTTTTAAATAGTCTTATTTGTGGCATATTTTTGAGCTGAAGGTCCTCCCTGAAGGTCCCTGTTGAAGAAATAGGGAGCTTATTAAGTAGGTTGTCTCAGATAGCATTTAAGTTGGAATTCCATAGTTCATGACAAATTTTTAAACACTTTACAGGCACCCCCCCCCCCCCCCCATCGAATTATTACAGGTTTGACAGTAATAAACTGTCTTGGCTATTCAATAAATAAAAAAATTAAATAAATTGTAATAAAGTTGAACTTGAGCTGGTTTTAATCTGTAGGTCAAAAAGTTTGTGAAAAAGGTCATAGCTTCTCATTTGCAGTCACCAGTGTGTGTGGGGGTTGTTTGTGTTTTCTTTGGGGTTTGGGTTTGTTTGGGTTTTTTTTAGAACGGTGTATAGGAATTCAATCATTCTTTCTTTTCTCTTCTTCAGTTAATTGAATCATCCCAATATTCAGGGTCACCACTATAATTAATATCTTCAAGAAATGGGGGGGGGGGGGGCTTTGCTATGCAAAATAGTACTTCTCTAGTGATGAATTGTTATTCAGAGTTTTCTGTTACTTAAGAATGTGATTACACCTAATAACATACTGTTACAGGAAAGATATTCAAGTTCAGAAACTAGTAACCAAATAACCTCATATATCCAGTGATTCAATTTTGATTTATACCTATTTTGAACAAATATGTCTGCAGTTGTTTTCTGTCATACGGATCAGATTTATCTATATATAACTTAGTACAGGATCCAAGCCCTAGAGTATGGTGTTTTATATGTTGTCTATATCTCCAAATAAATACAGGTTGTGGATTTGCATAGGGTGGGGAAGTTGGTTGGTTTGGGGTGGGGTTTTTTTGTTTTTATTTGGGGGGGGTGTTGTTGTTTGGGTGGTTTTTAATTTACTGCTTGCAGAAAAATAAACTTTTAAGGAGAATGATGATTCTATAGTATTTCCAAGACACACAGATGTATTGACCACAATGAAAACGTAACTTCTAGGACCAATGCATATTTAAGTGAAAGAAGTATCATGGCACTGATTCTTAGGCTTCCTGATCTGAAATTTAATGAAAACGTCTTAGAGTAATATTCCACCTTTGAAGGCCACTGTTTGAGCATCTTGATCAAAGACCCCTAAACCTGATGATAGATGGTAGTAGATAATAGATGGTAATAGATTTAGTGACTTTTCAAGAATGCATGCCAGACCTTTCTCCCCCTTCCCCCCCCCAAGTTATTAAGATTAAATATCTCTGTACAGTCTGAGCTAAGTGACTGTTGATCAGTGAGTACATCTTCCCTGTTGCAAAGTAGTTCTCAACTAAGCAGGAGTCACGAGTGGTTTACTCATAGTATCTTGCATGGGTGTGAAGAACTGATTTGGAAGCACAGTGGGGGCTTTGGGGAGCCAATGCCTCTCAAATCGCTATGGTTCAAGTCTTTCACAAATCTGATTCTGTATTATTTTTGGTTCCTACGCTGAAGTTGGTAATTATTCACATGAGGCACAGGGAACATAGAATCACAGAATAGTTAGGGTTGGAAAGGACCTTAAGGTCATCTAGTTCCAACCCCCCTGCCGTGGGCAGGGACACCTCTCACTAAACCATGTCACCCAAGGCTCTGTCCAACCTGGCCGTGAACACCACCAGCGATGGAGAATTCACAACTTCCCTGGGCAAACCATTCCAGTGCCTCACCACCCTGACAGTAAAGAATTTCTTCCTCATATCCAATCTAAACTTCCCCTGTTTAAGTATGAACCCGTTACCCTTGTCCTTTCACTACAGTCCCTAATGAACAGTCCCTCCCCAGCATCCTTATAGGCCCCCTTCAGATACTGGAAGGCTGCTATGAGGTCTCCACGCAGCCTTCTCTTCTCCAGGCTGAACAGCCCCAACTCTCTCAGCCTGTCTTCATACGGGAGGTGCTTCAGTCCCCTGATCATCCTCGTGGCCTCCTCTGGACTTGTTCCAACAGTTCCATGTCCTTTTTTATGTTGAGGACACCAGAACTGCACACAATACCAAGTGAGGTCTCACGAGAGCAGAGTCGAGGGGCAGGATCACCTCCTTTGACCTGCTGGTCACGCTTCTTTTGATGCAGTCCAGGATACAGTTGGCTTTCTGGGCTGCCAGCGCACACTGCAGGCGGCTCATGTTCATTTTCCCATCGACCAACACCCCCAAGTCCTTCTCACCAAACTGGCTGAGGGCACACTCAATCCCCCTTCCCATGTCACCGACAAAGATGTTGAACAAGACTGGTCCCAACACCGATCCCTGAGGGAAACCACTCGTCACTGGTCTCCAACTGGACATTGAGCCATTGACCACAACTCTTTGCATGTGGCCATCCAGCCAGTTCTTTATCCACCGAGTGGTCCATCTATCAAATTGATGTCTCTCCAATTTAGAGACAAGGATATCATGTGAGACAGTGTCAAACACTTTGCACAATTCCAGGTAGATGACATCAACTGCTCTACCCCTGTCCATCAGTTCCGTAGCCCCATCATAGAAGGCCACCAGACTGGTCAGGCAGGATTTCCCCTTAGTGAAGCCATGCTGGCTGTCACCCACCACCTTGTTGTTTTTCATGTGCCTCAGCATGCCTTCCAGGAGAATCCGCTCCAAGATTTTGGCAGGCACAGAGGTGAGGCTGACTGATCTGTAGTTCCCTGGCTCATCCATTTTCCCCTTCTTGAAAATGGGGGTTATATTCCCCTATTTCCGGTCGTCAGGAACTTCACCTGACTGCCATGATTTTTCAAATATGATGGACAGTGGCTTAGCAACTTCATTTGCCAGCTCCTTCAGGACCCATGGATGGATTTCATCAGGTCCCATGGACTTGTGAACATTCAGGTTCCTAAGATGTTCTCAGATCAGATCCTCTCCTACAGCGGGCCCAGGGTCTTCATTCTCACAGTCCGTGCATCTGCCTTCCAAGACTTGGGTGGTGTGGTCACAGCATTTGCCGGTGAAGGCTGAGGCAAAGAAGTCATTAAGAACCTCAGCCTTCTCCAAATCCAGGGTAGGCAGTTCTCTCAACAGCTTCCAGAGGGGGCCCACATTGTCCCTAGTCTGTCTTTTATTTGCAATGTACCTATAGAATCCCTTCCTGTTATCTCCTAGCCAAGTTTAATTCTAACTGGGCCTTAGGTTTCCTAACCTGGTCCCTAGCTTCCCAGACAACATCCCTATATTCTTCCCAGGCCTCCTGTCCTTGCTTCCACCTTTTATAGGCCTCTTTTTTCCTTTCAATTTTCCTCAGCATCTCCTTATCTATCCAAGGAGGTCTCCTGGCCCTCCTGCCACAGTTCGTTCTAGTTGGGACGCAACACTCCTGAGCTTGTAAACATAACTGTTAGAGAATTTTAAATTTGGCAAAATACGATGTTATGGGGTTTTATGACTTAAGTATTGGTAAGTTCCAGTATGTTTGTTTCTTTCCCGCTAAAGTCTTATTAAGGACTTCAGGTTTATTCATGTCAAGTCAAATCAATTGTTAAAGCTGTAATTTATTCATAAATCCAAATTTTTTTGTTTGATTTTTTTTTTTTACATCTACCTCTTGATAACAGAAAACTGAATTCAACTCCCTTTGAATCCATTGGGTATTTTTTCCTGTTATCCATTCATGATAAGTTTCTGTCCTTCCAGCTGAAAATGCTTTTATAACATTTTTATTTCCATGAAGAATGTTGAAATTAGCACTGCAAAGTTGTGGTGAATACTTGAGGTAAAACCAAGACAAACAAGGAAAACCCCAAACCCTAATGTGAGTTACTATTTTGTCTCTCAATATGTACAGTGAAGACTGGCAAATGTCTGGGTCAGGGTCGGTATCAGGAACTGGTTCTGATTCTGAATCAGAGGAAGATAGAGAGAAAAGCAGTTGTGAAGACAGAGAATCTGACTATGAGCCAAAAAACAAGGTTAAAAGCCAGAAACCTCCAAGCAGGTAAGAAGTCTTGCATGTTAGATAACCTGGTACTATTTCTAATTCATAATCAAGTACTGTTCAAGCAAATGAAAGATTAATGAATGAAATGAAAAGCAAGACTCTGAGCAGTCATGAAATATATATATTTAGAAACAAATACAGGCAGCAACTCTACTGTTGTGTTGTATCTTATTATCTTCAAGAATTGAGCCAAAAAGCTTCAAAAAGATTGCAGGACAGAAAAAGAGGTATCTTGATTCATCGGATGATGATTATGACAAGAGAGTGTCTCGTCGCCAGGCAACAGTCAATGTTAGTTACAAAGAAGCTGAAGAAACCAAGACAGATTCTGATGACTTGTTGGAAGTTTGTGGAGAAGATGTCCTACAGCCTGAAGAAGATGAATTTGAAACTATAGAGAAGTTTATGGATAGTCGAATTGGCCGAAAAGGAGGTATTTTTTTATCAGTGTTCTTAAGATGCTGCAGTTCATCATGGTACAATATAAACAGCAATTGTTCTCAGCTGTATGTAACCCATGATGTTTCTAAAGAATAAGTTTAAAAATACTATAAAATAATCTTATTTTGGTTTTCATACTCATAAGCATGTTTCTTTTGTAAGCCCTATAAAGTAAAACATAGAACTTAAGTAACTAATGCAAAAAGTAAAAATTAAGTAGAATATAGCTCCATATTGCATAAATGCATGCCATACTGTTAAATCACTATTTGTACTGTTTATTGATACCTGATAGGTGTAAACTGTATGCAGGAGGATGGAGAAAAAGTGGACTGGATAGGACAGCTAGCCAGTAGCCTGAATGCTGAAGTTGTGAAGTCTGAGCCATTGAGATTGTGATTTCAGTTACTCCTGTACAAATAGTCACAATACAGTGCAGTGGATGGTGGAATTTAAAATTTCAATGGTGTGCTTGCATGTGCACTTCTAAAAGTCATTTTATAAATGAGAGTAGGGTTGTTATGTAGGGGGTTTTGGAGGGTGGAATTTGGAGGTCAGGGGAAGTGATTCTGCCCGTCTGCTCTGCTCTGGTGAGACCCCACCTGAGTCCTGTGTGAAGTCCTCAGTACAGGAAAGACATGGACCTGTTGGAGATGGTCCAGAGGAGGGCCACAAAAACGATCGGAGGGTTGGAACACCTCTCCTATGGACACAGGCTGAGACAGTTGGGTTTATTCAGCCTGGAGAAGGCTGCAGGGTAACCTAATTGTGGACTTTCAGTACTTAAAAGGGGCCTGTAAGAAAGATGGGGAGAAACTTTTCAGCAGGGCCTGTTGCAGTAGGATGAGGGGTGATGGTTTTAAACAAAAAGAGGGGAGATTTAGGCTGGATGTGAGGAAAAATGCCATCCAGAGGGACCTTAACATGCTTGTGAGGTGGGCTGATGACAACCTGATGAAGTTTAACCATGTCAAGTGCAAGGTCCTACACCTGGGTCGGAGCAATCCCAGGCACAGCTACAGGCTGGGCAGAGAAGAGATTGAGAGCAACCCTGCAGAGAAGGACTTGGGGGTGTTGGTCGATGAGAAAATGAACATGAGCCACCTGCAGTGTGTGCTAGCAGCCCAGAAAGCCAACCGTATCCTGGGCTGCATCAAAAGGTGTGTGACCAGCAGGTCGAGGGAGGTGATCCTGCCCCTCTACTCTGCTCTTGTGAGACCTCACTTGGAGTATTGTGTGCAGTTCTGGTGTCCTCAATGTAAGAAGGACATGGAACTGTTGGAACAAGTCCAGAGGAGGGCCACGAGGGTGATCAGGGGACTGGAGCACCTCCCGTATGAAGATAGGCTGAGAGAGTTGGGGCTGTTCAGCCTGGAGAAGAGAAGGCTCCATGGAGACCTCAGAGCATCCTTCCAGTATCTGAAGGGGGCCTATAGGGATGCTGGGGAGGGACTGTTCATTAGGGATTGTAGTGATAGGACAAGGGGTAAAGGGTTCATACTTAAACAGGGGAAGTTTAGATTGGATATGGGGAAGAAATTCTTTACTGTCAGGGTGGTGAGGCACTGGAATGGGTTGCCCAGGGAAGTTGTGAATTCTCCATCGCTGGTGGTGTTCAAGGCTGGATTGGACATAGCCTTGGGTGACATGGTTTAGTGGGAGNGCTGGATTGGACATAGCCTTGGGTGACATGGTTTAGTGGGAGGTGTCCCTGCCCCTGGCAGGGGGATTGGAACTAGATGATCTTAAGGTCCTTTCCAAACCTGACTATTCTATGATTCTATGAAAAATGTCTTCACAATGAGGGTGGTAAAATATTGGAACAGGTTGCCCAGAGAGGTGGTGGATGCCCCATCCCTGGAGACATTCACGGCCAGGCTGGATATGGTTCTGGGCAACCTGATCTAGTTGAAGATGTCCTTGCTCGTTGCAGGGGGGTTGGTCTAGATGACCGTTGAAGGTCCCTTCCAACCCAGAAAATTCTATGATTCTATGTTTTCAGCAGCTGGTGGGTTGCAGTGTCCTGTTTATGTGGGTTTGGTTTTTTAGCCTGCAAATTAGGGTTCTGATTATAGAAAACTTGGGACTACTCATACTTCAGAACTACTTTTCTCCATTAAGTATACCTGATTTTGTAGAAGACAGCTTTCTTCTGCAAATAATAGAGGAGCCGACGAGGAGAGGTGCCATGATTGACCTCGCGCTCACCAACAGGGAAGGGCTGGTTGGAAATGTGACGCTCCAGGGCACCCTTGGTTGCAGCCATCATGAGATGGTTGAATTTGAGATCCTCAGGACAGTGAGAAGGGTGTGCAGCAAGCTCACTGCCCTGGGCTTCAAGAGAGTAGCCTTTGGCCTCTTCAGGAACCTGCTCAGTAAGATTCCATGGGATATAGCCCTAGAGGGCAGGGGGGCCCAAGACTGTTGGTTGATATTCAAGGATCACCTGCTGCAAGTTCTGGAGTGATGCATCCCAACTAGAAGGAAGTGCAGCAGGAGGGCCAGGATATCTCCTTGGATAGATAAGGAGCTGCTGAGGAAAATTGGAAGGAAAAAAGAGGCTTATAAAAGGTGGAAGCAAGGACAGGAGGCCTGGGAAGAATACAGGGATGTTGTCTGGGAAGCTAGGGACCAGGTTAGGAAAGCAAAGGCCCAGTTAGAATTAAACTTGGCTAGGGATGTTAAGGATAAAGGAAGGGATTCTATAGATACACTGCAAATAAAAGACAGACTAGGGACAATGTGGGCCCCCTCTGGAAGCTGTCGGGAGAACTGCCTACCCTGGATTTGGAGAAGGCTGAGGTTCTTAATGACTTCTTTGCCTCAGTCTTCACCGGCAAATGCTGTGACCACACCACCCAAGTCTTGGAAGGCAGACTCAGGGACTGTGAGAATGAAGACCCTGGGCTCACTGTAGGAGAGGATCTGGTTCGAGACCATCTTAGGAACCTGAATGTTCACATGTCCATGGGACCTGATGAAATCCATCCGCGGATCCTGAAGGGGCTGGCAATTGAAGTTGCTAAGCCACTGTCCATCATATTTGAAAAATCATGGCAGTCAGGTGAAGTTCCTGTCGACCGGAAATCGGGAAATATAACCCCCATTTTCAAGAAGGGGAAAATGGATGAGCCAGGGAACTACAAACCAGTCAGCCTCACCTCTGTGCCTGGCAAAATCTTGGAGCAGATTCTCCTGGAAGGCATGCTGAGGCACATGAAAAACAACAAGGTGGTGGGTGACAGCCAGCATGGCTTCACTAAGGGGAAATCTTGAATGACCAATCTGGTGGCCTTCTATGATGGGGCTACGGGACTGATGGACAGGGGTAGAGCAGTTGATGTCATCTACCTGGAATTGTGCAAAGCGTTTGACACTGTCTCACATGACATCCTTGTCTCTAAGTTGGAGAGTCATGAATTTGATAGGTGGACCACTCGGTGGATAAAGAACTGGCTGGATGGCCACACGCAAAGAGTTGTGGTCAATGGCTCAATGTCCAGCTGGAGACCAGGAACAAGTGGTGTCCCTCAGGGATCGGTGTTGGGACCAGTCTTGTTCATCATCTTTGTCGGTGACATGGACAGTGGGATTGAGTGTGCCCTCAGGAAGTTTGCCGATGACACCAAGCTGTGTGGTTCGGTTGATATGTTGGAGGGAAGGAATGCCATCCAGAGGGACCTTGACACCCTTGTGAGGTGGGCTGATGCCAGCCTGATGAAGTTTAACCATGCTATGTGCAAGGTCCTACACCTGGGTCAGAGCAATCCCAGGCACAGCTACAGGTTGGGCAGAGAAGACATTCAGAGCAGCCCTGTGGAGAAGGACTTGGGGGTGTTGTCCGATGAGAGACTTAACATGAGCCAGCAGTGTGCGCTTGCAGCCCAGAAAGCCAACCGCATCCTGGGCTGCATCAAAAGGAGCATGACCAGCAGGTCGAGGGAGGTCATCCTGCCTCTCTACTCTGCTCTCGTGAGACCTCACTTGGAGTATTGTGTGCAGTTCTGGTGTCCTCAACCTAAAAAGGACATGGAACTGTTGGAACAAGTCCAGAGGAGGGCCACGAGGATGATCAGGGGACTGGAGCACCTCCCGTATGAAGATAGGATGAGAAAGTTGGGGCTGTTCAGCCTGGTGAAGAGAAGGCTGCGTGGAGACCTTATAGCAGCCTTCCAGTATCTGAAGGGGGCCTATACGGATGCTGAGGAGGGGCTCTTCGTCATGGACTGTAGTGATAGGACAAGGGGTAACGGGTTCAAACTTAAACAGGGGAAGTTTAGATTGGATATGGGGAAGAAATTCTTTACTGTAAGGGTGGTGAGGCACTGGAATGGGTTKYCCAGGGAAGTTGTGRATGCTCCATCSYTGGYGGTGTTCAAGGCYRGRTTGGACAKAGCCTTGGGTGRCATGGTTTARTGGGAGGTGTCCCTGCCCCTGGCAGGGGGGTTGGAACTAGATGATCTTAAGGTCCTTTCCAACCCTAACTATTCTATGATTCTATGGTTCTGATCTCTAGAGTTTCTGACCTATCTCAGAGCTTGCACTCTCTTTCCTCTCAACTTCTTTTCCCATACTATCTTAAATTCCAGTGTATTCTTACTCTAGCCCCTTACAATGCCGTGTCACCATTGTGTTAAAAATCTTTTGGAATAGACTTCTTATGTTATGCACGCCCTGATGTTGTTGCTGCTTGTGCAGTCCTTTGCTATTGCCAAGCTCTGTTGCTGTATCGGTCCCCTGCATCTGGTTGGGTCTACTTCCTTATTTGGGTCTCCTTCCAGAAATGAGCCTGTTTCCTGCTGCTAGTCTGCTTCAGCTGTAGCACTGACTGTATTTCATTAAAAATTTCCCCTTATAAGAGTTCAAATAAGGGGGGGGGAAGTAGTAAAATGAGTTTAGGAAGAAATAGTTCAATAGCAGCTCATCCCAATGGGCAAGAAGTTGGGCAGAAATGCCCAAATGGGAAAGTCTGGAGCAAGATGCACCTTTTGTGGAAGAGGATCGGGTCAGGGAATACTAAAGCAAACTGGACATACGTAAGTCCATGCACCCAGATGGGACGGACCCATGTGTGCTGAGGGAGCTGGCAGCTGTAATTGTGAGACCACTCTAGATAATCTTTGATTGATAATGGCAACTGGGAGAAGTGTCTGAAGACCGGAGGAAAGCAAATGTCATAGTATCATGGTTTGGGTTGGAAGGGACCTGAAAAGGTCGTCTAGTCCAATCCCCCCCCTGCAATGAACAGGGACATCATCAACTGGATCAGGTTGCTTAATGCCCCATCCAACCTTGAATGTTTCTGGGGATGGGGCATCTACAACCTCTCTGTGCAACTTGTGCCAGGGTTTCACCACCCTCAGCTGCTTGCTCAGTCCCCGTCAGTGGGATGGGGGAGAGAATAATAAAAGTGACAACACTCATGGGTTGAGATAAAGACATTTTAATAGGTAAAGAAAAGGCCACACAAGCAAGCATTGGCATCCAGGTGTTCAGCCTTCTCCAGGAAAGCAGGGCTGTTCTCAATTCATTCATCCCTCAGCCTGTATTGATATTGGGGATTGCCCCATCCCTGGTGCAGGACCTTGCACTTGGCCTTGTGAACCTCCTGAGGTTCACATGGGCCCACTCCTTGAGCTTGCCAAGTCTCCTCTGGATGGCGTCCCTTCCCTCAAGCAGTCAACCACACCACTTGGCTTGGTGTCATTTGCAAACTTGATGAGGGTGCACTCGATCCCACTGTCTATGTCACTGATGAAGATATTCAACAGTTCTGGTCACACTATGGACCCCTGAGGGATACCACTCATCACTGATCATCAGAACATTGAGCTGTTAGCCACTACTCTCTGGATGCAACCATCCAACAAATTCCTTATCTACCAAACAGTCCATCCATCAAATTCATCCCTCTCCAATTGGAGAGAAGGATGTTGTGAGGGACCATGTCAAAGGCCTTACAGTTAGCTCTTCCCTTGTCCACTGATGTAGTCACTCCATCATAGAAGGCCACTAGGCTGGTCAGGCAGGACTTGCCTTTGGTGAAGCCATGCTGGCTGTCTCGAATCACCTCCCTGTCCTCCATGTGCCTTAACATAACCTCTAGGAGGATCTGTTCCACGATCTTCCCAGGCACAGAGGTGAGGATGATAGGTCGGTAGTCCCCAGGGTCCTCCTTTCTACCCTTTTTAAAAATGGATGCAGTGTTTCCCTTTTTCCAGTCACCAGGGACTTCGCCTGATGGCCATGACTTTTCAAATATCATGAAGAGTGGTTTGGCAACTACATTTCCTCAGGACTCTGGGATGCATCTTGTCAGGTTGCATAGACCTATATATGTTCAGGTTCCTCAGGTCATCTTGAACCTGATCTTCTCTTACAGTGGGAGGGACTTTGTAGTCCGTCTTGAGAGGTGTAGGAAGAGAGGTTGCCAGAGAAGACATAGGCAAAAAAGTTGTTGAATACCTCAGCCTTCTCCTTGTCTGTTGTTACCAGTTTGCATGTCACTTCTGTCTGCAAGAAGGAGGACCCAGAGAACTACTGGCTAGCCAGCCTCACCTCAATCCCTTAGAAGTTGATGGAGCAGCTAATCCTGGAAATTATTTCCGGGCACAAGAAGGTCATTAGGAGTAGCCAGCATGGCTTCACCAAGAGGAAATCATGCTTGACCAACTTGATAACCTTCTGTGATGAAGTGACTGGTTTTGTAGATGAGGGGAGAGCAGTGGATATAGTCAAACTGGTCTTAAGGAAGGCCTTTGACATTCTTCCATAAGATCCTCATGGACAAGCTCTTGATTTATGGGCTGGATAAGCAGACAGTGAGGTGGGTTGAAAACTGGCTGAACAGCTGGACCCAGAGGGTGGTGATCAGCAGTGCAAAGTTTAGTTGGAGGCCAATAACTAGTGGTGTACCCAAGGGGTACGTACTGGGTCCAGTCCTTTACAACATCTTCATTAATGGGCTGGATGACAGGGCAGAGTGTGCCTTCTGCATGTTTGCAGATTGACACCAAACTGGGAGGAGTGGCTGGTATGCCAGAGGGTGGTGCTGCCATCCAGAGGGACCTTGACAGGTTGGGGAAATGGCCTGAAAGGAACCTTATGAAGTTGATCAAGGGGAAATGCCAGGTCCTGCACCTGGGGAGAACAACCCCATGCAGTACATGCTGTGGGGCCAAACAGATGGAAAGCAGCTTTGCAGAAGAAGTTGTGAGGGTCCTGGTAGACACCAAATTGAACATGAGCCAGTAATGTGCCCTTGATGCAAAGAAGGCTAATGGTATCCTGGGCTGCATTAGGCAAAGTATTGCCAGCAGGTCGAGGAAGGTGATCATTCCCTTCTGCTCACTGCTGGGGAGGCTGCATCTGGAATATTGTGTCCAGTATTGGGCTCCCCAGTACAAGAGACTGATGGCACTACTAGAGAGAGTCCAACAAAGGGCCACAAAGATGATCAGGGGACTGGAACATCTCTCCTATGAGGAAAAGCTGAGAGAGCTGGGACAGAGAAGAGAAGGCTCAGGGAGGAGAGCTCATTAATGTATATAAATACCTGAAGGGAGGGTTCAAAGAAGACAGAGCCAGGCTCTTTCCATTGGTGTCCAGTGACAGGACAAGAGGCAGTGGGCACAAACTGAAACAGAGGAGGTTCCATCTGATCATAGGGAAAGACTTTTTTTGACCATGAGGTTGACTAAGCACTGGAATAATTTGTCCAAAGAGGTGGTGGAGTTTCCTTCCCTGGAGATATTCAAGAGCCATCTGGACATGGTCCTGGGCAACTGGCTCTTGTTTGAGCATGGAGGTTGGAGCATATGACCTCCAGAGATCCTGTCCAACCTCATTCTTCAATTCTGTGAATTGGATTTATAGCATGCATAGTAATAATTGAATAGTGTTTCAAGTTTCAAGGCTGATTAAGCACAATGTCAAATATCTGTTTTATTCTCATATAGCAAAGATGACAGCAAGCAGTGTTAGTGGAGCATTCTCTGTGAATCACTAGAAAAACTAGGAATGCTAAGAAGATTATCATTAAATGAGATACTATAGGTTAGATGCAGAGTGTTTTGGTTTGGTTTTTTTTTTAATCTCATTGTGCATGTGTTAATATAGCTACATCATGATTCTTCAAATAAGAGGAATAACATAAGAGCTGTAGATATAATTAGTCAAGTTACATGCTCATATAAGATTGTCACAAATTGCTTTCTGTGGTATGTTTTTTACCGATTAATTTATGGCAGTGCACACTTATTCAAGCCTTATGGTGTGGTTTCTTTACCAGCCACTGGTGCTGCAACCACCATCTATGCTGTTGAGGCAGATGGTGACCCAAATACTGGGTTTGAAAAGTCAAAGGAGCTAGGAGAAGTACAGTATCTTATTAAATGGAAGGGCTGGTCACACATCCATAATACTTGGGAAACTGAAGAAACACTAAAGCAACAAAATGTTAAAGGAATGAAGAAACTGGACAACTATAAGAAAAAGGATCTGGAAACAAAACGCTGGTGAGTATTTTTATAACTACTTCCACACTCCTTATATTTTGTAATATAGATGTTTTATTGTGGGTTTGTGAGTTCTATTGCCTCTTTGTGAATGCATAGCTTCAAGTGCCTATACAACAGGAAGACAAAAGCTATAAAGGTGAAGCTTCCCTAACACCTTATGATCCTGTAAGATTCCAAGCACAGAAACTTTACTTGAGCAAGTGAGAATGCTCACACATCTTGTAAAATGAGGCCTTTAAGGAAGCAGCTTCTGCACCTAGATTTTAATGTGCCTGTTAAAAACGAAGTTTTAACAAGATGGGTGGTGGTTTTTCTGGTTTTGTTTTAAATCTTACCTTTTACTAATTGTGTCATTGATTGATTGCATTTTGATCAGAGGTCTTCAGGAATTGCTGCAGAGATTAAAAAAAAATCAGAAATGGTTAAAGCACTCAAAACATTATAGCATTTATTTTTCGTGGCTCAAACTTCTGTTAAAGCCTCAGAACCAAGAATTAAAAAAAATCCTTACGTTTTAGTGCTATGTTTTAGGATTCCATTTTATTAGTATGTTTAATGTAATCTATGAATAGTGGGCTTTTTAGTGATTCCTACTCATAAGATAGATTCTTACAGTGAGCCATCAGTGATGTTCTGTGAAAATACCATGTGAAAAACACTACTCGTTGAGAATAGATATTGTAAATCACCTGTGTGACTAGTACAAGGTGTAGCTGATAGCAGTGTCTTTTGATAAGCTTTCTCACTCATCAGTGATGAGGTACCTAGGCCAGATACAGGAATTTCAGAGTTGTGCCTTCTTCAAAGCTCTCTAAGCAGCATTCCTATGGTGCTTATGTTCAGAGCTTTAAAATTGCCAGATTTTCTTAGTTTTAGAGATGCACAATGTAATAAGTGCTACAAATAAATTCCCATTTCAGGCTGAAAAATGCTTCTCCAGAAGATGTGGAATATTATAACTGCCAGCAGGAACTTACAGATGATCTACATAAACAATATCAAATAGTGGAAAGGATAATTGGTATGTGACAAACTTCCAGATGGAAAAGTGTTGAGAATATTACAAGTTTATTGCTTACATGTTGTTAAGAAATTTAGGTTATTAATATCCCTAACAACTTAAGGCAAAACAAAATCTCTGATGAAAAGAAAAGTTGTCATACTGTCTTTGCTGTGAAACTAGTTCATGTTGTCTTATCACCTAAAATGAGAGCTTTCTTAAATACAGAAGGAAAATATTGATCTGGTATCTCTGATGCATTTCTGCAGCTCATTCAAATCAGAAATCAGAAGCTGGTTATCCAGATTACTATTGCAAATGGCAGGGTCTGCCTTACTCAGAATGTAGCTGGGAAGATGGTGCTCTCATTGCCAAAAAATTTCAGGCGTGTATTGATGAGTATTTTAGCAGAAATCTATCCAAGACTACTCCATTTAAGGACTGCAAGGTGAGTGTGTAATTTCAATGGATTTATGCAGTTGCAGTAATAAAAAAAAAGTTAACATATTTTATGCATCAAAAAAGATGTACGATATAAAATATTTTTTGAATGTTGTCCAGAACAGTAATAATGATAGCTATAGTTATATATGTTGCCAATATCATTATTAAGAATAGTCTTTTGTAGATATTTGTTCCCTGCTTATTTTATTGCCATTAACAGATAGATAGAATTGTTTAGTACTTCAATTTGCTTTAAAACTAACCTTTGTGAATGAGTTCATGTCACTTCTGTTGTGGAATTTAGATCGGCAGTCAAGCTAATTTTAGCTTGCAAATGGGTTGATATTGTTATATGGTCTAGTTGTGATTAATAAAGTCTAGACTTGGTGACCAAACAGATTCCTACTGCTACTTTGTTACTATAAGAAGACATGTTGCGTAACTTCACTTAGTAGTAGGAATGATGTTCAATTTGCTTTTGACAGATTCTAAAACAGAGGCCAAGGTTTGTTGCACTAAAGAAGCAACCATCTTATATTGGAGGACATGAGAGTTTAGAGTTAAGAGATTATCAGTTAAATGGACTGAACTGGCTTGCTCATTCATGGTGCAAGTAAGTATAGTCTTAAATTAGTCTTGCTGTTTTTAATTTGAAAGCATTTATAAATTTGTTTGTTTGTTTGTTTGTTTGTTTTTAGAGGGAATAGTTGTATTCTTGCAGATGAAATGGGTCTGGGTAAAACAATACAAACAATTTCTTTTCTGAACTACCTGTTTCATGAACATCAATTGTATGGGCCTTTCTTGCTGGTCGTACCACTTTCTACCTTGACATCTTGGCAAAGAGAGATTCAAACTTGGGCTCCTCAGATGAATGCTGTTGTTTACTTAGGAGATATAACTAGCAGAAATATGGTGAGTATTTCTTTGTATCATTGAAAAAGATTAGTGGTAAACAAGGCATACTTCATGTTCCTGTATTATGCTAATCTCCAATATTTTTATTAGGAATGAGCAAAAACTTATTTAAAACATTGTATATGTTAAAAATACAAATTAAAAACATAAATTTTGATCTGATATAAATGTATGTGAAAAATTTCATTTCTGCTTAATAATAAAAAGAATTAAAAATGTGACCTTGCATTTGAAAATAAATTGTCTTTTGTCATGTAATTATTTAGGTGCATAAAATAAATATTTAATCCAGACAGCCATAATCTTAATTTGTTTTCTGAAAGGAGGAATGTAAGTAACCTTATCCATTAAGGGTTGAAAAAAAAAACCAACCCCCCCCAAAAAAAAACCACCCCCCCAAAAAAAAACCCACAAAAAACCCCCTGAAACACACACAGACAAAATCCACAAAAAACCTAACTAAACAAAAAGCAACAAACACCCCACCACCACTGTTTAATAATTTATTTTTTTTAAAAGCTTCATGTGTTGTGTTCCTTTTTTGTGATGAGATTCTTGTATGTCACTTCACTTAACATCTATATTGCTGTAGTACCTGAAGTCATCCTGATCGATAAGACCATTTTTCTCTACCTTATAGTTCACTTGATTTTTCTTGTAGATAAGAACTCATGAATGGATGCATCCACAGACAAAACGATTAAAATTTAATATACTTCTAACAACTTATGAAATTTTGCTGAAGGATAAGGTAATCACACATCTTCAGGGAGATAAAATCATTTGTAGAATGTAAAACTCCTTTAGAGTTGGCACATATTTGGGTTCTGGGCCATTAAATGGATGGGGAGTATGGCAACTTTACTCTTGGAAATATGACAGTGAAGTTTTCTTTAAGCACTTTTAGATTTCATGTATGTATGGTGAGGCTTTCTTCCCCCTTCCCCCCCATATCAAGTGGGTTAAACTTTTTTTTTTTCAGTTTGCTTGAGCTTCACATTACTGTCAATTTTTTGCATCTCAAAATCTCTACTTCTCTGTTAGACCATCACCCTGGAACTGAAAAATCAAACCAATCCCTAGCCCCAAACACCTGTGATTCACAACTCTGAAATCCCATGTTTTATCTTTGTATTTGCATGTGCAGTATTATGTATATTACTACTCTCTTCATGATAGTAGCACATAGAGTTATTGTTAATCCTAACAGCATATGAAAATTTTAATTTAAAAAGTTGCTTGTTGGCTTTTTATTTCATTTGTTCATACATGCTGGAAAGAAGATGATAGTTAATAGTGGATTTTTTTAATTTTTTTTTGTCAGTTGGAAATGTATAGATCAGCTTTTTGCCTACCTCTTCCCCCCAAGTATAAACATGTGATGCCTGCATAGCCTTTTGTTGAATCTAGCAAACATAAAAACCATAATTAATACTAAAAACATATGTGTCCATTCATTATTAAAATAAAAGTAGTGATGGTATATATATAACCTCATGTAAAATATCAGAAACTGCATAATATATTAACTTTTATAATGTTTCCCCCCCACCCCCAATTTCTTTAAGTCATTCCTTGGTGGTCTGAATTGGGTATTTATAGGAGTTGACGAAGCTCATCGTTTAAAAAATGATGATTCCCTTCTGTATAAGACTTTAATAGACTTTAAGTCTAATCATCGTCTTCTTATTACTGGAACCCCTCTACAAAACTCCCTCAGAGAGCTTTGGTCTTTGCTGCACTTCATCATGCCAGAAAAGTAAGGAATGTGAAATTTTTTGTGTGTGTGGTCAAGTTTCTTACAGTGGAATATTGTAGTGATTGGATAATATGTTAACAGAGATAAAGAACTGCATTGTGAAGTAGTTTAAATATTTTATATAAAATAGTTGCACACATTTTTCATTCTACTCCTGATAATTTTTTTGGTAGCAGCTGTCACTTTTTCTGTTTTAGCAGTCCACAAAAAAAAAAAAAAAAGGATTGATGCATGACTCAACCCTGAAAAGACATTTCATCTTAATCTAAAAGGAAACTCACATGGATTTACTCTAGGGAAATAGAATGGGACTGGGAATGTCTTCTTTTCTTAGTACCATGAGTGAAAACAAGATTGCACTACACTGCCCGTATCCAGTAGTTCAGTCAGGCAGTGAATTTGCCCTTATAGTTTGCATAGTATAGGTTTATTGTATTGATGTTACTCTACACTGACCTCTGTTTATATCTGAGATAAATAAGAGCACATGTTCCTTTTGGATATCTTGTAAATACATAGCATTGTAGTTCCAATTAGTTTTGGAGTTATGCATTGCATTGACTTCTTCAGAACCTTACAAGCAAAGCCACTAAATCTGTTGTCTGGCACCTATTCTTAATTTGATCACAAAGTCCATTGTCTTAGTTTGTTAGCACATGCCAGAGAATAATCACATTTCATCTAGTCCATACAAACTGCAAAAGGTATGCGGTCTGTTCTCTTGCACTTCCTCCAGCTATGCAACTAATTTTTCATGCTGCTCTTGAGAAACATAATGGAATTTCTACAACCTTCTACCTGGATTTCCATGCAGAAAAGTAAAATGTTGGGTTTTCGCTGGAGAAGTTAAAATCCAGTAGTTTGTTTTGAATATTCATTCTGAAAAATTTTGGAAATTTCTATTCTCCTATTTGCAGGCAAAATATTTGGAATTTCTTGTGAGATGCAAATTCACAAACTTATTAAATAAAGCAGGGGTGTGGGGAAGAAGTCCATATGTGTTTGTGCACATGTGGTATATTTATGGTCTTTGTGTGTCTATGATGTTCATGGCATGTCACTATTTTACCTTTATTCTTTCTTATGTTGAAGGTTTTCTTCCTGGGAAGATTTTGAAGAAGAGCATGGCAAAGGGAGAGAGTTTGGTTATGCAAGTCTTCACAAAGAACTTGAACCATTTCTACTCAGAAGAGTTAAAAAAGATGTAGAAAAATCTTTACCTGCCAAGGTTGAACAGATTTTGAGGATGGAAATGAGTGCATTACAGAAGCAATATTACAAGTAAGTAATGACACTTCTTAATTCCTGCAATTTTAATGATATATCTATATGAAAATTTCTGAAGTGTAATAGTTCTCATAATGCAATTTGAACTGATATTTTGAGAGCTTACATCCTTCATATTTCCACAAATGGTTAGAAATTACTTTCATTGCACATTCTATATCATAGGTGGATTTTAACCAGGAATTATAAAGCCCTGAGTAAAGGTTCAAAAGGCAGTACCTCAGGATTTTTGAATATCATGATGGAACTCAAGAAGTGTTGTAACCATTGCTACCTCATTAAACCACCAGATGATAATGAATTCTGTAATAAACAGGAGGCCTTACAGGTAATACCTTTTTTAAAAAAAACTTTTAGTATGCATGCAGTAATATTATAATTGTTGCAGTTTATAACAACATAAATGTTTCTAAAGATCAGGGTTTTTTCCTGTGAACTTTGAAGTTCGTAATTTAAATACTTTCTAAAAACTACTAGATTGAAATCACAAGTTGTCGCTGCACAAGCTATTTTATATTATAAAGTGCTTATCAAAGCTAAAGGATGTTTCATTTGTAACTTGGCACACTAACTGCTTAAATTTGTAATTAAACTCATCAGAAGTGTTCAGAAATTATTGCTAATAATTGCATACTTATAACAATTATTTCCTTGTCTCATCTGAATAATCTTTGTTAGCTCCAATTATGAATGATGCATCCTTCTTATTTCTGGCATAAAGAATAAAAGCACCTAACTCCAAATTTTTTATTTCCCAAAATTCTGTCCTGAGCCTCTTCAGCTAAAGAGGCCTAATGTTTTCAACATTAAATTCAGCATGCACCTGAGTTTCTCTTCTAGTTGTTCCCACAGGAGCTGAGAAGAGTTGGCATTGTAACCTAGATAAAGCCTGTTGCCTTCTACAAACAAGATTACCCTCACTTTTATCTTGCCTAAGGAACCTGACTGATTAGGCATTGTTTAAAATAACTTAGCAGGTCAAGTAGTAATGCTTATTTTTGTTCAAAAGAAAGTGAGGAACAAGTAGTACTAAGGTAGTCAGGTAGTCTGTTGTTTATTTGTTAGAAAAGAACTTGAGTCTACACTGTAACTGCTCTAACTCGCAGCACACTATATTTACTTAATATTTTAATGAAATGTTAAGATGCTGTTTTATGAGCCAGAACTGAGAAATGCATTTATTTGAAAAACATGCTAGTCAGTACTCCTGTTGATTTCACTTAGAGTGCTCAATACTTTTATGAGTTTTTACAAGATCAGGACTGACTAAATACTTATTAAACTTTCATGTTCCGTCAATGAATGTCTAACCATCTGCAGTGTATGTTAGTGTTGAGGTGAACTTATTTTGCAATACACATTTTATTGTCTTGTAGCATTTAATACGTAGCAGTGGGAAACTAATCCTTCTTGACAAGCTACTGATTCGTCTACGAGAACGTGGCAACAGAGTGCTGATTTTCTCTCAGATGGTGAGAATGCTAGACATCCTAGCGGAGTATTTGAAGTATCGTCAGTTTCCCTTTCAGGTAAGAATTTTGCTGGTAGTAGCCAAGAAGCCTTGATCATTACCACTTTATCTTAAGAAAAGTGTCCTTTTTGAAGAAAGATTTATGAAAATTTTATTTTATGTACAGGAAAAGACTGGCAATTACTATATGCTAAATAGTATTTTGAAACAAAACTGATGAATTAGAAAGACTGTTACATTTCTCTTATCCCCCCCCCCCCATTGTTTTGGCAATTGAGATTTCAAGTTGCTTCAATTAGAATATAGTAGGAGTTCCTTTTTAATTATGTTATTCAATATCTTTAGAGACTTGACGGATCAATAAAAGGAGAATTGAGGAAACAAGCCCTGGATCATTTTAATGCAGAAGGATCAGAGGTATGGTATTAGTGGGTGTTTTTTTTTTAATCTACTCAACTTTATTTTTTTTTCCCCAAGAAATATAACATATATTACACAAAACCTGAATATAGAATAAAGCGAAGGATGTATTACATTGAAATTCCATTTCTATTGCCTAGACTATAAGTTTTACAACTCTTAACAAACAGAAAAACCCACAACCAGAAAAGAAAAAATCAACGAAAACTAAGAGGAGGTTAAATAGGAAACACAGAATTTATGAAAATGGTGTGTAACTAATATAACTACATAGTTGTTTTTTGGTTGGGTTTTTTTTAGAATTTTGTCAATGCTCTTTATCAAAGTAATTTTAAGTACTGTATAAAAATGGAATAATTTAATTTATTTTGTTGTGTAGGACTTAATCCTTCAATTTTTACAGGAGCACAAAACTTTTACACAAGCTTTTGACATTGAAACCCTACTTAGGCAATGGGCAGAATTGAGTTGTTGTCGTGGTTTAAGACTAACTCACGCAGACTCTCTCTCTCACTCACTTCCTCCTCTTTCCCTCCTGGGCATGACGTGCTGTGGTATGGAATAACCTCTTTGGTCAGTTTGGGTCAGGCACCCTGTCTCTGCTTCCTCCCGGCTTCCCCTCCTCCTTGGCCAAGCATGAAACTCAGAAAGTCCTTGGTTAGACCAAAACATCACTAAGCAGTAACCGAAACACTGGTGTTATCAGCGCTGTTCCCAGGCCCAAAATTAAAAACACAGCGCTGCACCAGCTACCAAGAAGGAGAAAAATGACTGCTGCTGCTGAACCCATGACAGTTGTGTGTATCTTTGCATGAAGAAAAGCTATCTTTATTAGCTTAAAAGAGCTAATCTGGCTTCTGTTATCTTAATTTTTTGCCTCTTATTTCCTTCCCCGGAAGAAACTGAAAAACTGATTTCTAGCCATTGTTTGTATACCACTTAAGATTCCTATTTTATTTAGGCTTCCTACTATGGAAGCCATTCCATACCTTTGATAATCTTAGGTCTTTTGTCCTGCACTGACATGGTTTTTCAGTAATAGGAGCATAGCATTTGTCAGTTGTTGCTAAGCTTATGTTTCTGCTATGGAGGAAGAACTTAATTTCATAACATAAATTTCAGGTATTTGTTAAATACAAAATTTAGTTCTGTTTTAAATTTCTAGTCTAGACATCATTGCCTTTTTCTGGAATCCTTGTAGCTGTACTGTACCATTTCTAAGATGAAGGGGGGATCCAAACTTCACACTGTATTAAAGAATAGAGGCAAATGATGGAGTTGTGCAGCAATAATATTATTTCCTGTTATATTCTCTATTTATTTCCTAATAATCAATAAAAAGCTATCTTTTTTTTTTTTTTTGCTATTACTGAGCTACAATATTAATGACAGTATCATTGACAGCTCCAAGGACTTATTCCTGAGCAGTAATGGCTTGCTATTAACTTCTGCTGTATTTAAAAATCAAATTTATTTTCTATTTCACTATTTAATTTCATATGCTTTTTTATTGCCTGTCACATAAGATACTTCTGTAGTCCTTTGTAGTTGTCCCTGAATAACTCCATATTATCTGCAGACTTTGTCACCCCATTGCTCATGCCCATCTCATTTTCATATTGTTTATGAATATGTTGAAGAGCCCTGACCCCATCAGAACACCTAATTTTCTCTTAACAAAAAACCAGAGAGACTTGAGCACACATAAGGCTTAACAACAAGGGGGATGTCCTGGGTTCAGCAGTAGCAGTCATTTTTTTCTCCTTCTTAGTAGCTGGTGCAGTGCTGTGTTTTACACTTTCAGCCTGGGAACAGCGCTGATAACACCGATGGTTTTAGTTGCTGCTCAGTAATGTTTACTCTGACCAAGGACTTTCTGAGTTGCACGCTCTGCCAGGGAGGAGGGGAAGCCGGGAGGAAGCAGAGACAGGACACCTGACCCAAACTAACCAAAGAGGTGTTCCATACCACAGCACATAATGCCCAGTATATAAACTGGGGGCAGTTACCCAGAAGAGCTAGATCGCTGCTCGGGTCTGGCTGGGTATCAGTCGGCAGGTGGTGAGCAGTTGTATTCTCTTCCCTTATTATTTCCCTTATCATTATTATTATTGGTGGTAGCAGTAGTGGTTTGTGTTATACCTTGGTTACTGGACTGTTCTTATCTCAACCCATGGGAGTTGCATTCTTTCAGTTCTCCTCCCCATCCCTCCGGGAGTGGGTGGGGGGAGGAAGGGGGGGGAGGGGAGTGCGCGAGCAGCTGCGTGGCTTCTGGGTTGCCGGCTGGGCTTAAACCATGACAGTTCTTTTTGGCACCTAACGTGGGGCATGAAGGCTTGAGATAATGACAGATCTGACCAGAGTGTGTCTAATCATATTTGTGATAAGCATTTATTGTTTCAGATTAATAGTCACTCGTCACAGTGCTGATTTATTGGCTGTCAAGGTTGTTGCTCTTGATCTCAGAGTTTCAGCATGTCGTACCTTATTTACAGACGGTATTTGCTGTCTTAGTGTTTATCGGCTGGGGGACTTGGGCTAAGGTTCTTGTTTCATCGTACTTTATGGTAATGACTTGTAATACAATAGAATCATTGATCATGAAACTGATCTGGCTTGCATTCCCAGTGTGGTCACCTCCGCTATATTTTGGGAGGTATATAATAGAAGTGTTTAGCAATTACACATCTTTTTTCTGCTCCTTGGCTGGTCAACCTGTGAAGGAGACATTCTCTTACCTTCCCAGCTCCCCACCAGACCATTTACTGCATTATCTGCGAGTTCTGAAAGTTTTGAATGGCCTTCAAGTACCCTTGAGACCTGCCTGCTGATTGTGATGGGGATCACCATGTTGGCACGCATACAGAGTGTGATTTACCCACAATCATTTTGTCTGGACTCAAAAGTTAAGCAGAGTCAGGTTTGTGTCTTGTCTAGGGTTAGACGATGATACAGGAGGACCAAGAGATTTTCCCCGAGGCTGGACAGTCATGAGTGTCAGGGTGTGTGGGATAGTATGGGCAAGTATCTAGGCCAGTGGGCCTCTCCAGTGCTTTGGAACTTCACCAGTGAACAAGTGCAAAATCCAGAAAAATTAGTAAAAAAGAGATATCATCCTGGTCATACCAGAGAAGGACAAATCATGGCAACATGCTGGGGCTTGGCCTATGCTTACAGAGCCCTGATCAACACCGTCCAGCACCTTAAAAGGGAAAAAAAATGTCTCTGGATCTGATGGCAAAGCAACTGACAGTGCTGCTACTCTAACCCCATATACAGCAGCTACTCAAACTCTGACTGCAACAGACAGTGCAGCTACTCCAGGTCCAAGCACAGCAGCTACACCAACCCCAGGGACAAGTACAGCAGCTGTCCAATCCCCATCAATAGATACTGCAGCAACTCCAACCACAGTGATTATCACTGCATCTAAACAGGAGGACCAATTTGTGCCAGTTTTGGTTGCCCCTGTACACAAGGGGAAAAGCAAAAAAGAGGCAAGAAAGATGAAGCAAGATGAAGAAACAATGTACTCTCCACCAACAGCATCTGACCAGTAGTTATTAGTACGTGAATCAGAGGAAGAAGAGGTGACTTCTCAACCCCGGACTTCAACTGAGCTATGGAATATGCGGAAAGATTTTTCCCGTCAACCAGGGGAGCACATCATCACCTGGTTGCTCCGATGCTGGGACAATGGGGCCGATGGTCACGAACTAGAAGGTAGGGAAGCCAAGCAGCTGGGTTCACTTGCTAGGGAAGGGGGAATTGACAAAGCAAATGCAAAAGAAAAACAGTCTGTCAGCTTTTGGAGGCAGCTCTTGGCAGCTGTGAAAGAAAGGTTTCCATACAAGGACAATGTTATCAGTCGTTTGGCCAAGTGGACTGCTCTAGAAAAAGGCATCCAGTCTCTGAGGGAATTAGCCGTTGTAGAGATGCAGGATGTGGGCAAAGGACCCATAGATCCAGATGAAGTCGAATGTACATGACCCATATGGCAGAAATTTACACGGAGTGCACCGTCATCATATGCCCACTCATTGGCAGCAATAACCAGGAATGATATAGCACCACCAACAGTGGATGAAATGATTCATAGACTCTCAGAGTTCAAAGACAATCTTCCCCCTTCCATTATTTCAGCTGTGGAAAAACTGTCCCAGGAGTTCAAACAATTGAGAGATTATCTATCTGATCTATCCAGTCCCCCACATGTACCAACCCACGTCTCAGCTATTACCAAAAGGCGTCCTACTGCTCGAGAGAGAAGATATAGGAGGTATACACCATGGGCCACGCTGTGGTTTTACCTGCAGGTTCACGGAGAAGACATGAGAAAGCGGGATGGAAAACCTACCTCAGCTCTGGAGGAACGGGTGCATGAATTGAAGAGGAGAACAAAAGTCAAGGACGATCATTCCATGAAAGCTGTGTTTTTTGTCTCTGGTGAGCAGGTTCCCAGATGGGGTGGAAGAGCTGATTTTACTCCAGCTCCTGTGATAAAGACTAATCGCTGTCAACAAGATGTAAGTGACCAATGTGATCACTATTAGAGGGGCCCTGCCTCCCGCCAGGTGGAAGTAGGGGACAGTCGGATTTCCTGGACTGTGTGGATCAGATGGCCTGGCACATCAGTCCCACAGAAGTATAACTCTCTAGTAGCTACCGGTGCACAGTGTACCCTGATGCCATCAAGCTGTTGAGGGGTGGAACCCATTTATATTTCTGGAGTGACAGGAGGATCCCAAGAGTTGACTGTACTGGAGGCTGAAATCAGCCTGACTGGGAAGGAGTGGCAAAAGCACCCCATTGTGACTGGTCCAGAGGCTCCATGCATCCTTGGCATAGACTACCTCAGGAGAGGGTACTTCAAAGACCCAAAAGGGTGCTGATGGGCGTTCGGTATTGCTGCTTTGGAGACAGAGGGAATTGAGCAGCTGTCCACCTTGCCTGGTCTCTCAGAGGATCCTTCTGTTGTGGGGTTGCATTCTTTCGAAGAATAACAAGTGCCAATCGCGACCACAACAGTGCACCGGCGGCAATATCGCACCAACAGAGATTCCCTGATTCCCATCCATAAGCTGATCCGTAGATTGGAGAGTCAAAGAGTGATCGGTAGGACCCACTCACGCTTTAATAGCCCCATATGGCCACTGCGAAAGTCTATCGGAGAGTGGAGACTAACAGGAGACTATCGTGGCCTGAACGCAGCTGCACCATCCTTGAGTGCTGCCGTACCGGACATGCTAGAACTTCAGTATGAACTGGAGTCAAAGGCAGCCAAGTGGTATGCTACAAGTGATCCTGCGAATGCATTTTTCTCAATTCCTCTGGCAGCAGAGTGCAGGCCAGAGTTCGCTTTTACTTGGAGGGGCGTCCAGTACACTTGAAATCGATTGCCCCAGGGGTGGAAACAGAGCCCTACCATCTGTCATGGATTGATCCAGACTGCACTGGAACAGGGGCAAGCTCCAGAACACCTGCAATACATTGATGACATTATTGTGTGGGGTGATACAATGGAAGAAGTCTTTGAGAAAGGGAGGAAAATAATCCAAATCCTGCTGAAAGCTGGTTTTGCCATAAAACAGAGTAAGGTCAAGGGACCTGCACAGGAGATTCAATTTTTGGGAATAAAATGGCAAGATGGATGTCGCCAGATCCCCACAGATGCGATCAACAAGATGACAGCAATGTCTCCACCAACTAATAAGAAAGAAACACAAGCTTTTTGGGTGTTGTGGGGTTCTGGAGAATGCGCATCCCAAATTACAGTCTGATTGTAAGCCCTCTCTATCATGTGACCCGGAAGAAGAATGATTTTAAATGGGGCCCTGAACAACAACAAGCCTTTGAGCAAATTAAACGAGAGAGAGTTCATGCAGTAGCCCTCAGACCAGTCTGGACTGGGCCAGATGTAAAAACGTACTGTACACCACAGCCGGGGTGAATGGTCCCACCTGGAGCCTCTGGCAGAAAACTCCAGGGGAGACTCGAGGTCAACCCCTCGGCTTTTGGAGTTGGGGATACAGAGGATCTGAGGCCAGCTCTATCCCCTCTGAAAAAGGGATACTGGCAGCCTATGAAGGGGTTTGAGCTGCTTCGGAAATGATTGGCACTGAAGCCCAGCTCCTCCTGGCACCCTGGTTGCCCATGCTGGGCTGGATGTTCAAAGGCTGTGTGGTTTCTGGGTTGCCGGCTGGGCTTAAACCATGACAGGGGGTTGTATTTCTGGCCTGTGTTTTGACTGTTTTTTTTCTCCCCAAGTGGCTTTTGCTCATCTTCTAGGATGCTGCTTCCTTTAAACCAGAGGGAAGTCAATAATTGATATCAGTTTGCTTTATGCTTATACTGGGTCTGGCTGGGCTAGAGTTAATTTTCTTTATAGCAGCTCATATGGTGCTGTGTTTTAGATTTGTGACAGAGCACTATAAATAACACACCAGTGTGTTAGCTGTTGCTGGACAGCATTTGCCTTCTCACTCTGCCCCCCCTCCCCCCCAGTGAATAGATTGGGTAGTGTACAAAAGGTTGGGAGGGGACATAACCAGGCAGATGATCCGAACTAAGCAAAGAGATATTCCATGTGAAGGTCCTCAAATGCCTCCAGAGGAGAGCAACACAGCTGGTGGAAGGGCTGGAAGGCATGTCCTATGAGGAGTGGCTCAGGGCTCTGGGTTTGTCTAGTTTGGAGAAAAGGAGGCTGAGTGGTGACCTCATTGCTCTTTACAGCTTCCTGAGGAGGGGAATTGGAGAAGGAGGTGCTGATCTCTTCTTCCTGGTATCCTGTGACAGAACACGTAGGAATGGTTCAAAGATGCATCAAGGGGAGGTTCAGACATGACATTAGGAAGCATTTCTTTACTGAGAGGGTGGTCAAACACTGGAATAGGCTTCCTAGAGAGATAGTTGATTCCCCAAGCCTGTCGGTTTTTAAGAGGCATTTGGACAATGCCCTTCATAACATACTTTAACTTTTGCTCCACCCTGAAGTGGTCAGGCAGTTGGATTAGATGAGTGATGTAGGTTCCTTCCAGCTGAAATATTCTATTCTATTCTATTCTATTCTATTCTATTCTATTCTATTCTGTTCTGTTCTGTTCTGTTCTGTTCTGTTCTATTCTATTCTACTAGCGGTCTACTGGCTCTTGCCATGACAAGCACCTTATTGTATTACAAGTCTAACAAATATTTATGGCATACTTAAAGAATTGTATGAGTTCATAGTCTGCTTTAGAGAGCATATAATAAAGAAGTGTCACATTGGTTCCTTGAAGAATATTACAGCTTATATATATAAAGCTATTTATTGTTTTATAATTTCAGGACTTCTGCTTTTTGCTGTCTACCAGAGCTGGAGGATTAGGTATAAATTTGGCATCTGCTGACACTGTAGTAATATTTGATTCTGACTGGAATCCACAGAATGATCTGCAAGCACAGGCTAGAGCTCATAGGATTGGACAGAAGAAACAGGTATGCAGATTTGTCTTTTAAGCTCCAAACTTAAAGGAAGATTTCATATGGTAGCCATAAGCTGTCTGTCTGGGTCATTGCAGTCCTCATGTATTTTGAGAATAACAAATATTTGCCAAGAATTTCTAAAAAACTTTTAATAATGCTAATTTGCCTTAAAAAAAAAATCAAGAAACTCCCTATATGGTGAGATTGCACAGTGGCCATAGTATATGGATGGGTAGGGAGAAGAGCTGTGGACTTGTCCCACGTTCATTTGCATCATGTCATTCTAGAAAGTAGCTGCTGTATTTCAGGTGCATCCATTTTACTTAAATACTTCATAGTTCTCTTTGTGTTTCTTTCTTGCAAAAGACTTCAAATAGTAATCAGTTTTAACACATTTCCTTGTGGCTATGCTTGTGCCTAATCACAGAAGTTTAAAGAGGATTTCTTTCTTTTATTTTTTTAAATAATTTATATAGTGACTGTGGTAACATGATTGACTGGTTTCATATATTAAATACTAGTTCAATAAGATTTAGAAGATTTGCAATCACAACTAACTTTTCTCCCTGTTGTTGCTCAATTTATGAGCATGTAAATAAAGCCTTTTTTATGATACATAGGTTAATATTTATCGGCTAGTCACAAAAGGATCAGTAGAAGAAGATATTCTTGAAAGAGCCAAGAAAAAGATGGTGTTAGATCATCTAGTAATTCAGAGAATGGACACTACAGGGAAAACTGTACTACATACAGGCTCTACTCCTTCGAGGTATATTTGTATTTATTGCCATGCCAATTTACAATTAAGTATATTTGGCAAGTAAATAAAAATGTAAGTTGCTTCACTTGTTTAATTAAAGGCAAAATAAGGTTTAAAAAGTAAAGATGCAAAGTATATTGTCTTTGTAGACTTTTATATACATAGATATATTAAAATATATATAGTTTTTATTTAACAGTAAAAAAAGTTTAGTTGATTCATGATTATAAAGAACTTTTTCAAGTTATGGAGATAAAATGTTTTTCCTCAAACATACTTTATTTCAGCTCAACACCTTTTAATAAGGAAGAATTATCAGCAATTTTGAAGTTCGGTGCTGAGGAACTTTTTAAAGAACCTGAAGGGGAAGAAGAGGAGCCTCAGGTAAATGAAATACTTCATCTACACTTGATGGACAGAGAAACTACAAATGCATCTGAATTGTTTTGTTGTAAAGAGAAACTTCTGTTTCAGGAAATGGATATAGATGAAATCCTGAAGAGGGCTGAAACTCGAGAAAATGAGCCAGGCCCAATAACTGTAGGAGATGAATTGCTTTCACAGTTCAAGGTATTGCTCTGTTCCTATTCATCTTCATTCTTATGAAACAGGTGCAACAACAACTCAACTCTTTGGCATAGAATGTCTTTTCACCTATACAGGGTAATTACTACCAGTGCAAACATTTAAAAATACATGACGTATTTTCCTAACAAAATAAGAAAGAGATTTACAAATACATTAGTCTTTGATTCAGTTGTTACAATACTGAGGACGGCTGTTTTTCATTTAATGCTTTATGCTTAACAAGCACCACTTAGCACTTTCAGAAGTGGTACTTCTGAAAACAGAATAAAGTTTGGATTTCTTAGTTTATGACTTTTAGAAATTCCTTTCAGCCCCCATGTAAATGTGACTGCCAAAGAATGCTTAACATTTAACACTTAAAATATTAAGTGGGTCCAAATTGTGTGTGAAGGTATGGGTGGGGTGGGGTGGTGGATCTTTTTTGTTGTTGTTGTTTAGGTTTGCTGTGTGTGGTGTGTTTTTGCTTGTTTTTTTTTTAAAGCAGTGCAGATTTTTTAGATCAGTAGAGTATTAAATCACTTTCCTAATCATTCATTTGCAATATATTGTGATTTCTGTATTATTATACTTTCATATTAACTCAGGCATTTGGTTAGACTTGCTTTCTGCTTTGAAGGAAATAAATAATAATCACAACTATTGGGGAGGCATTTCATAGTGCTTCTATTTTAGATTCTCATCTTTATATTCAGCCATGTCGCATGGAGTATGTGCATTTCATATATGAAAATACTTTCATTAGAGACGGTGCTTCATGAAGCATTTTATATGTGTACATTTTGTGTATATATAAATAAATGAACTATGCCGTTCTGAGCTAAGTTTTCCTAAAATATTAATTACCAACTCTTTGTTTAAATAAAATCATGTTTTAATTTGGTGAAAATACGTATGTTCCAATACATAAGGTTGCTAACTTTTCCAATATGGATGAAGATGACATTGAGTTGGAACCAGAACAAAATTTAAGAAACTGGGAAGAAATCATTCCAGAAGTCCAGCGGCGACGAATAGAAGAGGAGGAAAGACAAAAAGAGCTCGAAGAAATATATATGCTCCCAAGGATGAGAAACTGTGCAAAACAGGTATCTCTGGGGTTTGACCAATTAACTTAGTTTTTTGTTGTTGGTGGTTTTTTTTTTTTTTTTTATTACTCTTCTTTTGGCTTGTACTTTTGGGTTGGGTGATTTTCACACATGATACCCCCCACACCTACTCCCTCCCTAATTTTTGACAGGCTAGATAACACATTAAAAAAATGTTTTAGTCACATAGCTTTGAACTACTTAATCTGAAATTCCAGATCAGCTTTAATGGAAGTGAAAGGAGACACAGTAGGAGCAGAAGATATTCCGGATCTGATAGTGACTCCATCTCAGAAAGAAAACGACCAAGAAAACGTGGACGACCACGAACTATTCCTCGTGAAAATATTAAAGGATTTAGCGATGCAGAGATTAGGCGGTAAGATGTGGGGGGACGTGCATGTTTAAAGGGACAAAACATATTTTTTTATCATTTTAGAGTTTGAAAAAATGGAAAACAGTCTGGTTATCCTGAACTTAGTTAAAGAGTTTTATTCTAGGCATTTAAGGCTTTACTCTGTAGTTTGGGGTGCTAACATAAGGAACTGTTATGTCCAGAATTTGAACATTTGGTTTGAAAAATGTTTCCAGTTGTTTTACAGTTTTTAATAGGTATTATTCTTCCTGTATCCCCTGAAGACAGTGATTTTTAAAAAGTTTCAGTTTCTAAGATGGGCGAGGTTTTTTTTAACCCCACAAACAAAATATTGTAATTCCCATCATTTAACCTAAAAACTGTAGTTGAAGAAATGATAGACACGTTTTTGTGGAAATACCTACAAAAGATTCAGTGAGTTTTGTTTTAATTTTCTTGCCACTGTAATTGAATTAATGTTATATAATGATTTTTAAACTAACAAAAAAAATCAATTTTGATAAGTTGTTGTGGTTTAACCTTGTTAGGCAGCTAAGCACTACACAGCTGCTCGTTCAGTCTCCCCCAGAGGGACTGAGGAGAGAATCAGAAGGGTAAAAGAGAAAAAAAGTTGTGGGTTGAAATAAAGATAGTTTAATAGGCAAAGCAAATCAAGGATTTCATTCACTACTTCCCATTAGCAGGCAGGTAATTCCCAGAAAGCAGGGCTTCATCATGCATAACAGTTACTTGGAAGACAGATACTATAACACCAAACGTCCCCTCTCCCTCCTTCTTCCCCCAGCTTTCTATTGCTGAGCATGACATCATGTGATGTGGAATATCCCTGGGGTCAGTTGGGGTCAGCTGTCCTGGCTGTGTCTCCTCCCAACTTCTTGTGTGCCCCCAGCCTACTTGCTGGTGGGATGGTGTGAGGAGTAGAAAAGGCCTTGACTGTGTAAGCACTGCTCAGCAATAACGGAAACATCCCTGTGTTAGCAATATTGCTTTGGTCAAAAATCCAAAACATACTAGCAGGTATGGTGCTCTGAAGAAAATTAACTTTGTCTAAACAAAAACCAGTACATAATTGAATCTGTGCAGCTGGTCCCATCAATATTTGGTGCTAAAAATGCTTCTGTGGTAGAAGGAGGAGAAATTATTTTGCTTTACTTTGCTTGGTTTGTGAAATGCTACTTTGCTTCTGGAATTCAAGCATTCATGCTTCTCTAAAATAATGTAAAGCTTATAAAATATGTTTGATTATATAAACAGCCTTAAAGACCCTTGTTTCCTTTTCATCTAACATATAATGGTTTGTTGTTTTTGTCAGGGGTATTGTGCTTGCATTCCTTTATCTTTCATGTTATGTTTTCTTAAGTCTTAAAATCACCTTACAGTTGTATCTAGCTCCTCTTTATTATGAGAGGCCTAACATAATCTCTGATCTCTCAATTTACTGTAAATCCACATTTGTTTTTTTTATTAGATACATCACATTGCTGAATTTCTTGTCTTCTGAAACTAATTAGCAATTTTTTTGAAATAAATTCTATCTTCTATTGGTTTATTTCCATCAGTTATTAAACCAAATTGAACTGGCTTTAAATGTGGGTTATCTTGGTATACTAAGCTGTCCTGCTCTCTAGTTCTTATTTTCTTTGCATTGTCCACATAGCCTTGTACTAAGACTTTACAAATACATTTTTAAAATCAGTGTAGTTAAGCATACATTTTTTAACTGCAAAATTATTTTCTGTTACTAGATTTATCAAGAGCTACAAAAAATTTGGTGGCCCACTTGAAAGGTAAACTTATTTTATTATATTTGTATAGCAACTTGGAACCTTGTTTTCATTAAAATTAGAACAGTGCACCAAGAAACCTTAGGCTGAAGAGAAAATAGTGTGCTTAATCTTTTGCCTTGACTATAACATGAATTTAATTATTTTTTCCCTTTCTTCATACATGGTATGTATGTAGACAGCCAGTTCAACAAATCTTTAAATTTTGTAAGACTGCTTGGGTTTTTTTTATACTTCACGTACTGTCGTGTTCAATCTGCATTGGTGACAATTGTTCAGTTTTCTTGTTTGATGCAATGGATAAACCCATAGGCTTTCAACAGACTAACTGCTAGTTTTGCATTTTTCTCATTGGCAGTTCTTATTTTAAGCTTTCTGTATTACTCTGTATTTTGAGAATAATTTCCCACCTTCGTTTTCTTTAATAGTATTTATAGCCTATATGATCTTATTATATAGTTCCTTTTCTATTTGAAAGAACGTGTGGTAATATAATTTAAAACTGTATAGTTAGGGACCTTTATAGTTCCTGTTGTATTGTCCTCTATGTGAAGCACCCTTTTTTACAGTTTCTATATTCTTTTCTATAGCTGCTTTTAACTGCATGGATCAAAATTGTACACAGCATAGCAAGTGTGGGTGAATGATAAATTACATGTTCACTTCTCTAGTTTCAAAATCTGAAGGAGTCATTCAAAATACTAAAGTTTTGGAGCTGTAAAAACATATTTGTTTTCTTACAGGTTAGATGCTATAGCTAGAGATGCTGAGCTAGTTGATAAATCTGAGATGGACCTTAGATGTCTGGGAGAACTTTTACATAATGGATGCATTAAGGCTTTAAATGACAATTCCTTTGGACAAGAAAGAGCAGGTAAAGTGTGTTTGGGGGGTGGAGGAGAGGAATAAAAAGTGTCAAGAGATCTGACACTTAATAATAATTTAATTAATTTATTATACTGGAATGGGTTGCCCAGGGAAGTTGTGAATGCTCCATCGCTGGCGGTGTTCAAGGCTGGGTTGGACAGAGCCTTGGGGGGCATGGTTTAGTGGGAGGTGTCCCTGCCCCTGGCAGGGGGGTTGGAACTATATGATCTTAAGGTCCTTTCCAACCCTAACTATTCTATGATTCTATGATTTAATTAGTAATTTTAGTAATAATTTAATAATTTTAATAATAATTCTTGCACTCTGATTAGAACAAAACAGTAGTGTTAGGGGAAAATATTAACAAAGTGTTAACATGCTAGGTGATTTAGAAAAAATTATTGTAGTAAGAAGACTTTTTAGTTTTGTTTATTGTCCCACTTTCCCTAAGTGAATCGTCGCAGTAGAACACAGCATGCTTTTGCTTTACTGTGAAATTTAAAATTAGTCTTCTATTATTATCTGAAAGACCTTGAGATTCTGGAGATTAATTAAAGCATTTTATTATGAATAAGTCTTTTACTATAATTGAACATCTGCTGCTATAGCATCAAACTTTTTTTTCCTTTGTGCTTGTATATAATATACACATAGTGGCTAAATATTTTAATAATTTGGTCCTTTATTTTAAGTGGGTAGACTTGGGAAAGTTAAAGGCCCAACATTCCGAATATCAGGAGTGCAGGTGAATGCAAAGCTAGTCATCTCTCATGAAGAAGAGTTGGCACCATTGCACAAATCCATTCCTTCAGATCCAGAAGAAAGAAAAAGGTATTGTGTGGCATGCTCCCCTTTCCCTTGCTAAGGTTGAGAAGATCGCTCATTTATTTTTCTAATTTATTTCTACTAGATATGTCATCCCATGCCACACTAAGGCAGCTCATTTTGATATAGATTGGTGTAAGGAAGATGATTCCAATCTGTTAATAGGTATCTATGAATATGGCTATGGTAGCTGGGAAATGATAAAAATGGACCCTGATCTCAGTTTGACACAGAAGGTATGTCATCTACAAAATTTCATCAAGGATTTTTTATTTTTTTTTTTTAGGTAACAATGCTAATAAGAACAATTATTGAAAGAGCTTATTTTATGATAACTGAAAATGCACAGAAGTTAGGTCAGTTGTACTCCTTTGTATCCTGGTAAATTATTAGATTTCAAGATTTTGTGTATTTAGTTGATGTATGCCTTCTTAGAACCTGTTATGTTTCTGTATTTCTGTTTATTTGGATCTCTATCACTTGGGTTCTTTCTCTTCTATCTTTTGCTTCCCTAGTTTAAGTGCTCTAGTTTTGTTAATTTTATTCTCGATCTTTTGGAGGCAAAGTTGTTTTGGGGATTTACTTTGGTTTTCCTATCCCTGGTTTCTTTGCTTGAAACTCATTCACAACATGAGAATAGCTATATTCATCAGATTAGAATTAGCACAATAGCTGCTTAGAAGTAGTGAGAAACATAGGGAAAGACTGGAGTGAAGCAAATTCAATGACATTGCCAACAACCTGTAACTTTGGGATTTGAGGAGCCAGAGTTGTATACAAAGTTGTTTAATGATATCCTGCCCCTGCCTTCCATTTAGTTGCTTGTTTTATGAAACCACTAATTTATATTTTTGGCTTCTGAAATATCCTGTGGTAATGAGTTAATGCATTTAGAAGCACAAAGCAGAGCTAGGAGACCGGTGTATGACAGTAATACAGGAGCTGTGCTTTTTTTAGATAAACTATGAGAGTGGAAACAAAAATCTGAGGCTAGTTTCTAGTAAACTTTGTGAGACCATTTCCAAGACTACATTATTTGTGTGTTTGGGGAAAAAATAAAACATTTCAGAAATTTTTCATTCCTCGAAGCATGTTGGCATATTGATCAGTTATAGTTGGATTGTTTGGGTTTTTTTTTACCTTTTTTTTAATTCAGCTTTTCCTGTCCCCAGTGTTCAAGACTAGCAGCTTCCTAATTTGATAATGTGTACTTTTAGTTGATACTACCATTGCTTTTCTCAGATTTTACCTGATGATCCAGATAAGAAACCCCAAGCCAAGCAGTTACAGACCCGTGCAGATTACCTCATTAAATTGCTGAATAAAGACCTTGCAAGAAAAGAAGCACAAAGACTTACTTGTGTAGTAAGTAAAGCTTGATATTCAGTACCGAGATAACATAATGTTTATGGGCATGTCAGCAGATACTTGTTTTATTCTTACTTACACTCTTCTTCGCTTTGTGTAATTTTTCTCTGTATTGCTAATTGTATTATATGAGGCTAACTCAAGGAGTGAATTGCAAGTTTAATATTGTTTTATTCTCTCTTATTTGTATATATTCTCTACTGTTGCATTAGGCTCAGTCTCCAGTCCTGAGAAAAGTCATGGTCATTAGTGGCAAATTAATGCTTTCTTTAACATAAAAACCAAATCTTTTTCTGCAACTGTGGTTCAAAGACACTTGCTGGTTGACATACTAAAGGTACTAATTTGCATTCAGGGCAATTTAAAGAGGAGGAAAACAAGAACTAAGAAGAACAGAGCAACAAAGGCTGCAAAAATTAAAGAAGAAATAAAAAGTGACTCCTCATCACCACCCTCAGAAAAATCTGATGAAGATAACGAGGTAAACATCATTCATATGGTAAAGATGGCTATTCAGTTGCTTCTATTAGTAACGCTCTTTCTGTTTGATCTTCTGTTTGACTTAATAAAATTGAATCACTTGAACGGCATCCTCCTTCTGTGGTACTTAATATTGCATCAATATAATCACATGGAAGATTATATCTATTTTAATTTAATAAGCTTGTAGTTCAGACATTATGATTAGTTTTCCAAATTAGGATATCATGAAATAAAGTTGCCAGCCAGTTACAAGTGACATTGTGCAATTTCAATATTCTTTAAAGACTTGAGCATTGTATCTGCTAGAAATACAATTTTAATGTAACATCTGAAAATAAAACTAATGTTTCTGACTAATCCATTATTACTACTGATAATGATTCTTCAAGTAGCAACTTAAGTTCAGGTTCAGGAAAAAATCAAGCTTGGTTAGAAAGAACAGCACAAATAAATGATGTTTTGAGACATGCTAGTAAATGCATCTGTTTATCTCAGGGTTTTCATTATACTAATAGACCACTTAACTTTCTTATGTTTTTATGATGTATTCCTTTAGTCTTCTGTTTTTGTTGGGTCATTTATTTAAATTTATCACACAGCAGAAACCACTAGAGAGAAATAAAAAAAACAAAACACAACAATAAAAAAACAACAGATGACATTTAGGGGCCATGTTGCACCTAATATTCTGGTTTTGAAATAGCTGAAAGAACAGCAGATTCTTCAGAACACCTCTGGAAAAAAGAAAGTTGGAACTATGTTCCCTTTTCCTGTAACTGTAAATGTTTAATTTGTGGTCAGTAAAAGGTTACTGGAACAAAGCTAACCAGAACACAGGTCTTTAATCTTCACCATGCCCTGAAAAATTGGCTCAGTCTTGTGATGCCTACTTCCTTATTGGTTTTAGCTCTTTGCAGCTTAACTACATTTTACAGGGGCAGATATCTTTGGGGATTTGAAAGTTAAATGGACTTAATTTCTCACACCCCATATTACCCCTTGTTTTGTGTCACATCAAGGAAATGAGTAGTCCTCATTTTGTTTCATAACTGCATCCAGCTCCATTTGGTAGGTGTTAAACCGAAGTCTAAAGAGATCACACACAGATAAAAAGTACATTTTAATCTGATGGTTACAAAACTTGTATAGTCAGGAAATCAATTTGATGACATATGCTTGTGTATTGCAGAATGAGATTGTTATAGTGAAGCATCCACATAAAAAAATAAAAGCAGAAGAAGAAAATGAAGAAAAGCCTGAGCCAGATATTGGTATAAAAAAGGATGCTGAAGAAAAAAGAGAGACAAAGGAAAAAGAAAATAAGAGGGATTTGAAAAGGGAGAAAAAAGAAAAAGAGGATAAGAAAGAATTAAAAAATATTAAAGAAAAGAGAGAAAACAAATTAAAAGAATCCACACCGAAAGAAAAAGAAGCAAAGGAAGTAAAGGTAACTGGGTTTATTTTTCTTATATAGTACTAGAAAAGGCCAACAGGTTTCTGTGAATGATTTTGAGTAGAAAAGGTATTTTGAATCATTTACTTTACAGCTCTCATTTCATTAAAATCTTTTTCATCATTTGAAGTTTTATTTTTGCCACTTGTAACTCTAAGGGCAGGCAACTGAAACAGGAAATTGCCTCTTTAAGATGCATAGCTTAGTGGGACTTGAGAGTACAAGGGGTGCAAGAAATTTGTCCATTCTCCTCTATCCCTCAGAAAGAGAAAAGTAAAGGTGCTGTCACTGAATGTCAGATTTTTTTTTTTTTTATTGAAGAGAATACAGAAATTACAGTGATTGCCTAATTGCAGTATAATTCCAGCCCCAAAATAAGGTTTGCTTATCAGATACATTTTCATATTTTGTTCTTAGGTAAATGAAATAAAATCTGAAAATAAAGAAAAAAATAAAAAAGTTTCATTGTTGGATATTCCAGTTCATATTACTGCAACTAGTGAACCAGTTCCTATATCTGAAGAACTAGATCAGAAGACATTCAGTGTGGTATGTCCCTTGTTGATAACTTTTTTTACACTTGATATTCTAAATGAAAACAATTTCTGATGTTCTTGATTCTGCTATTAGGCTTTATAACACAGATATCCCTTGCCAGTAAAAGATTAGATCTGTGAAGGTTTATCGACACTATACTAAAGTCAGCAGTTCTATTTTATTGCATTCATGCAGTATAGTGAAGAGTATTTGCCTAGTTGTCTGTGCACTGAATAGTTTTAAAATACAGACTGTGAAGATCAATCCTCAAGAATAATTTGTGGATACGGCTTCTTAAAGGACAGAAGTGAATGAATTTTAGTGCAGTTGCTGTAGTGTCTGGCTGGGTCTTATCAAATACCTCTTTGTTCTTTGCAAGCTAACAAGAGAAATGAAGTTTCAAAGTTGCGCTTGAAGTATTACAGACTTGTTGCATTAGACAGAGGAAGGAACAAATCTGTTCTGGAAGGTATATTCTTCATTATGCCATGGTCAAATTAATCTAATTGGCATGTTTACCTTTTTAAATGGAAATTACTGCTGTGGGTTGTTGAGGCTAACTCATTTAACTTCTTGTCTAACTTGTGACAGGTAAAACTATACATTTCATCTTCTTACCTTACTACTGTGACTGAATGTGATGGGTTGAGAATTTATGGGTGAGAATTAATGGAGAGGCTAATATGGGAGACACTGTTGTGGGTGTTTACTATAGGCCACCTGATCAGGAGGAGGAAGTTGATGAGGCCTTCTATGGGTAGCTGGAAATAGCCTCACAGTCCAAGGCCCTGGTTCTCCTGGGGGACTTAAACCACCCAGATAGTTCTTGGAGGGGCAACGTGGCCCAGCACATGCAGTCCAGGAATTTCTTGCAGATCATGGAAGATAACTTTTTGTTACAAGTGGTAGAGGAGCCAAGGAGGAAAGGTGTGTTGCTGGACCTTGTACTAACAAATCAAGAGGGAACTGGTTGAAGACGGAAAGCTTGGGGGCAGCCTTAGCTGTAGCGATCATGAGATGGTGGAACTCAGGATCCTGCATGGGGGAATCAAAACAGTAAGCAGAATTCGAACCTTAAACTTCCCGAGAGCTAACATCAGTTTCTTCAAAGACCTACTTAGAGGAATCCCATGGTATAGCGATCTAGAAGAGAAGGGACCAAGAGAGCTGGTTGATATTTAAACACTATTTCCTCCAAGCTCAAGACCAGTGTATACCCATGATGAAGAAATCAAGTAAAGGGGTCAGGAGACCTGCATGGGTGAGCAGCGAGCTCCTAGTTAATCTCAAACACAACAAAGAAATTTATGAGAAGTGGAAAAAGGGACAGGCCAAGTGAGAGGACTATAGGAACAGCATAAGGGTATGAAGGGATATGACAAGGAAGGCCAAGGCCCACTTAGAATTAAGCCTGGCAAAGGACATCAAGTACAACAAGAAGGGCTTCTACAAGTATATCAGCAGCAAAAGGAAGATGAGGGAAAATGTGGGGCCGCTGCTGAATCAGATGGGTGTCCTGGTAACAGAAGACACAGAAAAGGCTGCCATACTGAATGCCACCTTTGCCTCAGTCTTTACCACTAAGAATGGCTCTCAGGAGTCCCAGAAATCGGAGGTAAGAAAAAAGGCTGGAGAAAGGAAGACTTCGCCCTAGTCATAGAGGGTTGTGTTAGAGATCAGCTAGACAGAATTAAGACATATAAATCCATAGGCCCTGATGGGATGCACCCAAGGCTGCTGAGGGAGCTGGCAGATATTGTTCGTCTGCCGCTCTCCATCATCTTTGAGAAAACATGGAGAACGGGAGAGGTGCCTGATGACTGGAGGAAGGCAAATGTTACTCCCATTTTCAAAAACAGCAAGAAGGAGAACCTGGGAAACTACTGCTACTCAGCCTCACCTCTATCCCTGGAAAGGTGATGGGACAGGTCATTCTGGAGGCCATTACCACGCATGTAGAAGAGAAGGTCATCAGGAGTAGTCAGCATGCATTCACCAAGGGTAAATCTTGCTTGACCAATCTGATAGCCTTTTATGATGACATGGTAGGATAGGTCAGCGAGGGGAGAGCAATGGATGTTATCTTAGAATCATAGAATCATAGAATAGTTAGGGTTGGAAAGGACCTTAAGATCATATAGTTCCAACCCCCCTGCCAGGGGCAGGGACACCTCCCACTAAACCATGCCACCCAAGGCTVTGTCCAAYCYRRCCTTGAACACYRCCAGSRRWGKAGCATTCACAACTTCCCTGGGCAACCCATTCCAGTGCCTCACCACCCTTACAGTAAAGAATTTCTTCCTCATATCCAAACTAAACTTCCCCTGTTTAAGTTTGAACCCGTTACACCTTGTCCTCTCACTACAGTCCCTAACGAAGAGTCCCTCCAAAGCATCCCTATAGTCCCCCTTCAGATACTGGAAGGCTGCTATGAGGTCTCCATGCAGCCTTCTCTTCTCCATGCTGAACAGCCCCAACTTTCCCATCCTATCTTCATACGGGAGGTGCTCCAGTCCCCTGATCATCCTCGTGGCCCTCCTCTGGACTTGTTCCAACAGTTCCATGTCCTTTTTACATTGAGGACACCAGAACTGCACGCAATACTCCACGTGAGGTCTCACAAGAGCAGAGTAGAGGGGCAGGATCACCTCCCTCGACCTGCTGGTCACGCACCTTTTGATGCAGCCCAGGATGCGGTTGGCTTTCTGGGCTGCAAGCGCACACTGCTGGCTCATGTTCATTTTCTCATCGACCAACACCCCCAAGTCCTTCTCTGCAGGGTTGCTCTGAATCTCTTCTCTGCCCAACCTGTAGCTGTGCCTGGGATTGCTCTGACCCAGGTGTAGGACCTTGCACTTGGCATGGTTAAACTTCATCAGGTTGGCATCAGCCCACCTCTCAAGCTTGTCAAGGTCCCTCTGGATGGCATTCCTTCCCTCCAGTGCATCAACCAAACCACACAGCTTGGTGTCATCAGCAAACTTGCTGAGGGCACACTCAATCCCACTGCCCATGTCACAGACAAAGATGTTGAGCAAGACCGGTCCCAACACCGATCCCTGAGGGACACCACTCGCTACTGGTCACCAGCTGGACACTGAGCCATTGACCAGAACTCTTTGCATGTGGCCATCCAGCCAGTTCTTTATCCTCCGAGTGGTCCACCTATCAAATTGATGTCTCTCCAACTTAGAGACAAGGATGTCATGTGAGACAGTGTCAAACACTTTGCACAAGTCCAGGTAGATGATATCAACTGCTCTACCCCTGTCCATTAGTTCAGTAGCTCCATCATAGAAGGCCACCAGATTGGTCAGGCAGGATTTCCCCTTAGTGAAGCCATGCTGGCTGTCACCAACCACCTTGTTGTTTTTCATGTGCCTCAGCATGCCTTCCAGGAGAATCTGCTCCAAGATTTTGGCAGGCACAGAGGTGAGACTGACTGGTCTGTAGTTCCCCGGCTCATCCATTTTGCCCTTCTTGAAAATGGGGATTATATTCCCCTTTTTCCGGTCGACAGGAACTTCACCTGACTGCCATGATTTTTCAAATATGATGGACAGTGGCTTCCTTGACTTCAGCAAGGCTTTTGACACTGTCTTCCATAACCTCCTCATAGGTAAGCTTAGGAAATGTGGGTTAGATGAATGCACAGTGAAGTGGATCAAAAACTGGCTGAATGGCAGAGTTCACACATCAGTAGAGTAGAATCCAGTTGGAGGCCTGTAGTCATTTGTATTCCCCAGGGATCAGTACTGGGTCCAGTCTTATTCAACTTGCTTATCAACAACCTAGACAGACAAAGGGCTGGCGTCTACCCTGAGCAAATTTGCTGATGACACAAAGCTGTGGGGAGTGGTTGATACACCTGAAGGCTTTGCTGCCATTCAGCAGGACCTTGATAGGCTGGAGAATTGGGAGGAGAAAAACCTAATGAGGTTCAACAAGGGCAAGTATATGGGCACCTGGGGAGAAAGAACCCCAATTACCAGTACAAGTTGTTGGCTGGCCTACTAGAGAGCACTTCAGCTGAGAAGGATCTTGGAGTATTGGTAGATGATAAGTTGACTGAGCCTGCAGTGTGCCCTTGTGGCCAGGAAGACCAATGGTATTCTGAGGTGCTTTGGAAGGTGCGTGGCCAGCAGGTTGAGGGAGGTGATCATTCCGCTCTGCTCAACCCTTGTGAAGCCACATCTGGAGTACTGTGTTCAGTTCTGGGCTCCTCAGTACAAGAAAGACAAGGAGCTACTGGAGAGGGTCCAGCAGAGGGCCACAAGGATGCTCAGGGGTCTGGAGCACCTTTCTTAGGAGGAGAGATTGCAGGAGCTGGGCCTGTTTTAATCAAGAGAAGACTGAGAGGGGGTGTCATTAATACATATAAATATCTCAAAGGTGGGTGCCAGGAGGATAGTGCCAGACTCTTTTCAGTGGTGCCCAGTGAGAGGATGAGGAGCAATGGCCATAAACTGCAACACAGAAAGTTTCACTTCAACATGAGGAAAAACTTCTTAACACTGAGGGTGGCAGAGCACTGGAACAGGCTGCCCCGGGGCCTTGTGGATTCTCCCTCTCTTTAGACATTCAAAACTCTTCTGGATGTGTTTCTGTGTAACCTGCTCTAGGTGGCCCTGCTGTGGCAGGTGGGTTGGACTAGATGATTTCCAGAGGTCCCTTCCAACCCTAATGATTCTGTGAAAGGTATTGCCAAGTAAGCGTCTATAATTTAAAATATGCTAACTGGTTTATCTGCATTTACTATTAGCATATTTGAATTTGTGTGAAAATTCAAGAATGCACATATGAAATATATCTATGGGTACATCTGTGTTGACATCACTGTTACTAATTTAAGGCACAGCTAAAGTAACTATCCTATATATCTCAGTTTCTGTCAGTATCTGCATAGAAGTAGGGTTTATAAACTGCTCAGAGTAAGAATGCTGATCCTGTGTTGAATGCCAAGTTTAATTGTTTCAGAAAGTATCTTGTCCTGGTTTCAGCTGAGATAGAGTTTATTTTCTTCCTCATAGCTGGTTGTCGTGGTTTAAGCCTCTATAACTCACGCAGTTGCTCCCTCACTCAGTCCCCCCTCTTTCTTCCCTCCGCTCCCGGGTGGATGGGGAGGAGAATCGAAAGAATGCAATTCCCACAGGTTGAGATAAGGACAGTTTAGTAACTAAGGTATAACACAAGACCACTACTGCTACCACCAATAATAATAATGACAACGCAAATACAAGGAAAGAATACAATCGCTCACCACCTATACCCAGCCCGACCACGCAGTGCACCCCCCCCCCACCCTTCCGGGTCTCTGCCCTCTGTTTTTATATCCTGGGCATGACGTGTTGTGGCATGGAATACCTCTTTGGTCAGTTTGGGTCAGGTGTCCTGTCTCTGCTTCCTCCTGGCTTCCCTTCCTCCCTGGCAGAGCATGAGGCTCAGAAAGTCCTTGGTCAGACCAAAACATTACCAAGTAGTAACTGAAAACACTGGTGTTATCAGCGCTGTTCCCAGGCCGAAAGTCAAAAACACAGGGCTGTGCCAGCTACCAAGAAGCAGAAAAATGACTGCTGCTGGTGAACCCATGACAGTATCCACCCCTTATTCCATACCATTCACGTCATGCTCAGATCCCACATTTTTAATATACCATCACATATATATATATACATACACAGGGAGAGAGAGATCATCCCTTAGTGCATGGACCAATCCCTATAAAGCTGATGAGTCCATTCGGTCCGTGATGTCGGGCTCCATCTCTTGTAACAGCCTTTCAGAGCAGGTGAGGCTGTGTGCAGTGTTCACACTCGTCAATAACCTGGGCCACAGAGTACATTGCTAAGTCCACCCCTCGATCATGAGTCCATCTTTATGCTGCATCTCTGCCCTGATGGCCTGAGGTGTCATGGGCCCACCAGGCTCAAAATAATTCACCCTCCCCTCCAGCAGTTTCTGCAGCTTGTCGTTGGGGACTCCATACAGCTGCATTCCATCTCCAATGCTTCCAAAGCACTGGAGGGGCCCAGTGGACTAGATACTCGCCCATACAGTCCCACACACCCTGCCACTCATGACTGTCCAGCTGCAGGGAAAATCTCTTGGTCATCCTGGATCATAGTCTAACCCCAGACAAGGCCCACACCCCACTCTGCTTAACTCTGGGGACCAGACGAAATGGTTGTGGTTAAAACACACTCTGTATTCATGCCAATACTCTGATCCCCATCACAATCAGCAGGCAGGTCTCAAGGGTACCTAAAGGCCATTCAAACCCTTCAGAACTCTCAAATGAGGCTGGTGTACTTGTCACTGGGGCTGGTGTAGCTGCTGTGCTTGCCAGCTCTCTCACCACCAGCTGCTCTTTGTCTGAGTCCAGATCTTCCTCCTCTGCCTTGCTGGGAAGTGCTGCGTGGTCTCCTGCATCCTCCTGGGGCTCGGGCTCACAGGGCTTTGTTGGTGGCTGCTGGGGAATGCTCTTGGCTGCCGCAGGGCTGGGCTCAGCTGCAGGGCTCAGCTCCCTCATTGTCTCCTCCCACTGCTTGGCAGCTGCCGGGCTGGGTTCGGCAGCGGGGCTCCCCTCCTCTGCCACGTCCTTCGTGGCCTCCTGGTCCCAGGGGCCATGCTCCCAGGCCAGTTCAGCCGGCGGCGGCTCCCGGGACTGCCCCCCTTGGCTCCCCACAGCCTCATGATGACGGAGGTGAGGTCGAGGGCCAGGACGGTGAAGAGTAGCCAAACTGCCCCGTACAAGTCCATGTCCACATCCGCTCCCCCCTGCTTCTGGAGCCTGCCCCTATTACAAGCCATTCCAATAAAGTACAATGAAACAAGAACCTTAACCCAAAAGCCATATCCGAAAAATGTTAAGTTAACAAATACCAGCTGTAAGTAAGGTACAACAGGCTGAAACCATGAACTCAAGAGAGTCAAGAGCAACAACTTTGGGAGCCAATAGATCAGCATTGTGATGAGTGGCTATTAATCCTGTCCTTATCTCAACCCTTTGTGCCCCACGTTGGGCGCCAAAAAGAACTGTCGTGGTTTCAGCCTCTATCACTCATACAGTCGCTCTCTCACTCACTCTCCCCTCTTTCTTCCCTCCGCTCCAGGGTGGATGGGGAGGAGGATCGAAAGAATGCAACTCCCACAGGTTGAGATAAGAACAGTTTAGTAACTAAAGTATAACACAAGACCACTACTGCTACCACCAATAATAATAATGACAACGCAAATACAAGGAAAGAATACAGTCGCTCACCACCTATACCCTGCCCAACCAAGCAGTGCACCCCCACCCTTCTGGGTCTCTGCTCTCTGTTTTTACATCCTGGGCATGACGTGCTGTGGCATGGAATACCTCTTTGGTCAGTTTGGGTCAGGTGTCCTGTCTCTGCTTCCTCCCTTCTTCCCTGGCAGAGCATGAGGCTCAGAAAGTCCTTGGTCAAACCAAAACACTATCAAGCAGTAACTGAAAACACTGGTGTTATCAGCACTGCTCCCAGGCCAAAAGTCAAAAACACAGCACTGCACCAGCTACCAAGAAGCAGAAAAATGACTGCTGCTTCTGAACGCATGACTCTGGTACAGTGCCGTGTCTTGGCTTTAGTCTGGGAATAATGCTGATCACACACTGATGTTTTAGTTGTTGCTAAGTAGCACTTACCCTGATCAAAGACTTTTCAAGTCTTTCATGCTCTACCAGTGAGGAGGGGTGCAAGAAGTCCAGAGGAAGCAGATACAGGACACCTGACCCAAATTAGCTGGAGGGATATTCCATACCGCAGCACGTCATGCTCAGTATATAAATTAGGGAATGTTATGCAGAAGGGAGTGATCACTGGTCGGGTCGAGCTGGGTATTGGTTGGTGGGTGGTGAGCAACTGTATTGTGCATCACTTGTGATTTCTGAGCTTTCATTTCTTTTGTTTTTTTCCTACTATTGTCATTATTGGTATTCTTTCTATTATCACTGTATTTTATTTTGCTTATTAAACTGTTATCTCAACCTGCAGGTTTTCAGTTCTTTACATTCTTTACACTTTTTGGATAGATTATTTTGGGAATGGGTACTTGAAAGACCTAAGAGGGTCCTGATGGGCTTTTAGTATAGCTGCCTTGGAGAAGGAGGAAATTAAGCAGCTTCCCACATTGCCTGATCTCTCAGAGGACCCTTCTGTTGTGGGGTTGCTGAAGGTCGAAGAAAACAGCAGTGCACTGGTGGCAATATCGCACCAACTGAGACTTCCTGATTCGCTCCATTAGCTGATCTGTAGACAGGAGAGCCAAGTAGTGATCATCAGGACCTCCTCACCCTTTAATAGCCTTATATGGCCAGTGCAAAAGAAGTCTAATGGAAAATGGAGACTAGCAGTAGACTATCGTGGCCTGAATGAAGGCCGCCGCTGAGTGCTGCTGTACCAGACCTGCTAGAACTTCAATATGAACTGGAGTCAAAGGCAGATAAGTGGTATGGCACAACTGATATTGCCAATTTATTTTTCTCAATCCCTTGGGCCACATTCTGCTTTTACTTGGAGGGGTGTTCAGTATTCAGGGGGAAGCTCCAGAATATGTGCAATACCTTGTTGACATCATTCTGTGAGGTGATGCAGCAGAACTTTTTGAGAAAGAGAAGAAAATAATCCAAATGCGTCTGAAAGCCATTTTTTCTATAAAACAAAGTAAGGCTAGGGGATCTGCACAGGACATCCAGTTTTTAGGAAGAAAATGGCAAGATGGACATCATCAGATCCCAGTAGCTGTGATCAACTAAATAACAGCAATGTCTCCACCAACTAATATGAAAGAAACACAACCTTTCTTAGGTATTGTGGGGTTCTGGAGAATGCACATCCCAAATTACAGTCTTATTGTAAGCCCTCTCTATAACATGACAGAAGAAGAACAATTTCAAATGGGGTCCTGAGGAACAACAAGCCTTTGAAAAAATTAAATGAGAGAGAGTCCATGCAGTAGCCCTTGGAAAATTCCTGACAGTGCAAGATGTGAAAAATATGCTCTACACCGCAGCTGGGGAGAATGGTCCTATCTGGAGCTTCTGGCAGAAAGCACCAGGGGAGACTCTAGGTCAACCACTCGGATTTTGGAGCTGGAGATACAGAGGATGGCCCACTATATTACAACTGTAAAAGATATATTGGCAGAATATGAAGGGGTTTCAGAAGCTTCGGAAGTGACTGCTATGGAAGCATAGCTCCTCCTGACATGCTGGTTGCCCATACTAGGCTGGATGTTCAAAGGGAAGGTCTCCTCTACACATAAGCAACTGATGCTGCATGAAGTAAGTGGGTTGCACTGACCACACAAGGAGCTCAAATAGGAAATCCCAGTCATCCAGGAATATTAGAAGTGATTATGGACTGGCCAGAAGGCAAAGCTTTCGGAATGTTACCAGAGGAGGAGATGACACTTGCTGAGGAGGCCCTACTGTACAACAAACTGCCAGAAAGTTAGAAGCAATGTGCCTTGTTTACTGATGGGTCCTGATGTATTGTAGGAAAATATCGGAGACAGAATGTGGCTGTATGGAGTCCCCTATGACCAGTTGCAGGAACTGCTGAAGGAGAGGGTGAACTGAGTCAGTTTGCAGAGGTGAAAGCCATCCAGCTGGCCTTGGACATTGCTGAATGAGAAAAGTGGCCAGTACTTTATACTGACTCATGGATGGTGGCAAATGCCCTGTGGGGGTGGTTGTAGCAATGGAAGCAGAGCAACTGGCAATGCAGAGGTAAACCCATCTGAGCCACTGCACTGTGGCAAGATATCGCTCCCCACGTGCAGAACCAGGTGGTGAAGGTGTGCAATGTAGGTGTACCCAAGAGTCGGGCCACTGAGGAACACCAGAACAACCAACAAGTGGATAAAGCTGCTAAGATTGAAGTGGCTCAGATGGATTTAAATTGGCAACATAAGGGTGAAATATTTTTAGCCCTGTGGGCCCATGACACCTCAGGCCATCAAGACAGAGATGCAACATATAGATGGGCTCGTGATCGAGGGGTGGACTTAACAATGGACACTATTAGCCAGGTTATTCACAAATGTGAAATGTGCTGCAGTTAAGCAAGCCAAGCAGTTAAAGCCTCTCTGGTATGGAGGATGATGGCTGAAGTACAAATATGGGGAGGCCTGGCAGATTGACTATATCACCCTCCCACCAACCCGCCAAGGTAAGTACCATGTGCTTACCATGGTGGAAGCAACCACCAGGTTGCTGGAAACGTATACTGTGCCCCTTGCCACTTCCCAGAACACTCTCCTGGGACTTGAGAAACAAGTCTTATGGTGACATGGCACCCCAAAAAGAATTGAGTCAGATAATGGGACTCATTTCCAGAATAACCTCATGGACACTTGGGCCAAAGAACATGGCAATGAGTGGGTCTATCATATCCCCTATCTTGCACCAGCCTCTGGGAAAATCAAATTGTGCAATGGACTGTTAAAAAACGCACTGAGAGCAATTGGTGGTGGGACTTTCAAACACCGGAATACACATTTAGCAAAAGTCAACACTAGGGGATCTGCCAACAGTGCTGACACAGCCCAATCAAAATTTTTACATACCATAGAGGGGGGTAAAGTTCCTCTAGTGCATGAAAAGAATCTGCTGAAGAAAAGAGTCTGGCTTATTCCTGCCTCAGGCAAAGGCAAACCCACTTATGGATTGCTTTTGCTCAAAGACCTGGATGCACTTGGTGGTTAATGCGGGAGGATGGCTAAGTTCGGTGTATACCTCAAGGGGATTTGATCTAGGGTGAAAATAGCCAGTGAACTGGACTGTATGCTGCTGTATAACACTGGATATTGTCGCTTCCATGGCGGCTATACACCCATTACTGCGCTGGATGCCTCGTGGCACCCATCTCAACCACTCTGGATATGAGTATCTGAACCTGTCTCCCTTTTGGTCACCACATTAATGAAGAGTGAACTTTGACAAAACTGGACAAATGCAGCAGTGATGGAATCAGAACAAGCTTCAGCATGCAACAATCCAACACTGTACACCATCCATCTTTCCTGTGCAGAAAGACTTTTATCACAGATGGAGCCCCAAGTCATGGACTGAATGAACGCAGCAAACTTTTGTAGGGATGTTCCATAGACTAAGGGAATGTTATCTGTGTGTGTGTATGTATATCTCTGTCTAAAGACAGGAAAGTTGATTGTGGGAAGTATGAGACCTGTCTCTATACAAATGCCTGTAGCATGGGGAACAAACAAGAGGAATTAGAGATGTGTGCACATCTATGGGGGTATGATATCATAGGCATCACAGAAACATGGTGGGATGGCTCCTATGACTGGTGTGTTGGAATGGAAGGTTACAGGCTCTTTAGGAAAGACAGGCCCAGTAGGCAGGGAGGGGGAATTGCTATTTATGTTAGGGATAGGCTAGAGTTTATGGAACTGTGCCTGGGGACAGGTGAGCAGTCGACAGAGAGTTTGTGGGTCAGGCTTAAAGGGAGAACAGCTAAGGGGGATATTACTGTGGGGATCTGTTATAGACCCCCTGACCAAGAGGACTCAGTGGATGAAATGCTCTATAGACAGATAGGAACAGCCTCACGCTCACAGGCCCTTGTTCTCATGGGGGACTTCAACCACCCTGATAACTGTTGGAGGGATGGTACGGCCCGGCACAAGCAATCCAGGAAGTTCCTGGATTGTGTGCAAGACAGCTTCCTTCTGCAAGTAATAGAGGGGCTGACAAGGAGAGGTGCCATGCTTGACCTCGTCCTCACCAACAGGGAAGGGCTGGTTGGAAAGGTGACGCTCCAGGGCAGCCTTGGTTGCAGCGATCATGAGATGGTTGAATTTGAGATCCTCAGGACAGTGAGAAGAGCGTGCAGCAAGATCACTGCCCTGGACTTCAAGAGATTAGACTTTGGCCTCTTCAGGAACCTGCTCAGTAAGATTCCATGGGATATAGCCCTAGAGGGCAGGGGGGCCCAAGACTGTTGGTTGATATTCAAGGATCACCTGCTGCAAGCTCAGGAGTGTTGCATCCCAACTAGAAGGA